>LR738554.1:2500-407500 GCA_902685375.1 Neostethus bicornis
GGAAGCAGGTTTGGGTTTCTATGGAAACTCACCGTTACGTCTCTCCCCACAGCGAACTGTTCATAATCCATTATAGAACAGCTGGTCCACCATTCCAGTTACAAAGCACGGTGGTGGCAGTGTCATGCTGCCAGGTAAAAACTTTCAGAGAATTGAGATTGAGATGATTCTTGTCCTGGACGAAGCAGGTTTAAAGCGAACAGAGCAGATCGGGAAGAACAAGATAAACACTCCAAATCCAGGATTACCCGGCTCGGCAAGGCTAATTCTGGATTACAGAATACAGAGAATCCTCTGGTAGCAGAAGATCAAACTTTCATTTTCAAAAGTTTTTCATTAGCTTTTTAAAGTAATGTTTTCACAAACAGATGAAACCATTTTTTGTCCTTCTAGTTCATTTTTTTTCCAGTGCTCCTTTTTATGAACAAGTCCAACCAAAGAGATGAAGGATCATCCAGAAGCTCCCAGTCCAACAGGAACCTTCTTCTTCTTATCCGTCTATCCCTTTCGGGGTCACTGGGGGTGCCGGAGCCCATCCCGGCTGATTCAAGGCGAGAGGCAGGGTACAACCCGAACATGTATGTAGACCGACGACAGACTGGCGCCCTGCCAGTCTGTCGTCGGTCTACATACATACAACCACAAACACACTCATTCCTAGGGGCAATTTGCCATCGGCCAATCAACCTAACATGTGTGTTTTTGGAGGGTGGGAGGAAACTGGAGCACCCGGAGGAAACCCATGCAGACACGGGAAGAACATGCAAACTCCACACAGAAAGTCCAGTGTTCCAAGCCTCGTCCCCACCCGGAACCCAAACCCACAACCTTCCTACCCACTGTGCCGCCCTCAGAAAACTGTAGTCTTCACAATAATTTTGTACCCAGTAAATTTAACCCCCATCTCTCTGGCGTCAGTCTGTTTGTTCTGTTTTGCCATCCTGTCATGCCCTGCCTGCTCTCCTCCATGTCTGCCAACCCCCAAAGTCTGTCTGCTTCAGTCACCATCTCCTGGTGTACCCACACCCTCCAGTAACCTGGTTTAGGTCTGTCTCCTCACATAAATACCAACCTTAAATATTTCTTTTGCCAATAATATTTCATATGAAACATTCTTTCATTCATAATGTCAAAAACCAAATGAATACATGATAATCTTTTTGGTCAAAAATCCTTTTTCTGAGCCAAAAAGGTTCAATGTTTAGATTAGAGTTATTACCCCCATTGGCCAGAGGCGTTGGCATAGTGGTTAAAATATTAGACTGATGACCAAGAGACCCTGGTTCAAATCCACCATGACCCAAAGCTGATGAATCCCACAAACAAAAAGAAACATAGAAGCCTGAAAAACCCCTCAACAACAAAAAAAAAAACTCTTAGGTCCCAGGGGGCGTTGGGCTAGTGGTAGAATTACCGTCTTTCAACCGGGAGAACCAGGTTTGAATCCCACTGGGCCAAATCTCTCCCTGGGACTACAGGACTGGAAGGACAAACTAAAAAAAAAGAACAGTAATAATTGGTGACCTCAGGATCGGATCTCTGCTTTTTGTGGATGATGTGGTTCTGTTGGCTTCATCAGACTGTGATCTCCAGCTCTCACTGGATCCATTTGCTGCCGAGTTGAGGAATGAGCTTCCTCCGCAGGGTGGCTGGGCTCTCACTCAAAGATCGGGTGAGGAACTCTGCCATCAGAAAGGAGCTCAGTGTCAAGCCACTCCTCCTCCAGGTCGAGAGGAGCCAGATGGGGTGGTTCAGGCATCTGGTCAGGATGCCCCTGACCACCTCGGTGGGGTGTTATGGGCACGTCCCACCGGGAGGGAAACCAAGAGGCAGACCCCGGACCCACTGGAGAGACTATGTCTCTCAGCTGGCCAGGGAACGACTCAGGATCCTTCCGGGTGAGGTAGAGGATGCAGCTGGGGTGAGAGAAGCCTGGGCTTCCCGCTTGAGGCTGTTACCCCCGTGACCTGGCCCCGGATGAGCAGAAGACGACGGAGCGGAACGGAAGAACAATATTAAAAAGAGTTTATACCCCACAAAAGCCCAACAACCCCTGTTAAAGTTTGGACCATTATTTTTTAATTTCAGTGATAGATCACTGTGTGCAGTTAAAGAGTTCTGTGCCTGTGATAACTGCCATCCGCTGTGATGTTTTTACTTGTGGGCGATGCCACCACAGCTCATGGTACAATGGCAACACTTTACAATGACAGGTAATACCGGCTTATTAGAAGATCATTGCATATCTGTTAGGAGCTGCACCGTTGTTTAACACCGTGGTCTCACAGCAGAAAGGTTGGGGTTTGAGTCCCGGAGTGGTCCAACGCTCCAAATGCTGGGTTTTCTGTGTTGTGGAGTTTGGATGCTGTCCCTGTGTGTGTTTGGGTCCTCTCCGGGGACGCTGGCTTCCTCCCACCCTCTTCAGACATGCATGTTATGTTAATTGGCCAATAGGAAATGGCCCCTAGGCATGAGGGTGTGTGTGAATAGCTGTTGATCTCTGTGCGTGGCCTTACGATAGGATTGGTGATCTATGCAGGATGTACCCTACTGTACTACCCTACAGTCAGCTACTGTACCATTTTACAGTAAATATCCCCTATGGGATTAATAAAGTATATCTTTAATCCAGGGTAATCTAATCTAGGCTCTGTCACCCTAACTGGTTTAAGCTCTACACCAGATTAAATCATTAACACAAATCCATCATGTCATTTACATGATCCATATTTGGAGATCTGGAGGGGTGGGATGGAGATCAAGTTGACCTACACTTGAGATTTCTCAGAGATGTTGTCATTTATGAGGCTTTGATCACAAAAAGGAAGTTCTTTTTAAATCCCGAGTTTGTGAGTTGTGGAGGCGATAGCTCAGTGGTGGAACATTCACCCTTGGACCAGCTCACAGGGAAGGATCCCGAGTTGTTCCCTGGCCAGCTGTGAGACATAGTCTCTCCTGGTGTTCCTGTCCTGGGCGTGGCCAGACTGAGGACGTTCTTCATCCATCAAGAAAACCCACGCAGACAGAGAGAGAACATGCAAACTCCACACAGAAAGGCTAGTGTTCCTCGCCTTGTCCCCATCCGGGACTCAAACCCACAACCTTCTTGCTGTAAGGCCACTGTGCTACCCACTGTGCCGCCCTTTAAGTCAACTGGCCACTGTAAAAGTGTCGGTAAGTATGAGTGTGTATGGTTATTTGTATGTGATCCTGCAACATACTGCTGACATTTGCGGGGTGTACCCTGCCTCTTGCGTGTAAGTTCCGTTCCGTCATCTTCCGCTTGTACCAAAATCGGGTCACAACAGCCTCAAACGGGCAGCCCAGAACTCTCTCTCCCCGGCTGCATCCTCCAGCTCACCTAGAAGGATCCCAAGTCGTTCGCCGGCCAGCTGTGAGACATAGTCTCTCCAGCGGGTCCAGAGTCTGCCGCTTGGTCTCCTCCCGGTGGGACGTGCCCGAAACACCTCACCTGCGAGGTGCTCGGGGGGCATCCTGACCAGATGCCCGAACCACTCCATCTGGCTCCTCTCGACCTGGAGGAGGAGTGGCTCGACACCGAGCTCCTCCCGGATGGCAGAGCTCCTCACCCGATCTCTGAGGGAGAGCCCAGCCACCCTGCGGAGGAAGCTCATTTCGGCCGCTTGTACCCGCGATCTCATTCTTTCGGTCACCACCCACAGCTGGTGACCATAGGTGAGGGTAGGAACGTAGATCCTGGTTACCATGGTGAGGGTAGGAACGTAGATCCTGGTTACCATGGTGAGGGTATGAACATAGATCCTGGTTACCATGGTGAGGGTAGGAACGTAGATCCTGGTTACCATGGTGAGGGTAGAAACGTAGATCCTGGTTACCATGGTGAGGGTAGGAACGTAGATCCTGGTTACCATGGTGATGGTAGGAACGTAGATCCTGGTTACCATGGTGAGGGTAGGAACGTAGATCCTGGTTACCATAGTGAGGATAGGAACGTAGATCCTGAGTACCATGGTGAGGGTAGGAACGTAGATCTTGGTTACCATGGTGAGGGTAGGAACATAGATCCTGGTTACCATGGTGAGGGTAGGAACGTAGATCCTGGTTACCATGGTGAGGGTAGGAACGTAGATCCTGGTTACCGTGGTGAGGGTAGGAACATAGATCCTGGTTACCATGGTGAGGTTAGGAACATAGATCCTGGTTACCATGGTGAGGGTAGGAACGTAGATCCTGGTTACCATGGTGAGGGTAGGAACGTAGATCCTGGTTACCATGGTGAGGGTAGGAACGTAGATCCTGGTTACCGTGGTGAGGGTAGGAACATAGATCCTGGTTACCATGGTGAGGGTAGGAACGTAGATCGACTTGTAAATCGAGAGGTTAGTAAATCGCCAAGGCTGCCCTTTGTCACCGATTCTATTCATCACCTTTATGGACAGAATATCTAGGCGCAGCCGAGGCGTTGGAGGGATCCAGTTTGGTGACCTCAGGATCGGATCTCTGCTTTTTGGGGATGATGTGGTCCTGTTGGCTTCATCTGACCGTGATCTCCAGCTCTCACTGGATCGATTTACTGCAGAGTGTGAAGCGGCCGGGATGGGAATTCCGAGACCATGGTCCTCGCCCTGAAAAGGGTGGAATGCCCCCTGTGGGTCAGGGACAGGGTCCTGCTCCAAGTGGAGGAGTTTAAGTATCTTGGGGTCTTGTTCACGAGTGGGGGAAGGATGGAGCGGGAGATCGACAGGCGGATCGGTGCGGCGTCAGCAATAACTAGGACGCTGCATCGGTCCGTCGTGGCAAAGAGAGAGCTGAGCCGAAAAGCAAAGCTCTCGATTTAAAAGTCGATCTACGTTTCTACCCTCACCATGGTAACCAGGATCTACGTTCCTACCCTCACCATGGTAACCAGGATCTACGTTCCTACCCTCACCATGGTAACCAGAATCTACGTTCCTACCCTCACCATGGTAACCAGGATCTACGTTCCAACCCTCACCATGGTAACCAGGATCTACGTTCCTACCCTCACCATGTTAACCAGGATCTACATTCCAACCCTCACCATGGTAACCAGGATCTACGTTCCTATCCTCACCATGGTAATCAGGATCTACGTTCCTACCCTCACCATGGTAACCAGGATCTACGTTCCTACCCTCACCATGGTAACCAGGATCTACGTTCCTACCCTCACCATGTTAACCAGGATCTACATTCCAACCCTCACCATGGTAACCAGGATCTACGTTCCTATCCTCACCATGGTAACCAGGATCTACGTTCCAACCCTCACCATGGTAACCAGGATCTACGTTCCTACCCTCACCATGTTAACCAGGATCTACATTCCAACCCTCACCATGGTAACCAGGATCTACGTTCCTATCCTCACCATGGTAATCAGGATCTACGTTCCTACCCTCACCATGGTAACCAGGATCTACGTTCCAACCCTCACCATGGTAACCAGGATCTACGTTCCTACCCTCACCATGGTAACCAGAATCTACGTTCCTACCCTCACCATGGTAACCAGGATCTACGTTCCAACCCTCACCATGGTAACCAGGATGTATGTTCCTACCCTCACCGTGGTAACCAGGATCTACATTCCAAACCTCACCATGGTAACCAGGATCTTCGTTCCTACCCTCACCATGGTAACCAGGATCTACGTTCCTACCCTCACCATGGTAACCAGGATCTACGTTCCTACCCTCACCATGGTAACCAGGATCTACGTTCCTACCCTCACCATGGTAACCAGGATCTACGTTCCTACCCTCACCATGGTAACCAGGATCTACGTTCCTACTCTCAGGATGGTAACCAGGATCTACATTCCTACTCTCACCTATGGGATCCTGTCCATGGTGTACCCTGCCTCTGCATTGAGTAGCAGTTTGTAAAAACTTGAACCATTTCTAACTTTTCTAAAGAAAGAGTTTAAAATAATATTTTTTTTGTTTCTTTTCATCTCTGCCGGCAGGTGAAGAGGAAGCTCAGTGTTAAACTTTCACAAGGCGCCATTTTGCAGGAAAGTTTGGAATTTGTGGAGCAGAGGAGGGAAAGAGGAGGGATTTACACTCTCAAGTTTGACACGCACACACCACGCAGACTGAGCGAAGCAGTGCGCGAGAAAAACCAAGAAAAAGACTCAAAGTTTTTTAAAATTTTAGACTATTTTATTTTCTATCCGTGCAGCAGGAGGAGTGTTACTAACAGTTACAACCAGAAGCAGGTTCCCGGTGGACGCCCCGCTTCTCCTGCACGGTTCTGCGGCGGGCCGGATTTAAATCCCGGGAAACAATCTTTAAAATCCTGCGTTTAAACGGAGCTGTGCCAAACTGTGACGGTCCAAAGCATGCCGGTCAGAAAGAAAGGTAAGCACCATGCTAACGGGCTAACAGCTACCTGGAAGGGGGGGGAACAGGCGACAGGGGCGGGGGGGGGGGGACACTTCCACGGACACGCAGAAACACAAGGGTTTAACCCGGTTCCTCTAACCCGGGTTAGATGGTTAAACCAGGCCGGGTTAACCAGGAGAACTGAGTTAAAGTGCTAAGCAGTTAGCCACCGATGCTAACAAGTTAGAAATGGGGCACCTTGCCTAAAAATACACACACACACACCTTTAAATGATTCACACACTCTTTAGGAACCACTGAGAAAAAAAAGAGAAATAAAAAAAAATTTATAAAAATATTCTTAATAAGTTTATGTTTGGATGAGATTTATTTTTAAAATGGTGTTTTTTTAAAAAAAAAAAGTTAAACTTTTACTAAATAAAGAAAAATAACTTAGTTTAATGTTTTTAAAAACTTCCTCAAAAAAATTCTATTTCTTTTAATTTTATGTATAAAAAAAATGTTTAAAATTCTACAGAAAATTTATGTTTTAATCCTAAAAGTAACTTTTTAAAGACATTTTTTACTTAAAAATATGTAATTTTGCAAAAAGACTTTATAGTAAAATATTTTTATTTAAAAGCTCTTTAGAAAAAAACTTAAAATTTATTTAAAAAATATTCTGAAAGATTTTCTGTGTCGTTTTTAAAAAAGTGAAAGTTAGAAAAAAGTTCAACTTTGACCAAAAGTGAAAAACAACCTAATTAAGTTTATTAGTTTAGTGTTTTAAAAATTCTTCAGAATAATTTGATTTACTCTGAATTCTTAAAAATAAACCAAACCTCATGTTTTTATGTAAAAAATGTTTATAAGTAACTTTTTAATTGAATAAACTATAAAATAATTAGTTTCATTTTGTTTTTTTGAAACCTTATGGAGTCACAAGGAGTGCTGAAGCCTTTCCGTTCCGTCATCTTCCGCTTGTTCCGTGGTCGGGTCACGGGGGCAACAGCCTCAAACGGGCAGCCCAGGCTTCTCTCTCCCCGGCTGCATCCTCTAGCTCACCCGGAAGAATCCCAAGTCGTTCCCCAGTCAGCTGTGAGACATAGTCCCTCCAGCAGGTCTGGGGTCTGCCCCTTGGTCTCCTCCCAGGGGAGGAGACCTCCACCTCGCCTGCGAGGCGCTCGGGGGTCATCCTGACCAGATTCCCGAACCACCCCATCTGGCTCCTCTCGACCTGGAGGAGGAGCGGCTCGACACCGAGCTCCTCCCGGATGGCAGAGCTCCTCACCCGATGGCCACTCCACACCCGATGATCTCTGAGTGAGAGCCCAGCCACCCTGTGGAGGAAGCTCATTTCGGCCGCTTGTACCCACGATCTCATTCTTTCGGTCACCACCCACAGCTGGTTACCATGGTGAGGGTAGGAACGTAGATCCTGGTTACCATGGTGAGGGTATGAATGTAGATCCTGGTTACCATGGTGAGGGTAGGAACGTAGATCCTGGTTACCATGGTGAGGGTTGGAACATAGATCCTGGTTACCATGGTGAGGGTAGGAACGTAGATCCTGGTTACCATGGTGAGGGTAGGAACGTAGATCCTGGTTACCATGGTGAGGGTAGGAGCGTAGATCCTGGTTACCATAGTGAGGGCAAGAACGTAGATCCTGGTTACCATGGTGAAGGTTGGAACGTAGATCCAGGTTACCATGGTGAGGGTTGGAACATAGATCCTGGTTACCATGGTGAGGGTAGGAACGTAGATCCTGGTTACCATGGTGAGGGTAGGAACGTAGATCCTGGTTACCATGGTGAGGGTAGGAACGTAGATCCTGGTTACCATGGTGAGGGTAGGAACGTAGATCCTGGTTACCATGGTGAGGGTAGGAACGTAGATCCTGGTTACCATTGTGAGGGTAGGAACGTATATCTTGGTTACCACGGTGAGGGTAGGAACATAGATCCTGGTTACCATGGTGAGGGTTGGAACATAGATCCTGGTTACCATGGGGAGGGTAGGAACATAGATCCTGGTTACCATGGTGAGGGTAGGAACGTAGATCGACTTGTAAATCGAGAGCTTTGCTTTTCGGCTCAGGTCTTTCTTTACCACGACGGACCGATGCAGCGTCCTAGTTATTGCGGAAGCCTATTCCGGCTTATTTCAGGCGAGAGGTAGGGTTCACCATAAACAGGTCACCAGTCTGTTTAGGGGCCACACACAGACACACACTCTCATTCCTGGTGCAATATAGGGGAGGCGTTAGCTCAGTGGTAGAATGTCTGCCTTTGGGCCATGAGAAGCTGGTTCGATTACCAGTGGACCCATGCCTAAGTGTCCTTACTGAAGACACCTAATTCCCCCGTTTCTCAAACCATTGGGATCGTAGTGGCAGCCTGCTGCGGTGCAATGCAGCACAGAAACCTCCGCGGCGAAATAACCTTAAAGGACCCATCTCATGCAAAAGTGACTTTCCAGAGTTTTCTAGCTTGTAAGAGTGATGTCCGGGCCGTGTGTGTGTGTGTGTGTGTGTGTGTGTGTGTGTGTGTGTGTGTGTGTGTGTCTGTGTGTGTGTGTGTGTGTGTGTTTGTGTGTCTCTAGATTGATTTAGCCCGTTTTTCTGTGGATTTCTGGAACGCTCAAACAGAACAACCAATGAGCAGATGTCTAAAGTATGACGCATTTGACGTAGCCAGGACGGACTTCACACACGCCCCCCTCCCTCCTCACCACCTGCCCGCCCTCCTCACCCGCCTCCACTCCGGCCTTACGCCCTCACAAACTCGCTTTCAACGTCCGATATACAGGCTGGTTCGCTGCTCTGCGTCTTTTTTATTTTCTTGCTTGAAATCTTATTTCAGACGCTACCAAATCGCTACGCACGGGTTTACGTCTGCCTTCCCCCTCCCGCTCAAAGATGGGCGGAGGAATAGCGGCTCAGTGAGAGCAGAGGGCGGAGCTTGTACTTTCTCAGGACGGGCGGGGGGGATGAGCGATACCCGGCCTTTCATAGTTCCGGGTCTGTGACTGCGCTCCACCAAATCAATATATTTTCATAACTATGGTGTGATGCATGTTGTAAACGTGTGTGTGTGCAGAGGATACAATGTGAGATGGGCCCTTTAAATGATTGGGATGTTTTTGGAGGAAACCGGAGAAAACCCACAGATACATGAGGAGAACATGCAAACTCCACACAGAAAGAATAGTGTTTCAAAGGACTCAAACTGCATCAAATATAGTTTTTTCAAATAAAAATGTGAATATTTGGAAAATACAGAATAAAAAAAAAATGTTAGTTTTTATTTAAATGTTTTGCTGAAATAATTTCATTAATTCTTGATCATGTTTATTAATATTTTGGCTAAAATTCTATTAAATCTGAAACTTTTAAAAATGAATTTTATACTTAAAACGTCACCTTTTCTTTGTAAACTAACTTTTGCCAAACTTTTATTCAGATTTTGTTTTGTATAAATTTTTCTTTTCTGACTAAAACTTAATTTTTCAAACAAAATAACTTTTACTTTCCTGTAAAAGTTGATCCTTAATCCAAATAAATAAAAAAAAAAAAAACCATTTTTTCTTTTTAAAAGGTTTGAAAAATTATTGAACAATTAGTTTATGAAGCGGCCGAAATGAGCTTCCTCCGCAGGGTGGCTGGGCTCTCACTCAGAGATCGGGTGAGGAACTCTGCCATCTGGGAGGAGCTCGGTGTCGAGCCGCTCCTCCTTCAGGTCGAGAGACGCCAGATGAGGTGGTTCGGCCATCGACCGCCATGCTGCTGCTCCCACCGGGAGGAGACCAAGAGGCAGACCCCGGACCCGCTGGAGAGACTATGTCTCACAGCTGTCTGGGGAACAACTCGGGATCCTTCTGGGTGAGCTGGAGGATGCAGCCGGGGAGAGAGAAGCCTGGGCTTCCCGAATGAGGCTGTTGCCCCTTGACCCAACCCCGGATGAGCGGAAGATGACGGAACGGTTATGAGGAAGCCCTACAACAGACTGACGACTTGTTTAGGGTGTACCCCACCTTTCGCCTGTCGGGCACCCCGTACACCAACAGGGATAAGCGGTTTAGAAGAGAACTGACTGCGTTAGAAAAACAAAAAAAGTTTAACTTTAACAAAAAAGAAGCACTTTTTCTTCTAAAATGAACTTTGGATGAATTAAAAAAAAAAAAATTACAGTATTTTTACAACATGAGAAATCCGATAATCAGAAGTCACTCGGTGGAAACAGTCTGACCTCGCTGCTTTGGGGTTCACTCGCTCTTATCGCTGCTTTCTGAGCTACCTAGCGCTACTGCACATGCCCAGAACTCAGAACCCACTCCAGCTTTTCTCCGTCGAACTGAGCTACTCTCTGCGCATGCCCATAACACAACCAAACTCCACCCCTTAACACACTTCCCCTGTTGAACTGATCCACCCCGGTTGAAATGAGCGACCTAGTGCTCCTGCACTAATGTAACCTGGTGTTTTGGGGGTATCAGATTACAGTAGTGGTATCATCTGATGAATGAATATATCGGGCGAGGTATGAAACACATTTATCTGTAGAGTTAGGCCGACGCTACCGCCGGGATCAGGACGAACAACATGGTAAAGACCAGATCAATAAAACTTATCTATTGGAAGGTAGTTCATACCAGTAGTGGTTATACCAGGCTGGATCTGGGCAGGACTTGGATGGGAGACCACAGAACCCTGGGTGCCACAGTGGGATGGCTGTTGAGATTAAGTTGCTGTTGTGTCCCTGGGTAAGACACTTCACCCACGCTGCCCAGTCTGGATGGTGTGTGATTGGTTGGTGATGGTCAGAGGGGCCGATGGCTCCTCCCTTCTGTCAGTCCGCTCCAGCACAGCTGTGGTTACAACAGTAGGGTACCATCACCTGGTATGGAGTGAATAAATAATGTAAATGTGAAGCATCTTTGAGCGTTCTGGAAAAGCGTTATATAACGGAGAGGCATTGGCTCAGTGGTAGAGTGTTTGTCTTTGAACCGGGAGAAGCCGGTTCAACTCCTACTGAGCTTCCTCGGTGTCCCTGGACCAGACACCTAACCCCCTACACCATTAGTGCTGTCATGGCTGCCTGCTGTGGTGCAATGAAGCATTGCAATTTAACCCATTGTGGGACTAATAGAGGTTTGAATTATTATTATTATTATAAATTCAATGGGGCAGCACGATGGCGCAGTGGGTAGCACAGTGGCCTCACTGCAAGAAGGTCGTGGGTTCGAGTCCCGGGTGGGGACGAGGCTTGGAACACTGTCCTTTCTATGTGGAGTTTGCATGTTCTCCCCATGTTTGCGTGAGTTTCCTCCAGGTACTCCGGTTTCCTCCCACCCTCCAAAGACATGCATGCTAGGTTGATTGGCTGGTGCCAAATTGCCCCCTAGGAATAAGTGTGTGTGTGGATGGTGGTATGTGTATGTGTGTGTGGCCCTGCGACAGACTGGCGACCTGTTCGGGGTGTACTCTGCCCTTTGCCTTAAATTGGCCGGGATGGGCTCCGGCATCCCCCACAACCCCGATGACTGACTGACTAAATTCAATGGATTATTATTATTTTTATTAGTCAATTAAGTGGAACCAAGTTGCCCTCATTAGGTACGTGGGTACAGGATGGATCGATAGGTTTAGGTGTTGAGGTGGCTCATCTCTATGAGGCAACACAACCCGACAGACCACACGTGACATATGTAATGGACCTGTACGGTCAGTGTGGTCCTCTCTAACTGGAGGGTCTCTGTTGTTTGATGGTGCTGTTACACGTCTTGTTTTTACTGTGGTTTCTATCACTTGGGGTTTTTTTTTTTTTTTAATGCTTCAGATTCTCTGTTAAAGTTAAACCAGATTGATTCCTTATTGGAGAACTTCATGTGTCCGGTAGCTCCAAGTTGTCCAAGGCAGCTTCAAACAGCTGCTCGGTGGAGCTGAGTTGGGTGGAGTGGGACAGCCATTGGTGGAACACATGACAGATGGGTCTGTGCTGGGTGGAACGAGGGTCACCATGGCAACGATGTTTGAAAACTCCAGTGACTCATAAAAAGATCTTTAACTGTCACTAAAACCATGTGTAATTTTAAAAAATAGTCCTACAAAATATATATTTTATTTAAATTGTGGGACTTAAAACGATCCGTTATAAGTCAGTCAGTCACCTTGTTAACTGCAGTTCCAGGGGGTGCCGGAGCCCATCCTGGCAAAAACAAACTTTTTATAACTTTTAACTTTACGTTCCGTCCTCTTCTGCTCATCCGGGGCCGGGTTGCAGGGACAACAGCCTCAGACGGGAAGCCCAGGCTTCTCTCTCCCCGGCTGCATCCTCCAGCTCACCCGGATGGATCCTGAGTCGTTCCCCGGCCAGCTGTGAGACATAGTCTCTCCAGCAGGTCTGGGGTCTGCCTCTTGGTCTCCTCCCGGTGGGGCATGCCCGAAACACCTCACCAGCGAGGTGATCGGGGGCATCAGATGCCCGAACCACCCCATCTGGCTCCTCTCCACTTGGAGGAGGAGCTGCTCCATGCCGTTTTAAGTGCCATACTTAAAAAACCAAACAAATATTGCATTAAATCATCAACTGATGAACAAAAAACTGAAGTTAAAGTGAATAAAACTAAACTTATTTTCTTCATTTTTGTCTTAAGAAGTTTTTTCATCCTTAAATGTGATTTTTTTGCTTTTGCTTTAAAACAACTAATTGCAGCAAAATTTCTCGCAAAAATACACTTTTCGCCCAAAACACTTCGACACAAATAAAACGATTTTTAAAATTAGACGTAGAAGATCAACATTACCCACAAGGCACCGTGATTCAGTGTGGCTCAAAAAACCCTCAGTGATCTCAGGTCCCCCTCCTCAGAGTGGACGTGTGGAGATGTTCCTGCTGGAGTGAGAATTAGAAGGAATGAAGACAGGATCTTCTGAGTGACATCATACCCGGCTTCACTATGGAACTAAAGATGGTGGACTGCTGGTGTTGTTCCACCACAGTGAAGGATCAAGATGTGGAGCTTTTAATGACAGTTAGGCACTTGTTATGACCCACTGGGGTTTTCAGACATCGTTGCCGTGGTAAATTCAATACGGCCCGTAAAGAGCTAGCTGTCGTCATAACTACCACCCAGTGGCTGTTTCAGCTCTGTTCACCATATGGTTGTTCCTCCAAATGGCTGTCCCACTCTGTCTGCTCCATCCTATCTTCATGTCTTCCTTCACTGTATCCATGAACCTCCTCTTTGGTCTTCCTCTAGTCCTCTTTCCTGGTGGTTCCAAACCCAGCATCCTTCTTCTGATGTACTCTCTCTCTCTCCTCTGCACATGTCCAAACCATCTCAGTCTGACCTCTCTGACTTTAAAACCTCTAACATGTGCTGTTCCTCTGATCCTGTCCATCCTGGTCACTCCCAGAGAGATCCTCAGCATCTTCATCTCTGATACAAACATCTCTGTTTCCTGTATTTTCCTCAGAACCACTGTCTCTAGACCAATCAGCATGGCCGCTCTCACCACACTGTCTCTAGACCAATCAGCATGGCCGCTCTCATCACACTGTCTCTAGACCAATCAGCATGGCTGCTCTCACCACACTGTCTCTAGACCAATCAGCATGGCTGCTCTCACCACACTGTCTCTAGACCAATCAGCATGGCCGCTCTCACCACACTGTCTCTAGACCAATCAGCATGGCTGCTCTCGCCACACTGTCTCTAGACCAATCAGCATGGCTGCTCTCGCCACACTGTCTCTAGACCAATCAGCATGGCTGCTCTCACCACACTGTCTCTAGACCAATCAGCATGGCCGCTCTCACCACACTGTCTCTAGACCAATCAGCATGGCCGCTCTCACCACACTGTCTCTAGACCAATCAGCATGGCCGGTCTCACCACGGTTTTGTACACTTTTCCTTTCATTTTATCTGAAAGTCTTCTATCACACCTGATACTTTTCTCCACCCGTTCCAGCCTGCCTGAACACGCTTCTTCACCTCTTTTCCACACTCTCCATTGCTCTGGACTGTTGATCCTAGATATTTAAAATCTTCCACCTTCTTTATCTCTTCTCCCTGTAACCTCACTTTTCCATTTGGATCCCTCTCATTCACACACATGTACTCTGTCTTACTCTGACTAATCTTCATTCCTCTTCTTTCTAGTGCAAACCTCCACCTCTCCAGCTTTTCCTCCACCTCTTCCCTCCTCTCACTAAAGATCACAATGTCATCTGCAAACATCATTGTCCATGGGGATTCCTGTCTGACCTCGTCTGTCGGCCTCCAAGTGTCATTAAAATGAAAAACAACTCATAATTTAAGAGAGTTCAGGGATTTTCAACTGATTGGTCACTATGAAATTGCCCCAAGGAATGAGTGTGTGTGTTTATGATAGTGTGACCCTTTGATAGACTGGTGACCTGTTTGGGGTGTATCCTGCCTTTAGCCTGAAATCAGCTGGCTCCATGGGGGCGGGGCGACTTGCCATGCTTGATCTCTTCATAGGGGTTTTTGAGCTGTGCTTTGTCTGGTCCCTCGCCTTAGGACCTGTTTGCCTTGGTTAACCCTACTGCCAACATAGCCCCCAGAATTATTAGGGCATGCAAACCCCTCCACCACAATAACGTATTTCCCCTTTGGTTTAAAACGTTAGGTTTTAGTTAAACACCTGTAAAAATAAACAAACGTTTTATAACTTTTAACGTTCTGTTACTAACAGTTACTATTGATAAAAAAGTTTAAAAATCTAAAGGACTAAACGAGACATCAGTTACCAGAAAGAGGATTTGTTGCTAAACTTTTGTAAACTGATGTTTTATTCATAAAAAACAGAATCCTGTGTTTAAACGTGTTTCGTTTTCTTTTGGTCCAGATGCACAGCGAGCTCTGCTGCTGCTCGAGGAATACCGGGCCAAACTGAACCATGCCGAGGACCGGCAGCTCCGACACTCCATCCAGAGAGTCATCGACATCTTCCAGAGCAACCTCTTCCAGGCTCTCATTGGTACGTCTTCTGGGTGGGAACGCCCGTTCACCAACCACAAACATTTCAAACTGCAGTTTTATGACGACATAGAAACGTTTGGTTCCGTCGTCTACCGCTTATCCGGGACCGGGTCGCAGGGGCAACAGCCTGACGGGAAGCCCAGGCTTCTCTTACACCAGCTGAATCCTCCAGCTCACCTGGAACGATGCTGAGGTGTTCCCGGCCAACTGTGAACATAGTCTCTCCAGCGGGTCCGGGGTCTGCCTCTTGGTCTCCTCCCGGTGGGATGTGCCCAAAACACCTCACCAGCGAGGCGCTCAAACCACCCGATCTGGCTTCTCTCGACCTGGAGGAGCGGCTCGACACTCAAGTTTCTCCCGGATGGCAGAGCTCCTCACCTGATCTCTGAGTGAGAGCCCAGCCACCCTGTGGAGGAAGCTCATTTCGGCTGCTTGTATCCGCAATCTCGTTCTTTTGGTCACCACCCACAGCTGGTTTCTATGGCAAGGGTAGGAACATAGATCCTGGTTACCATGGTGATGGTAGGAACGTGAATCCTGGTTACCATGGTGATGGTAGGAACGTAGATCCTGGTTACCATGGTGAGGGTAGGAACGTAGATCCTGGTTACCATGGTGAGGGTAGGAACGTAGAACCTGGTTACCATGGTGAGGGTGGGAACGTAAATCCCGGTTACCATGGTGAGGGTAGGAACGTAGATCCTGGTTACCATGGTGAGGGTAGGAACTTAGATCCTGGTTACCATGGTGAGGGTAGGAACGTAAATCCTGGTTACCATGGTGAGGGTAGGAACGTAGAACCTGGTTACCATGGTGAGGGTGGGAACGTAAATCCCGGTTACCATGGTGAGGGTAGGAACGTAGATCCTGGTTACCATGGTGAGGGTAGGAACTTAGAACCTGGTTACCATGGTGAGGGTAGGAACGTAAATCCCGGTTACCATGGTGAGGGTAGGAACTTAGATCCTGGTTACCATGGTGAGGGTAGGAACATAGATCCTGGTTACCATGGTGAGGCTAGGAACGTAGATCCTGGTTACCATGGTGAGGGTAGGAACGTAGAACCTGGTTACCATGGTGAGGGTGGGAACGTAAATCCCGGTTACCATGGTGAGGGTAGGAACTTAGATCCTGGTTACCATGGTGAGGGTAGGAACATAGATCCTGGTTACCATGGTGAGGGTAGGAACGTAGATCCTGGTTACCATGGTGAGGGTAGGAACGTAGATCCTGGTTACCATGGTGAGGGAAGGAACGTAGATCCTGGTTACCATGGTGAGGGTAGGAACGTAGATCCTGGTTACCATGGTGAGGGAAGGAACGTAGATCCTGGTTACCATGGTGAGGGAAGGAACGTAGATCCTGGTTACCATGGTGAGGGAAGGAACGTAGATCCTGGTTACCATGGTGAGGGTAGGAACGTAGATCCTGGTTACCATGGTGAGGGTAGGAACGTAGATCCTGGTTACCATGGTGAGGGTAGGAACGTAAATGCTGTTTTAAAAGTTTCCTAGCAGTGGAAACTACTTCTTGGCCATTTGTGTACGACCTGACCAATCAGTTGGCTGCTCAGTCACACAGTGTGTGTGCGAGAGAGGTTCATTGTTAGAAAACAAAGTGGAAAATAGAAGCTGATCTCGGGTGTAATCGTGATATCTACTTGATATTAATATCTTGTGCAGCTCTCGGTCTAACGGTGCTACAGGGTTAACGGATCCAAGCAGAAGGAATGTGTTCCAACCTGTTTGACTTTCCCAGGCCGACTGAAAAGCTGTGAATTCATTACTGGATGGGAGGAGGGACAGGAAGTTGTTAGGATCCAGCAAACAGAGCGGAGCCGTCTGCTCGTTTCTCTGTGAGCATGAGGTGTGTGTTGGTGGTCACACAGAGAGGTCAAGCTGCTTCTCTCATGTCTTTCCAAGCCGAGCTGCTCAGCATGCAGAGAGCTGCTCCAAACAAACTACCGCTTTACGGAGTACGGGACACCTTCTGCTTGGTCGGCAGAAACATGAGATTATTTAGAAATAAAACCTTTTAAAACCATGAAAAAAAACAGGCCCGTGTTTTTTTTTGACAAGTTTATTGAACAAAAAAATTCACAGAAATCTGACTTTAGATGACCAACATAAAAAGGGAAGAGATGAAGATGCTGAGGATTGTACAAGTGTACAAAACCGTGGTGAGAGCGGCCATGCTGATTAGTCTAGAGACAGTGTGGTGAGAGCGGCCATGCTGATTGGTCTAGAGACAGTGTGGTGAAAGCGGCCATGCTGATTGGTCTAGAGACAGTGTGGTGAGAGCGGCCATGCTGATTGGTCTAGAGACAGTGTGGTGAGAGCGGCCATGCTGATTGGTCTAGAGACAGTGTGGTGAGAGCGGCCATGCTGATTGGTCTAGAGACAGTGTGGTGAGAGCGGCCATGCTGATTGGTCTAGAGACAGTGTGGTGAGAGCGGCCATGCTGATTGGTCTAGAGACAGTGTGGTGAGAGCGGCCATGCTGATTGGTCTAGAGACAGTGTGGTGAGAGCGGACATGCTGATTGGTCTAGAGCAGCGGTCGGCAACCTTTGACACCGAAAGAGCCATTTGAACCCGGTTTCCACGGAAAAGAAAACACTGGGAGCCGCACATCTAAAATGAAAAAAAAAAAACTTCTACTACTTTACCGCAGCATGTTTCTTATGAAATCCACGTGCTTCAGAGAAAATTACATTTTATTCATTTAATGAACACATTTTGAATTCTTGAAAAATAATAACAATGAATGTCTCTTTCAAATAAATTAAAAAGCTGAATTTAAATTGTCCATGTAGCAAACGAAAGCAGAAAAATGCCATGAGGCGTCATCCTTATATCCATTTATCTAAAATGAAGATAACACTGTATATATTACTTTTTCTTACCTTTACACTTTGTATAAACAACTATAGTGTGGTTATGTCTTATGAAGTGCTACGGAGAAAATTAAATTTTACCGATGTAATGAACACATTTTGAATTCTTGAAAAAATAATAATGTCTGAATGTCTCTTTTGAATAAATTAAAAAGCTGAATTTAAATTCTGCATGCAGCAAACAAAAGGGAAAAATCCGTGAGCCGTCATCCTTATATCGCCTTGGGCTTTCAAAGTATGCAGCGGAGCATACTTGGTGATATTTCAAGATCACAATAATCTTCAAATTTAGAACTAAAATAATATAAAAACTAACACAAATAAAACACTTCAATTAAATACAAAAAAAAAAATTTTAGTAATTTATTTTCCCAAGCCAATCAGAGCCGCATTATAAGGATGAAAGAGCCGCATGAGGCTCCGGAGCTGCGGGTTGCCGACCGCTGCTCTAGAGACAGTGTCACTGAGGAAAAGACAGGAAACAGAGATGTTTGTAGCAGAGATGAAGATGCTGAGGATCTCTCTGGGAGTGAACAGGATGGACAGGATCAGAGGAACAGCACATGTTAGAGGTTTTAAAGTCAGAGAGGTCAGACTGAGATGGTTTGGACAAGTGCAGAGGAGAGAGAGAGAGTACATCAGAAGAAGGATGCTGGGTTTGGAACCACCAGGAAAGAGGACTAGAGGAAGACCAAAGAGGAGGTTCATGGATACAGTGAAGGAAGACATGAAGATAGTTTGTGTGACCGAAGAGGATGCAGGAGATAGGGTTAGATGGAAGAAACTGACTTGATGTGGCGCCCCCTGGAGGGAGATGATGGAAGAAGAAGAATCTCCTTCTTGGTGAAGAAAACCTGCTAAAAAAAATCTTTCAAACTTTTAAAAGTGATTTCTAAATATCGTCTGAGGTCAGAGGGAGAAAGATTCTGATTGGGTGACCAGAGAGGAAGTGTGGTATCGTATGAGCGTGTGTGGCGTGACAGAGAAGTACGTTAGGGTGGTGCAGGACATGTATGACGACTATAAAGCCCAGGTTACCCGGGGCTCCCGGAGGAAGTGTGGATGAATACTATGGTTACTTCCGGGATGGAGCTTCGTTCTACTGCAGCCGTGATTCAGGAAGTTTTAATATCATCCAGGAGATTCTGTGTGATTTGGGATGATTGCCTCTTCCGGGATGATTCCTGGGTGTTCTCTGAGCCACTCCTCCAGTCTAACTTCATGATACACTGGTATAGTAGGTGCCTGCTCTTCTTCCTCTTGGCCTGTTCCTTGAGATAACAGGTGTCCTCAGAGCGGGTGCTCTTCTTCAGAATATATCAGTGATTTATCTTCAGGCTCAGTTTCTACGGCTTGTCGTTAAGACTGTTTCTTGTGCGGCACCAAAACTGACAATATTTTCCTTGGTGGCATCTTGGCATGCATGTGTATCTTTTCCAGGTCTTCTGCGCCGGCCCTTCCCTCTTTAGTAGCTCTTACGTCCAGATTTTCCGTGGTACTTTCTTGCCCTCTCTGACCAGTTCTGTGATGGTAACAGTTGAAAGCCAAAAAAATTGTCAAAGTTGCCCAAATCGGACACCAAACGATAGCATAGTAAGCTTGGATTATACGTGGTTGTTACAGCATATTCCGGGTTGTTTTGGGGATGGGACCTAGGCTGAAGGTGGGCTATAAGTCTGGCAAAGGAGTTCAGAGTGGAGGTGGGATGAGGTCTGAGTCTCCACTTTGTGATGTACAGACAAGAATCTGTACATCGATGTCCGGAATCTCCAGGATGGGAAGCGCGGGAACGTAGATCAACATGAATTTCCATGGACAATGTTTACAGGCGACTTTGTGAGAGGAGGGAACGGGTGGGAGAAAAGCTGAAGAGGTGAAGGTTTGTCCTGGAAAGGAGAGGACTGGAGGTTAGTCACAGTCAGACAGTGGACGTGTGTGTGAATCAGAGGAACCCACATGGAAAAGTGAGGTTACAGGGAGAAGAGATAAAGAAGGTGGAAGGAGGATCAACAGTCCAGAGCAATGGAGAGTGTGGAAAAGAGGTGAAGAAGCGTGTGCAGGCAGGCTGGAACGGGTGGAGGAAAGTATCAAGTGTGATGTGTGATAGAAGAGTTTCAGCTAAAACGAAAGCTCCTCCAGGTTGCCGTTAGATACGACTGTGAGACTACCTGGCTTTACTGAGCGCGTGCAGAAACGTTTGTTTCTGCTCACGTTTGTCACGCTCACATTGACGTCTGAGCGGTGGAAAAAAGATTTGCCATCCAGCTTCCAATCACCCCCTTCTATAAAAGAGATGTCTGCATTCGGCCGAGCACGATGTAATCCCTCTAAGGACACCGTGATTACCCCCCATCTAATCCCCTCCCTCACTGCTGATTTACCCCAGCTTCTCTAACAGATGGCCTTCCTTCACTTTTACTCTCACAGAAAACATTTTCATCCATCCATTGATTTTTCATCCATTTTTTTTACATCTACCATGTTTTTTATTACATTCATCATCTTTTTTTTTCATTCATCCTCCATCCAACCACTCACCCGTCCATCCAGCTACAGCTGTCCAGTTTTATCCATTGATTCCACTCATAAAGTCAACAGTATTCATGGATCCATAAATTCCCTCGTCCAGCCAGCCAGCCATCTATCCAATGCTAAGCCTGACATGCAAACAAGAATAAAGTCTAGACTTTCCTCTCCTTGATTTTTTTCATCAGATCATCCCAACTCGTTCTAGATCTATTGGGAGATGCAGTCCCTCCTGAATATCCCGCTTCATCCCCAGCGTCTCTTCCTAATGGGATGGAAGGAACACCTGCGACAAATCTCAGGTGTAAACCGACTTGAAATCCATCCCGTCCCGGCCACGCCTCGAGAACTCAAAATGTGGAGCAAATGGCACTTGTGAACAATGAGGAGGTATCACTATGACATCGCCCCCAAGCAAAAGGGAGTTAAAACCGGTCACCATGACAACTCTGGGAATGACACACTGATCTGTCGGTGAAAAAAAAAAGCTTAAAGTAGTGACAAAAACAAAGTACCTGTGCACCAGGTATTCCTGTCAGCCAATGGGAAGGTCCGAGTTAGTTCTATACGATATGCTTTAATTATATTATTATTAGGTAATAATGTATCTACTCTTATTTCCCTACGTCTGTAATTTGTGTACCAAAGCTCCTGAGTTATCGGGTAGTTATGTAATCGTTGCATACTGCTCCTTCTTTGTAAATGACATGGTTTGTGTAGAGGTTGGTGTATGCTCTGATTTGGGCGTAAGTGAGGCTCCAGATTGGTGAGATTCTGGATGTGGAGTAGTAGCAGTGCTACTCTAATGCTCATCACCTGTAGAGGAAACTCATTTGGAACAACTGGATTCATGAACTGGTGTGTTGGGTCAACCCCTCACAACTGGTGACCGTAGGAACATAGATCCTGGTTACCATGGTGAGGATAGGAACGTAGATCCTGGTTACCATGGTGAGGGTAGGAACGTAGATCCTGGTTACCATGGTGGGGGTAGGATCGTAGATCCTGGTTACCATGGTGAGGGTAGGAACGTAGATCCTGGTTACCATGGTGGGGGTAGGATCGTAGATCCTGGTTACCATGGTGAGGGTAGGAACGTAGATCCTGGTTACCATGGTGAGGGTAGGAACGTAGATCCTGGTTACCATGGTGAGGGTAGGAACGTAGATCCTGGTTACCATGGTGAGGGTAGGAACATAGATCCTGGTTACCATGGTGGAGGTAGGAACATAGATCCTGGTTACCATGGTGGAGGTAGGAACGTAGATCATGGTTACCATGGTGAGGGTAGGAACGTAGATCCTGGTTACCATGGTGAGGGTAGGAACACAGATCCTGGTTGCCATGGTGAGGGTAGGATCGTAGATCCTGGTTACCATGGTGAGGGTAGGAACGTAGATCCTGGTTACCATGGTGAGGGTAGGAACGTAGATCGACTTGTAAATCGAGATCTTTGTTTTTCGGCTCAGTTGTTTCTGTACCATGACGAATCGATCCAGCATCCTAGTTATTGCTGACGCCGGTAATATTTCAAAAACAAACTTACTTTAAACAGAAGAGGGACTGGTACACCTTCCTGGGGGGCACCGATGATATAAATCATGTTTTAGGTTTTAAACCCACAACATGTCAGATTTACTTCAATAACACAAACATAATCTGTAAAATCAGATCTGTGCCGACCCATAATCCCCTGCAGCGCTTGCATCGGGTGTGTAGGTCAACTGTAATAAAAACACTGATAAATCCTCCAGACTAAGACTTCAGTCACACCAACTATCTTCATGTCTTCCTTCACTGTATCCATGAACCTCCTCTTTGGTCTTCCTCTAGTCCTCTTTCCTGGTGGTTCCAAACCCAGCATCCTTCTTCTGATGTCCTCTCTCTCTCTCCTCTGCACATGTCCAAACCATCTCAGTCTGGTCTCTCTGACTTTAAAACCTCTAACATGTGCTGTTCCTCTGATCCTGTCCATCCTGGTCACTCCCAGAGAGATCCTCAGCATCTTCATCTCTGATACAAACATCTCTGCTTCCTGTCTTTTCTTCAGTGCCACTGTCCCTAGACCAATCAGCATGGCCGCTCTCACCACACTGTCTCTAGACCAATCAGCATGGCGCCTGTCACCACACTGTCTCTAGACCAATCAGCATGGCCGCTCTCACCACGCTGTCTCTAGACCAATCAGCATGACCGCTCTCACCACACTGTCTCTAGACCAATCAGCATGGCTGCTCTCACCACACTGTCTCTAGACCAATCAGCATGGCTGCTCTCACCACACTGTCTCTAGACCAATCAGCATGACCGCTCTCACCACACTGTCTCTAGACCAATCAGCATGGCCGCTCTCACCACACTGTCTCTAGACCAATCAGCATGGCTGCTCTCACCACACTGTCTCTAGACCAATCAGCATGGCTGCTCTCACCACACTGTCTCTAGACCAATCAGCATGGCTGCTCTCACCACACTGTCTCTAGACCAATCAGCATGGTCGCTCTCACCACGGTTTTGTACACTAACATAACAGACGGACCAATTAGGGTTTTTGTAACCGATGCCGGTTTAAAGGAACCAAGAAAAGAGGATTTCTGATTATTTGGACAAAAATTGTTTATTACTAATCATGGGTTAAGTTTTTTTTTTTTTTTTAAATCAAAGCTCAGATGATTGAATAAGAAAACTGAACCATTAACAAGCATCACCTACAGGGTGAGCTCTCACTCAGAGATAGAGTGAGGAGCTCGGAGTAGAGCCACTGCTCCTCCAGGTCGAGAGAAGCCAGATGGGGTGTTTCGGGTATCTGGTAAGGATGCCTCCCAAATGCCTCGCTGGTGACCAAGACTGAGAGGCAGACCCAAGACCTGCTGGAGAGACTATGTCTCACAGCTGGCCGGGGAACGACTCCGGATCCTTCCGGGTGAGCTGGAGGATGAAGCTAGGGTGAGAGAAGCCTGGGCTTCCCGCTTGAGGCTGTTGCCCCTGGCGATCCAGCCCCGGAACAAGCGGAAGATGATGGAACTAGTTCATCATTGGCTGTAAAATAAATGGATTTTTTTCTAATTTGTTTTAAGTAATATTGCTTTTATTATTGCTTTATTTATTTACTTATTTATCAAGTTGAAAAAAGCTTTACTTTTTTTTGGGTATCTTTTTTTTTCTTGGTGTCAAACTGAGTTTAGTATTTTGGGTATCGTGACGACACTGCCTGTCTAGATGTGAACCAGAGAGAACGGCCCAGTGACGGTCCGACATGGACTGATTACTGGAGCTTCAAGGAGCTGCTGGTTCATCCTACTTTTAGTTCCTGGTAAATAAATAATGAGGCCGGCTGATCTAAGCTTTATGACCAGATGGATTTATGAACGCTGCACCTTGTTTCCATGGTAACAACATGCAGATGTTTGGTTATGTGAATGAATCAAAAGTCTGAAGTGCGACCGTCCAGGAAAACGAACGAGAACAGAGGAGGTGTTTTGTAGGAGAGTAGGATAAGAGCATGGCTGGCTAGCTCTGAGCTTAAAGCATCCCTGTGTTTGTGTTTGTTCGGCAGCGACGGGGTTAAACACGCACAGGGTGTGGTTTTGTGTTTTCCACTCAGAGCGGTGTCTCCGATGGCAACGGCCGTCTGAATAGGTGTGGTCTTCACTAGAGTCAACAACAGAAGCTCCTGTGTCCGACTAAATGTGATCAGTCTGTGTGGAGATTCCTGCCTAACTTAATCTCTGAGAGTCCAAAATAACTTCAGACACCGTCCCCGTGTCCAACCACAGAGACTCCACACCAGGTGGGGCAAACACTGAGACATAGAGGGTCCGATCTGGTGACTGAAGAACCAAACCTGAAGCAGATCTGTAGAAAAAAAAAAGACTTTGATTTAAAAAAAAAAAAAAAAAAAATTCACTTTTTATAAAATGAGCTTAAATTTTAAAGAAATAAGAAGTAAAGAAAAGAGTGTTTAAGTAAAAACAAAATAACAAAAAAATGACTCCAAACTGTGAAAATTTACAAAAAAACACTCAAAATTAAGGCGCTGCCCCGGATGGCTGCCTACTGCAGTGCTCCCTGTTACATTAAAGGTCTCATCTCACGCAAAGTATCTCTTCACATTGTATCCTCTGCACACACACACGTTTACAACATGCATTACACCATAGTTATGAAAATATATTGATTTGGTGGAGCGCAGTCACAGACCCGGAACTATGAAAGGCCGGGTATCGCTCATCCCCCCGCCCGTCCTGAGAAAGTACAAGCTCCGCCCTCTGCTCTCACTGAGCCGCTATTCCTCCGCCCATCTCTGAGCGGGAGGGGGAAGGCAGGCGTAAACCCGTGCGTAGCTACAAAAAGCAAGAAAATCAAAAAGACGCAGAGCAGCGAACCAGCCTGTATATCAGACGTTGAAAGTGAGTTTGTGAGGGCGTAAGGCCGGAGTGGAGGCGGGTGAGGAGGGCGGGCGGGTGGTGAGGAGGGAGGGGGGCGTGTCTACGTCAAATGCGTCATACTTTAGACATCTGCTCATTGGTTGTTTTGTCTGAGCGTACCAGAAATCCACAGAAAGACGGGCTAAATCAATCTAGAAAGACACACACACACACACACACACACACACACACACACACACACACACATATACAAGGCCCGGACATCACTCTTACAAGCTAGAAAACTCTGGAAAGTCCATTTAGCATGAGATGGGCCCTCTAAGCTTTTAATCACCAACTTTCTCTGAGTTTCTGTTTCTTCATCTGCTTTGTTTGGTCTCTTTCTGAAGATTTTATTTTGAGCTCTTTGGACGTCATTTTGGACCGTGTTTGTGTCGGACAGCTGAGTTTTCAGAAATTGTCCGGCTAGCTGGTTATGGAGTCATGCTGCCGTTGACATGCGCGCCCGGCTGCCGGCTCTCAGAGGCACAGTCGTCATGGCTGGAGGAGTTGGTTCAGTCCTGGAGAAGCTGAGGTGAAGGAGTGGATCTGGAGGAGTTGTGGAGAAGGAGACGGTCTAGAGCAGGAGCTTCCAGCCCGATGTTTTTGCGGGTTCCATGGAAACGTCAGGTTGCTCGCTTGAGGAACTGGAGGCGCTCACTCGGACCCAGTTTGGTGTTGTTCACTGCGGCCTGGCTTTATGACCCATTCCAGACTCCAGCTTTTGGGTTGCCAGGTTGGACACAGTGGATAAGGGCGAGGGGGCATCGAGGTGTTTACACTGCAGAACTCAAATTTACCTTCAGTGATAAATAAAGTAGATTCTATTCAATTTAAAAAGGTTTTAAAAAATCACAAAAACATCCCAAATGTTGGAGAAAACACCTCAGAAATTTGAATAATCTGGAAAAAAATGAATCCCTAAAAGTTTATGCATCTGCTGAAAAATTCTGGAATTATAAAAGAAAAAAACCCAAAGTGTATTTTATCATTTCTTCATGTTTAGATGGTTGGATTAAAATCTTGAGGGGGCACGTGTGGTCCTCGGGCCGTAGTTTACCCACCGGCGGTCTGCACCACCTCTGTTCTTACCCTGTAGACCGGGGGCGGGGGGGTCAGTCAGTCACCTTCTAAACCGTTTATCCATTTTGAGGTTCCAGGGTGTGCCGAAACCCATCCTGGCTTATTCGAGGCAAGCCGCAGGGTACACCCCGAACTGTTTGCCAGTCCATCGCATGGCCACACACACTCACACAACATTAACCCTTCCTGGGGGCAACCATGTAGTGACCAATCAAGCAAGCATGCATGTTTTTGGAATGTGGGAGGAAACCGAAATACCTGGAGAAAACCCATACATACACGGAGAGAACATGCAAACTCCACACAGAAGTTTGTGTGGAGTTCACTTTTTCTGTGTGAACTCCTCACTCCACCCAGAGAAGGGACAAGGCTTGTTCCAAGCCTCGTCTCCACCCGGGACTCAAACCCACGACCTTCCTACTGAGAGGCCATTGTGCTACCCACTACCCTAGAACGGGGGTTCCGTTCCGTTATCTTCTGATCATCCGGGGTCGGGTCGCTGGGGTAGCAGCCTCATCCAGGAAGCCCAGGCTTCTCTCACCCCGGCTGCATCCTCTATCTCACCCGGGCGGATCCCGAGTTGTTCCCCGACCAACTGTGAGACATAGTCTCTCCAGCAGGTCCAGGGTCTGCCTCTTGGTCTCCTCCCGGTGGAACGTGACCGAAACACCTCACCCACGAGGTGCCCGGGGGGGATCCTGACCAGATGCCCGAACCACCCCATCTGGCTCCTCTCGACCTGGAGGTGACCATAGGTGTCAAGCTCAAATATCCAGTAAACCAAAGTTTAATATTAAAGAGTTTCTGGTCAACGTTTTTATTTCTATGAAGCTTTGCCTGAAACCAAACTAAGGGAGAAGTAAACCTGAATAAAGAAGCCCGTACCCAGTCACTACGACGGCAGTCACTAGAGTATGTGTATCATTTGGTGGAGCTTTACGGGCCAGAGTTTGTCACCCTCATGTAGAGGCTTGAAGATTGTTTCTTGTAGATTGCGTCCGGTGTGAAACGTTTCCCTCTGCTGCGATGGTGAACGTGGTTGCCCTGGTGAACGTGGTGACCCATACGGACAGATTAATTCTGTAAAATAATAAATCCATCTTTAATCAGAGGAAAAGGCAGCTTTAGAGGTTCAGACTTTAGAAGCTCATCTTCAGTCTGACAGTGAAGAAGAAAGAGAAGTTTATTTTTATCTTTATTTGCTGCTATTTTCAGTCTTTAAAGGAGATGAGAAGAAGTGTCACACTAGGAGGTTTAAAACCAGCTTCATGATCATCTGTTCACTCCAAACATCCAGGTTATCTGTGTTCATACGTCTCCTCATCCACACCAGTGAGGCTCTCCTAAAGCAGCTTGATCGCTGTGTGGTTTGGTAAACAGTGGCTCTTGAACTCCGTGAAGCTGGCACCTCTTAAAAAAATATGAACAAAAATAAACAAGAAATCGTTTGTGCTATTTGTGTAAGTAATACAATTTGGACCGACGGCACGGTGGCGCAGTTGGTTGCACAGTGGCCTCACAACAAGAAGGTCGTGGGTTCGAGTCCTGGGTGGGGACGAGGTTTGGAACACTGTCCTTTCTGTGTGGAGTTTGCATGTTCTTCCCGTGTTTGCGTGGGTTTCCTCCCACCCTCCAAAAACATGCGTGCTCGGTTGATTGGCCAGTTCCAAATTGCCCCTAGGGATGAGTGTGTGTGTGGATGGTTGTATGTGTGTGGCCCTGCGACAGACTGGCAACCTGCTGGCGTGTACCCTGCCCCTCGCCTTGAATCAGCCGGGATGGGCTCCGGCGCTCCCCGTAACCCCGCAAAGAATGGACGGATAAGACTGACTGACAAATTTTGACCATGACGTCATCAAATATGGCGACGCCCAGAAATAAATGAAGGTCTGAATGACGTCATCGTCCAAATCGTATTTCTTAAAATAACGATTGTCATATTTTTGTTCCTATTTTTTTTTTTAAGAGGGGCCAGCTTCACGGAGGTGGTTCGCTCCGCCTTCGGGTCATCTAGACTTTTAACATCAGCTTTTCAGATCATCTATTTTTTTTAAATCTCGTGCCTTCAGGGAAATGTTCTCGCTCCATTAAACGCACCGCGTCTCGTCACGCTACAAGTTGGGACGACTAACCCAGATCTGTGATTGTTGTGGTTACTTTTTAATGCTATTGTTTTATTGTTTTGATGTATTTTCGGTGGTTTATTTGTGTTTCGGTTTGTTCTCTCTCATGTTCCGTACGTCTCGTCTGTAATTAGTGACAATCCTTTAAACTCTTTGTAACTCTCTCTTTTCAATGTGTGTGTTTTTTTTTTACTGGAAATAGAAAATAAACTCACTCAGCAGACGTTCCTTTCTGGTCCGGACCGGGTGGGGCGTATGAAACGCACCAGAACAGTCAGAGTCGTCCAGAAAACGGAGCATAAAACAACCTTTTTATGAATAAATTTCCTAAACACTGTCTTTAAATTCTCAATCTGGGGAATTGTTACCAAGACGGACCATACAGCATGGTGGATCTACAAACAGAACTACAAACATGGCGGACAGCTTGTATTTATGTCACTGCGTCATCTGTTCTCTGATTGGCCGGACGTCCATCAACAAACTATAGCTGCAATTGTACGCAAATCCTTGAGATACGTGACCTACTCTCAAATGAAATTGTAAGATTTGGGAGACGGTGGCTCAGTGGTAGAGCGTTCACCCACGGACCGGAAGTTAACCGGAAGTTTGCGGGTTTGATTCCCACTGAGTGTATATCTAGGGTCCTTGGAGAAGACACCTAACTCCCTGTTTCTCCCATCTTTGGTGCCGTTGTGGCAGCCTGCTGCGGTGTAGGAGTTCCGTTCCGTCATCTTCCGCTTGTTCCGGAGTCGGGTCGCGGGGGCAACAGCCTCAAACGGGCAGCCCAGGTCTCTCTCACCCTGGCTGCATCCTCCAGCTCACCTGGAAGGATCCCAAGTCGTTCCCCGGCCAGCTGTGAGACATAGTCTCTCCAGCGGGTACGGGGTCTTCCCCTTGGTCTCCTCCCGGTGGGACGTGCCCGAAACACAATTCGCCCGCGAGGCGCTCGGGGGGCATCCTTACCAGATGCCCGAACCACCCCATCTGGCTCCTCTCGACCTGGAGGAGGAGCGGCTCGACACCGAGCTCCTCCCGGATGGCAGAGCTCCTCTCCCGATCTCTGAGTGAGAGCCCAGCCACCCATCAGCAATAACTAGGACGCTGCATCGGTCCGTCATGGTAAAGAGAGAGCTGAGCCGAAAAGCAAAGCTTTCGATTTACAAGTCGATCTACGTTCCTACCCTCACCATGGTAACCAGGATCTACGTTCCAACCCTCACCATGGTAACCAGGATCTACTTTCCTACCCTCACCATGGTAACCAGGATCTACGTTCCTACCCTCACCATGGTAACCAGGATCTACGTTCCTACCCTCACCATGGTAACCAGGATCTATGTTCCTACCCTCACCATGGTAACCAGGATCTACGTTCCTACCCTCACCATGGTAACCAGGATCTACGTTCCAACCCTCACCATGGTAACCAGGATCTACGTTCCTACTCTCACCATGGTAACCAGGATCTACGTTCCTACCCTCACCATGGTAACCAGGATCTACGTTCCTACCCTCACCATGGTAACCAGGATCTACGTTCCAACCCTCACCATGGTAACCAGGATCTACTTTCCTACCCTCACCATGGTAACCAGGATCTACGTTCCTACCCTCACCATGGTAACCAGGATCTACGTTCCTACCCTCACCATGGTAACCAGGATCTACGTTCCTACCCTCACCATGGTAACCAGGATCTACGTTCCTACCCTCACCATGGTAACCAGGATCTACGTTCCAACCCTCACCATGGTAACCAGGATCTACGTTCCTACTCTCACCATGGTAACCAGGATCTACGTTCCTACCCTCACCATAGTAACCAGGATCTACGTTCCTACCCTCACCATGGTAACCAGGATCTACGTTCCTACCCTCACCATGGTAACCAGGATCTACGTTCCTACCCTCACCATGGTAACCAGGATCTACGTTCCTACCCTCACCATGGTAACCAGGATCGATCTACGTTCCTACCCTCACCATGGTAACCAGGATCTACGTTCTTTCCCTCACCATGGTAACCAGGATCTAGGTTCCTACCCTCACCATGGTAACCAGGATCTACGTTCCTACCCTCACCATGGTAACCAGGATCTACGTTCCTACCCTCACCATGGTAACCAGGATCTACGTTCCTACCCTCACCATGGTAACCAGGATCTACGTTCCTACCCTCACCATGGTAACCAGGATCTACGTTCCTACCCTCCTCACCATGGTCACCAGCTGTGGGTGGTGACCGAAAGAATGAGATCGTGGGTACAAGCGGCCGAAATGAGCTTCCTCCGGTGTAGGAGTGCTGCACATAAATTTCCCCGGTGAGGATGAATAGAGTGAGATGAATTGTAGATTCATTCATTCTTTCACACCTCGTTACTTCAGACATGTGGTCACTTTTAATTGAAGGGTGAAGTGTCTTTATTTGGATTTCTGAGCAGCTCGGACCACGTCTCGTGGAATTTAATCTGACTGTTTCTGTTCATCCGGACCCTCCTCGTGGTCGTGTGAAGTCCTCCTGGTGTAAGAGAGCTTCATGGCGTTTCGCTCTATTGATAGAAACTTTCCAGCTCGAGACATCCAGGTTGTAAAATCAGGCACCTGTCACTTTTAACGTGGAGGACGGCTGCGTCTCACAGAGAAGAGACATTTATCAGGAAACATCTGTGGCTGCCACCGGGCCAAAGACGGCACGCTTTTTTTGGATGTGTGTCCAAAAATAAACGTGTGTCGGATGTGACTGGAGGCTTTTTATGAGCTGTCGCTGTACCCCGAACTACACTGGGTTACCTCACAGTGAAACATAGGGTCACAGAGACCTCATTTAAACAGACTTGATTGGTTGTTAAAATGTCGTCATTGTGTTGTCATGGCAACGTCTCCCACAAGATAAAGAAATTGGGAGGCGGTCACCAGAACAACTTTGTGAGTTGCACACACTGATTTGTCGGTGAAATAAAAAGCAGACCCTTTGATTTAAATGAAGTCTGATGAATTTTAAAATATCCATGTTTTATCTTTTCAGACATCCAGGAATTCTACGAAGTGACCTTATTGGACAGCCAGAGGTGGGCGGAGTCTTCCAAAGGGGGGGACCCCATGGCCCCTGTCAACCTATGGGACTTCTCTAGCCTTCAAAGCACAACGGTGACCTCGGAGACGCTGCCCAGCCTTAGCACCAGCATCGAGGTAAGGCCGGGGGCGGGTATGGGTGAGCCAGGGGGAGAGTTCGGTGAAAATACCCCTCAAAGGATAGGACGACCCCACCGGTGTGCTGCTCACCATCTGCTACCGGCTGGGTCTGAGCATTCTATTCTATCCGGCTCTGGTCAAGGCTTTACTTTTCGCTGTATCCACGGTGACAGGTTCATCCTACGGAAGGAAAACAAGGTCTAAATGCTGGACGTATCATTCCTGATCGTCTCTATACCACCCGTTTGTTCCCACAACTCGTAACACGCACAAACATGGGGTATAAAGTTAAGTCTGGATGGAGGTTGTGGCCTCAAACCTGACTCTCTCTGAGCCTGGGGGCAGGGCCTCAAACCTGACTGTCTGAGCCTGGGGGCGGGGCCTCAAACCCACCTCAGTCTGAGCCTGGGGGCGGGGCCTCAAACCCACCTCAGTCTGAGCCTGGGGGCGGGGCCTCAAACCTGACTGTCTGAGCCTGGGGGCGGGGCCTTAAACCTGACTGTCTGAGCCTGGGGGCGGGGCCTCAAACCCGCCTCAGTCTGAGCCTGGGGGCGGGGCCTCAAACCTGACTGTCTGAGCCTGGGGGCGGGGCCTTAAACCTGACTGTCTGAGCCTGGGGGCGGGGCCTCAAACCCGCCTCACTCTGAGCCTGGGGGCGTGGCCTCAAACCCGCCTCAGTCTGAGCCTGGGGGCGGGGCCTCAAACCTGACTGTCTGAGCCTGGGGGCGGGGCCTTAAACCTGACTGTCTGAGCCTGGGGGCGGGGCCTCAAACCTGACTGTCTGAGCCTGGGGGCGGGGCCTCAAACCTGACTGTCTGAGCCTGGGGGCGGGGCCTTAAACCTGACTGTCTGAGCCTGGGGGTGGGGCCTCAAACGTGACTGTCTGAGCCTGGGGGCGGGGCCTTAAACCTGACTGTCTGAGCCTGGGGGTGGGGCCTTAAACCTGACTGTCTGAGTCTGGGGGCGTGGCCTCAAACCCGCCTCAGTCTGAGCCTGGGGGCGGGGCCTCAAACCCGCCTCAGTCTGAGCCTGGGGGCGTGGCCTCAAACCCGCCTCAGTCTGAGCATGGGGGCGGGGCCTCAAACCCGCCTCAGTCTGAGCCTGGGGGCGGGGCCTCAAACCTGACTGTCTGAGCCCCCGGATGGCAGGGCCCCACATAATCTGTTCTGTAACTCACATGGAAGTCGCTCTGCATTGAAGCCGGTGTAGAGATGATATGGAGCTGGGCGGGGTGGGAAGGCACTGATAATGGCAGCAGATTAGTTTGGTTCTATAAACATTCATTTCCTTTTGCCCGGATCCACAGTTGGTTGTCACTCTGCCAACAACCAGCTTTGCCGTGGTAATCATTTTCAGGTCCTATTAGAGAGAATCTGACCCTTCATCAGAACCTTAAAGAACCAGCTGTTTTTTTCTGGAGGAGCGGGTCACCTCTATCCTGACGGAATGTGTTTTTGAAGACGTTAAAAGAAAAACAACTCAACGTCCAGATGGAAGTCTAAGGACCAAGTGAGGGTCCGTTTGGAGAACCCTAAAGAAGCTGGTAAAAGTTCTAGTGGATGATTGGGTGAAGGGCCAGGTGGAGGTCCAGGTGGGATACCAGGTGGAGATCTTCATAAATGTCCAGGTTGGGAGCAACGAACCATGTGAGAGACCTGGTGGAGATCTTAAAAAAAAAAAAAAAAACGGGTGAAAACCTGCTTCTACATAATGATTCTCTTCTGCCTTCTGGTGGAAACTTCTAGTACTACAATATATTTAAAGCAGCCAATCAAACGTCGACGTTCGTTTATTTACAGTTTGACCAGTTTAACAGTCCCACCATCACCTGAGACATCAGTTTAAAGGGCCCATCTCATGCAAAAGTGACTTTCTAGAGTTTTCTAGCTTGTAAGAGTGATGTCCGGGCCTTGTGTGTGTGTGTGTGTGTGTGTGTCTTTCTAGATTGATTTAGCCCGTTTTTCTGTGGATTTCTGGAACGCTCAGACAAAACAACCAATGAGCAGATGTCTAAAGTATGACGCATTTGACGTAGCCAGGACGGACTTCACACACGCCCCCCTCCCTCCTCACCACCCGCCCGCCCTCCTCACCCGCCTCCACTCCGGCCTTACGCCCTCACAAACTCCCTTTCAACGTCCGATATACAGGCTGCTCTGCTTCTTTTTTATTTTCTTGCTTGAAACACGCTTTTTGTAGCTACACACGGGTTTACGCCTGCCTTCCCCCTCCCGCTCAAAGATGGGCGGAGGAATAGCGGCTCAGTGAGAGCAGAGGGCGGAGCTTGTACTTTCTTAGGACAAGTGGGGTGATGAGCGATACCCGGCCTTTCATAATTCCGGGTCTGTGACTGCGCTCCACCAAATCAATATATTTTCATAACTATGGTGTAATGCATGTTGTAAACCCCACATTTTGCGTGTGTGTGTGTGAAGAGGATACAATGCATGAGATGGGCCCTTTAACCCAATAGAACAGAACTGGTAAAATGTGTAGGGTGGTATTTTTTTCAGGGTTAGAAGGAAGGCGATGCCTTCATGGTCCTCTGTAATTCTGAATGCTGTCTCTCTTTTTCCTCTCTCTGATTAAACTGGCCGCCTCCCCCGTAGGACTCCCCTCTCCTAAATGAAATCCTGCACACGTTGGCGCAGGCCAACCTCTCCCCCAGCGCGCGCACACAAGTAAGTACCGGACGCTTGCTGTTGGTTGGGGAGCTGTCCACCCTCGCCGCATGTCCCACTTAGTTCTCATCTGCTTCGGATCATCAGTGGGGGGTCGGGTTCCTGATCCACGGGTCAGGCTCTGGTCTGTGAGTGGGTTTCATCTCGACAGGCTCGAGGTGCCGCTGCTGTTTGTTTGCAGATGCAGCGGCGCTTCAAGTCGGAACGCAAGGCGTTCAGGTGTCATTGTACTTCATTTGTTCATGTGGTTGGGTCTGAACAGTACACCTCCCGTCCTCCCAGAAGGTACAGGAACCAGAGGTTGCCCCTTAAAGGGATTAACTTCAAATGGAAAAAAAAAAAACTGGCAGTAAATTTAAACCCTAAACTTTAAAAAACTTAATTTTTATGCAAATTATATGTTTGTAAAAATGAGAAATTTTGATAAAGTTAAACTTTTTATTTTAACTCAGTGACTTTTTTTTATCATTTTTTTCATAATTTTTTGGGACATTTTTTTTTTTTACTTTTTTTTAGTTGGATTTTTTCCGACATAGACCACCCCCCGGTCAGTAGTGCCCCTCCTGGTTTTTTACCGGGCAGACTGGAGCTGTACTGGCCTTCAGCACCTTCATGGTGGTGGTTCGTGTGTCTTCTGGTTCTGGTCGGATTCTTCGTGTTTGTCATGTCAGCCATCTTTTCATGCTCTTCATGTTGTCGATCGGTTCTGAGTCGAAGCTTCCAGTGAGGTTGTGGTTGTTCACCAGAATCACCAGGAGGGCTGGCTGGTGGAGAACCACTCTCCATCCCATAATCATTTCATTTAGGTTCAGAACTCAGTGTCTGGTTTAATGTCTGTGTCACGGTCGCTGATGAGCGGCAGGATACCCGCCATGTTGGAAGAACCCCCTGGTTTCCGGTCTTGGAGCGTTTTGTCTCCTAAACACACACACGATCCTCATCACCAGAAACATCCATGCTGGTCTAGAAGATCTACAGGAGGAGTCGGTCTGCTTCATTATCAACTCATTCCTGTTTTTATCAGATCAATATTTTAGGATCCGACTGGTTGGTGAGTTTACACCACATAACCAGAAGATGGCACTGGTAGATAACCGTGTGCATGGCATTAAATCAGTCTCACTCACACAGGATCAGTTTAGGATCTTAAAAGTCACCCCGTCACCTGGATGCCTGGGTGTCCATGCCATCCATGCGTGGTCACCTGGATCTGCATGCCCTCTGATACGGTGAGGAGCGTCCTCCAGGAAATCAAAGGCTTTAATCATCGAGCGTTCGAACGCCGACTTCTATGCAAATTAAGCCATTTCTGAAGGTGGCGGAGCGCGGTGACTGTTGTGTAACTCGACCAATCAGAAGCAGTCGAACGCAAATTCCAAGATGAGGGGAAAAGATTCAACCTGTGGATAAAACGGTGAAACAAAGCAGAGAAGAAACAATAAAAAAAAAAAACACAAAACATTAGAACTCATTCTGAAACCGTGCGTCATCGCTCGCTCACTTTTCCTAATTACAGATAATTACTCTAATGGTCGACATGAACTCCGGCTGCTTTCTGTTTTGTCACCACAGAAGTTCAGAGTATTCCTCTTTTAATTCAGTAAAAATCACTGTGTCAGTCACAGAGTCGTCATGGTGACGGTCTTCATCTCTTTGTTTGTGGGTGATGTCACCCCGGCAGCGCTGGAGTGATTCCTTCTTACTGTTCATGAGTCGTTTCAGGAGCCGACGACCACATGCTGTAGATCAGTTTGGATGATCTTTATTTGGAGGTCTTGATCTTTGAGTTGTCTGATTTCTGAAGCTCACGTCTTGATCATTTTTAAATGTGTGTTGTAAACGTCATAGTGCCAAGTTTGTTCAGCTAAGGATCAACGCAATTCACAGTGAATATGCTCCAGTCTGGAGATGCTGATCTTCCAGAGGAGGTGGCTTGGGCGTTTGGTTAGGATGTCTCCCAGAAGGACTGACTGTCCCAGCGGGAACGACCGACTGTCCGAACGGGGGAGTTGGATCGGGAGTGGGCCAATAGGTATGAGCAGGGAATAGGACGGCACGTCCAAGCGGGAGAGTAGGGCGACGCGTCCAAGTTGGGAGTAGGAGGATGATACGTCCAAGGTGGGAGAGTAGGACGACGTGCCTGAGGCGGGGTGGAAGAAGAGGACTATAAAGCTGATGTGACGTAGTCGTGGCGGTGAAGCCTCCACTTCTCGTCCTCAACCATGTGTCTTTGAGTCACTCGTGTTTTCTCGGGTCTCAGATTAGAATCAGACAGAAGCGGCGTGGGGAGAAGCTTTACTCATCAAACCTTTTTCATCTAAAATTTAAACTAAATCACACAAAATAAATCCATTTATCTTCTAAAAATTCTATTTTTCTTCCATTTTAAAATCTATTTAAAACAATCATATAAAAAATAAAAATACAAATTTTTTTTAAGATTTTATTTTGAGCAGAAATGGGTGAATATTTTGACTCGTGGACCTTAAAGGGTCTCCCCATGAGGTCACCGAATCAAACCCAGATCAAATAGATTATATGGATTTATAAATAGTCTTAAAAAGATAAACAAAAAATCCCATCTATGAAAAACACTATGTTTAATTTAATTTTTTCACTCATTTCGTTTGACTATTATTTATAACGAACCTCATCCTGTTGGAATGAGTTCCTTCTAATTAATCAGAATCAGAATCAGAATCAGAATGCTTTTATTGCCATGTCAGTGAAAAACATCAGAGACTAGGAACTTGTTCTGGTACTGGTGTGCAAACATATAAAATAAAAATAATAAAAATAAAATAAATAAAAATAATAATAATTTTTACAAAACTAAGAGTGCTCAGAAGAAAAGAAAAGTAGTGCAATGTCATAGAAAATAATAAAGATAGTGAAGTGACAAGAGGGAGGTGACTAAGAGATGTGGGGATCCAGGTTATAAAGAGTTCATAAGTCCAACGGCAGAAGGGAAGAAGCTGTTTTTGTGGCGGGACGTTCTCGTCCGAATGGACCGGAGCCTCCTGCCCGAGGGGAGTCGCTCAAAAAGTCCATGTCCAGGGTGGGAAGGGTCAGCTGCTATCCGACCTGCACGCCCCCGAGTCCTGGAGACGTACAGGTCTTCGAGAGATGGAAGGCTGCAGCCGATCACCTTCTCTGCGGAGCGCACAATGCGCTGCAGTCTGTGTTTGTTCCTGACTGTGGCTCCAGCGTACCACACGGTGATGGAGGAGGTGAGGATGGACTCGATGATGGCTGTGTAAAACTGCACCAACATCTGGGCGGGCTGCTTGGCTTTCTTCAACTGTCACAGAAAGTTCATCCTCTGCTGGGCCTTTTTGATCAGGGAGCTGATGGACGGCTCCCACTTTAGGTCCTGTGTGATGGTAGTGCCGAGGAAGCGGAAAGAGTCTACAGTGGTGATGGGGGAGTCTGTCAGTGCAAGGGGGGTAATGGGAGCTGTGACTTTCCTAAAGTCCACGATCATCTCCACTGTCTTCTGAGCGTTGAGCTCCAGGCTGTTGTTGCTGCACCAGGACACCAGCCGGTCTACCTCCATCCTGTAGGCCGACTCATCGCCATCAGAGATGAGCCCAATGAGTGTGGTGTCATCTGCAAACTTGATCAGTTTGACAGAGTCATGGCTGGAGGTGCAGCAGTTGGTGTACAGGGAGAAGAGCAGGGGAGAGAGGACACAGCCCTGTGGAGACCCTGTGCTGATAGTCCGAGAGGTGGAGACATTCTTCCCCAGCCGCACGCACTGCCTCCGGTCTGTTAGGAAGTCAGTAATCCACCTGCAAGTGGAGTCAGGCACGTTGAGCTGAGAGAGCTTGTCCTGAAGCAGGGTAGGGAGGATGGTGTTGAATGCAGAGCTGAAGTCCACAAACAGGATCCTGGCATAGGTTCCCGGGGAGTCCAGGTGCTGCAGGGTGAAGTGGAGGGCCAGGTTGATGGCGTCGTCTACAGACCTGTTGGCTCTGTAGGCAAATTGCAGAGGGTCCAGAGAGGGAGAGGTGAAGTGCGAGACACCGAAACCAATACTGCTTCAGTATTCTTAACGGTATGGCCGGAGAGGAAGGGCAAGATGGCCACCACGACGCACAGTACTTTTCTCCCGTTTTAAAAGACGGTCCGTCTCTCTGCTGCTCTGAACGTAGTGTGTTTTAATCAGAGAGCAGGAGCAGGTTTTTCTTCTGCTGACAAATGGTTGTATGGAAAGCCATCAGGGCCAAAAAAAACACACGAAAACAATGTGAGGGTAGGAACATTGTTTATGGCGGAGGAGCAAAGTGTGGTTGTATTTCTTTAAGGTTGATTCAAGCTGCTTGAAATGGAATAAAAACTACAAAGATGGAAACACCAGCAGAAAGAAACACAATATTCAACATGAAAGATGCGCAGGGTTTAAGAAGACCAGCTCCGGTGGATCGTCTACTTGTGTTTACTCTAAAAAAACTATCAATATGAGTACTGGTATTGATAAGATGGAATCGATAACCATCCCTAACTGTAATATAAACCAGATGACATTGAATTTCAAAATAAATTTATCTGCTCATTCTAAACACCATAATGTACGGAAACCGACAGACTGATGAATGAAACTGTTCCGTTCCGTCATCTTCCGCTTGTTCCGGGGTCGGGTCGCGGGGGTAACAGCCTCAAACGGGCAGCCCAGGCTTCTCTCTCCCCGGCTGCATCCTCCAGCTCACCTGGAAGGATCCCAAGTCGTTCCCCAGCCAGCTGTGAGACATAGTCTCTCCAGCGGGTCCAGGGTCTGCCTCTTGGTCTCCTCCCGGTGGGACGTGCCCAAAACACCTCACCCGCGAGGCGCTCGGGGGGCATCCTGACCAGATGCCCAAACTACCCCATCTGGCTCCTCTCGACCTGGAGGAGGAGCGGCTCGACACCGAGCTACTCCCGGATGGCAGAGCTCCTCACCCGATCTCTGAGTAAGAGCCCAGCCACCCTGCAGAGGAAGCTCATTTTGGCCGCTTGTACCCGTGATCTCATTCTTTCGGTCACCACCCACAGCTGGTTACCATGGTGAGGGTAGGAACGTAGATCCTGGTTACCATGGTGAGGGTAGGAACGTAGATCCTGGTTACCATGGTGAGGGTAGGAACGTAGATCCTGGTTACTATGGTGAGGGTAGGAACGTAGATCCTGGTTACCATGGTGAGGGTAGGAACGTAGATCCTGGTTACCATGGTGAGGGTAGGAACGTAGATCCTGGTTACCACGGTGAGGGTAGGAACGTAGATCCTGGTTACCACGGTGAGGGTAGGAACGTAGATCCTGGTTACCACGGTGAGGGTAGGAACGTAGATCCTGGTTACCATGGTGAGGGTAGGAACATAGATCCTGGTTACCATGGTGAGGGTAGGAACATAGATCCTGGTTACCATGGTGAGGGTAGGAACATAGATCCTGGTTACCATGGTGAGGGTAGGAACGTAGATCCTGGTTACCATGGTGAGGGTAGGAACGTAGATCCTGGTTACCACGGTGAGGGTAGGAACGTAGATCCTGGTTACCACGGTGAGGGTAGGAACGTAGATCCTGGTTACCATGGTGAGGGTAGGAACGTAGATACTGGTTACCATGGTGAGGGTAGGAACGTAGATTCTGGTTACCATGGTGAGGGTAGGAACATAGATCCTGGTTACCACGGTGAGGGTAGGAACGTAGATCCTGGTTACCATGGTGAGGGTAGGAACGTAGATTCTGGTTACCATGGTGAGGGTAGGAACATAGATCCTGGTTACCATGGTGAGGGTAGGAACGTAGATCCTGGTTACCATGGTGAGGGTAGGAACGTAGATCCTGGTTACCATGGTGAGGGTAGGAATGTAGATCGACTTGTAAATCAAGAGCTTTGCTTTTTGGCTCAGCTCTCTCTTTACCACGACGGACCGATGCAGTGTCCTAGTTATTGCTGATGCCGCACCGATCCGCCTGTCGATCTCCCGCTCCATCACACACAATGACACACTGTGGAAGTACGAAGAGATAAAACACAGACAAATAAAATCAGGGCTAAAGTAACTCTGTTAAAAAATGGAGTGTTGACCTGCTGCGTTCAGGTCTGGTGGGAAATTAGAACTCTGCAGAAATGACTTAGGAATAAAATTTTTAAAAATATTAATAATTCATTTGATAAAATAAAAGTAAACATTTTTCTTCAGATTCATTAAATTCACTTTAAAACCATCTCAAAATGTTTTTTGTTTCTCTTGTAAAGTCTTAATAAAAACGGAGTCGTTAGATTTCCCACAGTCTTGAACGCAGCTCTGGTGATGAGGCTGTGTGTGTGTGTTTTGGTTTGGTTTAGTGGAGGACCGGAGGGTGTGAGGATGGGGGAGACTCTCCGGTAAATAGCAGCAGGTGCTGGTCGATGTGCGAGTGAGGATATTTGCTTTTATGAGGCGTTGGGTCGTCAGGACGGAGGGCGTGAACCCCCTGTACCCACCTTTACCCACCCCTTCACTATGGACTGCATCTGTATTGTTACAACAAAGGTAATTAAGAGAAAAAAAACTGATTAAAAAGCTGTTAATTAGCTTCTATACTCGTTAGATATCCAGTGAATATTTCAATGAATGTTTAGTTCATTAAAGTGTTTAATTAAAGAACAAAATGTACTTTTTATTAATGAATCAGTGGCAGAAAATAATTAAAGAGAAAGAGTTAAAAAGAAATAAAATGAGTTTATTTTTGCTAAATTTAAGAAGATTTTAATTTCTTTTATTTTTTTGTCTGTTTTTGCTCAGAAAAGAGAAATAAAATGTGTTTTATTTTTAAAGTGGTTGTGACTCAGAGCGAGCCGAGTGGAAACGATGTGATTATTATTTAATTAAATGAGAATAATCACATTAACACGAAAAGATCAGACGTTTAATCTGAAATAATTTAAAAACCTGAACTAGATTAAATTATTTTCTCAAAAAGAAAAAGTTTGTTTTCATTCAATCCCAGACAAATTTAAAGAGGGAGACGTTGGCTCAGTGGTTAGAGCGTTCGCACGCGGACTGTAAGTCAACCGGAAGTTTAAGGGTTCACATCCCACTGAGTTCACATCTAGGGTGCTTGGAGAATAATAATGCATTGAACTTATATAGCGCTTTTCTAGACACTATATGCATTATTCATTCTCTCCATACAATCATTCACACACAACATTCATTCCAACTCCCCGGGAACCTATGCTAGGATCCTGTTTGTGGACTTCAGCTCTGCATTCAACACCATCCTCCCTACCCTGCTTCAGGACAAGCTCTCTCAGCTCAACGTGCCTGACTCCACTTGCAGGTGGATTACTGACTTCCTAACAGACCGGAGGCAGTGCGTGCGGCTGGGGAAGAATGTCTCCACCTCTCGGACTATCAACACAGGATCTCCACAGGGCTGTGTCCTCTCTCCCCTGCTCTTCTCCCTGTACACCAACTCCTGCACTTCCAGCCATGACTCTGTCAAACTGATCAAGTTTGCAGATGACACCACACTCATTGGGCTCATCTCTGATGGCGATGAGTCGGCCTACAGGATGGAGGTAGACCGGCTGGTGTCCTGGTGCAGCAACAACAACCTGGAGCTCAACGCTCAGAAGACAGTGGAGATGATCGTGGACTTTAGGAAAGCTATAGCACCCATTACGCCCCTTGCACTGACAGACTCCCCCATCACCACTGTAGACTCTTTCCGCTTCCTCGGCACTACCATCACACAGGACCTAAAGTGGGAGCCATCCATCAGCTCCCTGATCAAAAAGGCCCAGCAGAGGATGTACTTTCTGCGGCAGTTGAAGAAAGCCAAGCTGCCCGCCCAGATGTTGGTGCAGTTTTACACAGCCATCATCGAGTCTGTCCTCACCTCCTCCATCACCGTGTGGTACGCTGGAGCCACAGCCAGGGACAAACACAGACTGCAGCGCATTGTGCGCTCCGCAGAGAAGGTGATCGGCTGCAGCCTTCCATCTCTCGAAGACCTGTACGTCTCCAGGACTCGGGGGCGTGCAGGTCGGATAGCAGCTGACCCTTCCCACCCTGGACATGGACTTTTTGAGCGACTCCCCTCGGGCAGGAGGCTCCGGTCCATTCGGACCAGAAAGTCCCACCACAAAAACAGCTTCTTCCCTTCTGCCGTTAGTCTAATTAATACTTTATAACCTGGATCCCCACATCTCTTAGTCACCTCCCTCTTGTCACTTTACTATCTTTATTATTTTTTATTATTTTCTATGACATGGCACTACTTTTCTTTTTCTTTCTGAGCACTCTGTTTTGTTAAAATTATTTTTATTTATTTTATTTTTTATTATTTTTATCTTATATTATTGCACAGCTGTATCAAAGCAAGTTCCTAGTCTCCGATATTCTCATTGACATGGCAATAAAAGCATTCTGATTCTGATTCTAATGATGGGAGCTACCATGCAAGGCGCAGACCACTATCATCAGAAGCAACTGGGGGTTCGGTGTCTTGCTCCGGTTACGGAGCGGTCGCCCTACCCACCGAGCCATCCTTCCCCCGGGGAAATTTGTATGCTGCACTCCTACGCCGCAGCAGGCTGCCACGACTATACCATTGGAGGGCGAAATGGAAGACACCTAACCCCCCATTTCTCCCACCATTGGCACTGTCATGGCAGCCTGCTGTGGTGTAGGAGTGCAGCATACAAATTTCCCTTGTGAGAGATGAATAGAGTGAGTTAAAAAAAAACAACTTAAAAAATCTTTTATAACCGATGATCCTAAACAACGACATCTAATAGTAGAGACAGAAAATTACCAAAACATTTAGGAATTGGCTGAAATTTACTGAGATTGAATGAAATTTACCGCAAAAAGCCTAATAACGATAGTAGAAAAAGTTTCAAAAAAGTCTTCTGGACAGTTTAATTCTTGATCGAGACGTTTCGACTTCCATCCAGAAATCATTTTCAATCTGAATGAAATGGACTGAAAACTGGATCTATTTAAACTAACCTGAGTAAAAGGTAAAAAATAGTAAGAAGGGCTCGACCAATGAACCTAGGGACTACATGGACCTAATAACGATGTTTATCTACAGGAATATCAGTCGATTCTTGTAGATTTCTGTCACTTTTTGGGTAGATTTTGACTTATTTTGGTAGATTTTTTTGTATTTTCCTTTAGATTTTGACCGTTTATAATGTACCGTATTTTCTGTACTATAAGGCACACCTAAAACTCTTTATTTCTCTAAAAATCAGACAGTTTGCCTTTTCTATAAATCTAAACCGGTTCATTGTGACTACCTATGTTTTATTTTGAAAAGTCACTGGATTTTCTTCCTCACATCTGTCAATGACTCACCTTTGACGCATCATCACATTAAATTTTAACCCCTAAACAAGCAAAATGAGTAAAAAACAAAGATCTACAGGAAGCTTTTTTAAGGGGAGTTACAGAGTTACGAAGCAGACCGGACCTTAGAAACACTCTTCAGGTTTCAGGTCAAGATGGGACTGTCTGGTTCCAGCAAAACAAACTCAGAACTCTGATTGGTCTAGTCTTAGTGGGAGGAGCCTAACTGGTACTTTTACTCACTTTATTTTTGTGATGTCCTTTATTTTGAAAGTACATTTACCATTACCATAGCAACCTGAATGCATAGGGGAGAGAGAATGTACCGTATGGTGTGGAAAGCACGGTAATTCTGTTTGCCAGGTCTGACGTGTGGATCGATAGCTAGTCGCTAAGCTCCAGAAGCTGGGGGAGATGTGATGCATCAGACCGCTTTTTTCCGGTTACATCACCGGACCATTTCTTATCATTCTTCATTCCTCAGGGCTGTACAGTACGGTTCAGATTGTTTTATGTGTTTAAATAGATATTATTGATTAGAAACAGACCTTCCATCATCTTTAGGGTCATATCTAGTGGAGGAGACGGCAGCTCAGTGGTTAGAGCGCTCACGCGCGGACCGGAAGTTTGTGGGTTTGCGTCCCACAGAGACCACCGTCTAGGGTCCTTGGAGAAGACACCTCCTCCCCACACATCCTCACAGTTTTGGATGTTTCCACCATGTTTAAATGGTATTTCCACTGTCAAGTCAAACTGGTCAACAACACAGGTTTCTAACAGCCCGCCCAACTTTCCATCCTTGTGTTTTCCATTCGTTCTGGTGATTGCCTGCTCCTTCCTATTGTGTCTCATTGTCTCGCCCTCCCCTCTGTATTTAATGTGTGTCTTATCCTTCGGTTGTCACCAGGTTGTCTGATGTCCTCACTCAGACTGCAGGTGTTCCTCAGTTTGGTTTTTTTAAAATGTTTTGTGGATATAATAAAACTGGTCAATGGGTCAGGTTTCTAACGGCCCGCCCCGCTGAAATGCGCCACACAGAAAATTATTCATTCTGAACTGCTCACTCAGTCTGCCAGTCTGCTTATCAGTGCTGTCCCATTATTCTAAATGGAGATTTCAGCTCAGGGCTTCAACCAAAGACACGACTGATGTGGCATATAGATATTTGCAAATGGACAGTACTACTAAATATATTTCCTTTATTTTCACTTAGTTTGACTTAGTTCAAAACAACGAGTAATTATTTGTTTATGCAAATAATTAGCAGGGTTGACGTTTCTCTCACCATTGGCGCCGTTGAAGGGCAGCCTGCTGCGGTGTAAGGAGTGCAGCACACACATTTCCCCGATGAGGGATGAATAGAGTAATTTATTTGTTTATTTATTGGATTATTATTGAAGTATTCAGATTTCTGGGAGGTTTTTAGGTCCACAGGAGGTTCTTCTCAAGCATTCCTGTTACATTGTAGTGTCAGCAGAGGATTGTGGGTGAAATGATTTGTTCTGGAACGTTCCCAGTTCCCCCAGCTTCCTCCATCTGGAACCTGGGCGCCGCCAGGTCCTCCTGCTGCTCAGGTGTCAGTGGGCGGAGCCTGTTGGGTTTAGATGTTCCCACACAGACGGATTCATGAGTCAGCTTCTCTTACCTGGAGATGTCCGGTGCCATGGCAACCACCGACCAATCAGAAAAAAGACTCGTCTCAGGAAAGAATCATTTGCGGAATAATAGAAGGTAATGCAAACTGGAAGAAATCTGGTCTGATTTTCTTAAAGGGCCCATCTCATGAAAAAGTGACTTTCTAGAGTTTTCTAGCTTGTAAGAGTGATGTCCGTGCCTTGTATGTGTGTGTGTGTGTGTGTGTGTGTGTGTCTTTCTAGATTCATTTAGCCCGTTTTTCTGTGGATTTCTGGAACGCTCAGACAAAACAACCAATGAGCAGATGTCTAAAGTATGACGCATTTGATGTAGCCAGGACGGACTTCGCACACGCCCCCCTTGCTCCTCACCACCCGCCTGCCCTCCTCATCTGCCTCCACTCCGGCCTTACGCCCTCACAAACTCGCTTTCAACGTCCGATATACAGGCTGGTTCGCTGCTCTGCGTCGCAACCAAACCGCTACGCACGGGTTTACGCCTGCCTTCCCCCTCCCGCTCAGAGATGGGCGGAGGAATAGCGTCTCAGTGAGAGCAGAGGGCGGAGCTTGTACTTTCTCAGGACGGGAGGGGGGATGAGCGATACCCGGCCTTTCATAGTTCCGGGTCTGTGACTGCGCTCCACCAAATCAATATATTTTCATAACTATGGTGTAATGCATGTTGTAAACGTGTGTGTGTGCAGAGGATACAATGTGAAGAGAGGTATTTTGCACGAGATGGGCCCTTTAACTGGTTTACTGGTCCAGTGTGTGAGCTTTCAGTTTGTCTGATGAAGGCCAGCAGGGGGCGGCACCTCCACATGTTTTACCCTGTAAGCCTGGTTCTGAGGGTCCGAGGATAAACTCAGTTCTCAGAAACATCCGTCTCAGAAAGTAGAATAAAAACTTGAGGGTCTCTGTTTCCTGAAACCAGCTGAACGTCTCAGGACTTTTACTTTGGACTCCGTGTCTCTTCATCTGTCCAACATCAGCCCACCTTCCCTGAAGTTTACACACCCCCCCACATCCCTCACCCCCGTCCCTTTATCTCTCTCTCTCTCGTTTCCGGTGAGTCATATGACTGCCCCCCAGTCCCTTGCACACCCCCACAGAGTAGGAACAGAGCAGCGCTCGGTCGCTGCTCCTCATCCTCACTCAGTGGAGACGAAGAGCAGGAGAGTGAGGGAGCGAGCGAGAGAGAGAGAGAGAGTGAGAGAGGGGGAGGTGAACACATCCAACCAGAGGAGGAAGGGGGGGGGTCTCCCTGGATGGATGAAGAGTTGTTTCCTCCTCGCCGCGATGGAGCGATGCAGGAATGAGGGCGGATGGTGAGAGCGGGGAGCAGCAGCAGCAGCAGCGGAGGAGGAGAGGGGGCAGCTGGGGGAGGCGGGCGGCGAGGGAGGAAGCGGAGGAGTCGGCGGGCAAGCAAATGTCCCGGCATGGACAAGATGTCCCCCAGCATGAAGGACTGTTTCTCCCCCATGCTGTGCCACTGCAAGGTGGCGTGCAGCGGCAGCACAGTGTCCCTGATGTTCGGCTGCAAGGTGGGTGGCGGGCGCATGGCAAGGGGGCGTTTGGTTCATTTACCCACGTGTCCGGCTGCCATGCACCTGTCTTTTACTTTCACGGCTAGCTTTCCGAGTTTGAAGGAATCGGAAAAAATGAACCACTCGTTACTGGACCGTCTGGGTCGTTACCGGACCCGGACGGACAATGAGAAAGTTTTTCCTCTCGTTACCCGGCTGTTTCAGAATTATTGCCCCCTAGTGGGGAAAGAGTTATGAAGGTGTAATGAAAAGTCGTAGCCTGATTCATCACATTGTCTCTTAACGGGTGAAAACAGTCTGACCTCTCAGCATCGGGGTTTGTTCGGTCTACGTTCAGCAGGCATTTTATTGAACCAGTTGTTCGTTTGTCGGGACGAGATGTGACGTTGGGTAACGCACCTGAACAGACGGTGTAGTCCAGAAAACACTGCCTTTTAAATTCTCTTTTTACAGCTACAGAACTACAAACATGGTGGACGGATGCTTATGTCACGATGTCATCTGTGTGTTTGGTTTTTTTTTTAAATCGTACTATATTCGTCCCTCAAATGTGAAAAGGACTTTAGCTGCATTGCGGCGCAGCAGGCAGCCATGATCGTGCCAATGGTGGAAGTAACTGGGGATCAGGGTTCCTCTCCATGGACACTTAGGTATGTGCCCAATGGGAATCGAACCGGCTCCCACTAGCTCAGTGACATTCTACCATGGAGCTAACGCCTCCTGGGTGTTTTCTGATGCCTGCAATCGGTTACTTTAGGGAAGTAAAATAAAGATGGCGCCAGCCGGGCTAGGGTTATGATGGACCATCTCCATCTGGCGCACGAGAACTACATTCCCCATGATCTCACTGTGCCATACATTATGGTTAGCTTTGGCTACATTATAGCGGGCATATCCGTTCTGTTTATGGGTGCAGGTTGACTGATAGGCTGGTTTTCTTCTTCGAGTCTTCAGCCATTCATAGACATTACCATCCTCTAGTGGGAGGAGACTCATGTGAAATATCAAAATAAAACTTGGCAAGATATACATGCTGGAGAGGTGGACCTTATGTCCAAACTTTTGGCGGATCGACAAACTAAGTGACCTTTTTGGCCATTTTAGGCTCATTTTGGTTAAACAGGTTACAGGCCAAGAGGAAGGTAGCATTGGCATATTTGATTCATTCACTCATATGCCAGTGTCACAAATTCAGCTTAAAAAATACACTTCCCATAATCCACTGGTTCACTGTTTGCTTTAGTTTGTTCTAAATAAGTCTCTGCATCCCGCTCTGCCTGTCAGAGAAAGCCGAAGGCAGAGAGCTCACTCTGCCCACACTCCACTGGACAGTTCAGTCCTAACCAATCAGAGGCTGCCTGTGTAGCAGTGCTGAGAGTTGATTGGGCGGTGCGGAGCGTCGGCGCAGGTGGGCATGCACATGCATATGTGTGGCGCACGTGCTCCACTGGGAAACACCAACACAGCTGGTGAAGCTTCATTGTGAAGGAAGTGAATGTTCATAGTGAGATCGTCTGCTTCCAGACCAACGGGTCACCTAGGAAACACACACTGTTATACAGCTGTATGGTTTGGGGAAATACCAAGAGGTATACCAGTCCTCTGAGCTCCTGGCACGTTTAGAACTACCAGCTTCTGCTTATAGAAGGTGATGCAGGGATTCAGAGAAAAAAAATCCAGCAGGACTGACCTCATTATGCCAGGCTGAACTTTTCTGATGACAGTTGCTACTTGATCGTACCAGTATTACATCACCATTTCATGTACCAACGTTGAATTATGCCACTATAATACCAACATTATGCCAATACCGTAACTTAGACCGTACCGCCTGTACTACACCTTTATCCCAGCGTTAGACTGAGAGCTACGGTGTACTTCCAACCCTCACCATGGTAACCAGGATCTACGTTCCTACCCTCACCATGGTAACCAGGATCTACGTTCCTACCCTCACCATGGTAACCAGGATCTACGTTCCTACCCTCACCATGGTAACCAGGATCTACGTTCCTACCCTCACCATGGTAACCAGGATCTACGTTCCTACCCTCACCATGGTAACCAGGATCTACGTTCCTACCCTCACCATGGTAACCAGGATCTACGTTCCTACCCTCACCATGGTAACCAGGATCTACGTTCCTACCCTCACCATGGTAACCAGGATCTACGTTCCTACCCTCACCATGGTAACCAGGATCTACGTTCCTACCCTCACCATGGTAACCAGGATCTACGTTCCTACCCTCACCATGGTAACCAGGATCTACGTTCCTACCCTCACCATGGTAACCAGGATCTACGTTCCTACCCTCACCATGGTAACCAGGATCTACGTTCCTACTCTCACCATGGTAACCAGGATCTATCTTCCCACCCTCACCATGGTAACCAGGATCTACGTTCCTACCCTCACCATGGTAACCAGGATCTACGTTCCTTCCCTCACCATGGTAACCAGCTGTGGGTGGTGACCGAAAGAACGAGATCGCAGATACAAACGGCCGAAATGAGCTTCCTCCACTCAGAGATCGGGTGAGGAGCTCTGCCATCCGAGAGGGGCTCGGTGTCAAGTCGCTCCTCCTCCAGGTCGAGAGAAGCCAGATGGGGTGGTTCAGGCATCTGGTTAGGATGCCTCGCGAATGCCTCGCTGGTGAGGTGTTTCGGGCACGTCCCACCGGGAGGAGACCGAAAGTCAGCCCCGACCCGCTGGAGAGACTATGTCTCACAGCTGGCCGGGAACGACTCGGGATCCTTCTGGGTGAGCTGGAGGATGCAGCCGGGGAGAGAGAGGCCTGGGCTGCCCAGCTGAGGCTGTTGCCCCATGGTCCGGATAAGCAGAAGACTGATTTTTCTCCTGCTTGCAACTCAATGATTGTAACAATCACAATGCCGTTTATCTATCATTGTTGGCGTAAAATACCATCTTTGTGGTCCCGGAAGGCTGGGATAAAAGGTACTGCCTGGACATCGTAGAAAAGTACCACTACGACACCATTCACTTCTTCGGAGACGAATCAATATGAGTCTAGATTTATAAGCTTGTAAGACTGACCTTGGATACTTATGAGTTTCGTATTATGACTTTACAAGACTGACGTTACGACCCCTAAAAGTTAGGATTACTACGCACCAAAGCTGAGGTTACGACATCATGACTCTATGAAGTCAATGCTATGGATTTATTCTCTGTTCTAATCAGAGACGCACAGAGTGGTGCTGTTATTAAAATGTAAGCTGTGTATTATTATCAACACGTTGGAGCACTTTTACTGGCAAGCCACGTTTCACTTTGACACAAAGTACGGAAGATAAGTCTTCCGCTTATCCGGGGCCGGGTCACGGGATACCAGCCTCAGACTAGAAGCCAAAGTTTCTCTCACCACGGCTGCATCCTCCAGCTCACCTGGATGGATCCCGCATTGTTCCCTGGCCAGCTGTGAGACATAGTCTCTCCTGAGGTTCTGCCTATTGGTCTCCTTCCTGTGGGATTTGCCCGAAACACCTCACCAGCGAGGCACACAAGGGGCATCCTGACCAGATGCCTTAACCGCCTTATCTGGCTTCTCTCAACCTGGAGGAGGAGTGGCTCCACTCAGAGTTCCTCTCGGATGGCAGAGCTCCTCACCCGATCTCTGAGTGAGAGCCCAGCCATCTTGCGAAGGTAGATCATTTCGGCCGCTTGTATCTGCAATCTCGTTCTTGCAGTCATCACCCACAGCTGGTTACCATGGTGAGGGTAGGAACGTAGATCCTGGTTACCATGGTGAGGGTAGGAACGTAGATCCTGGTTACCGTGGTGAGGGTAGGAACATAGATCCTGGTTACCATGGTGAGGGTAGGAACGTAGATCCTGGTTACCATGGTGAGGGTAGGAACGTAGATCCTGGTTACCATGGTGAGGGTAGGAACGTAGATCCTGGTTACCATGGTGAGGGTAGGAACGTAGATCCTGGTTACCATGGTGAGGGTAGGAACGTAGATCCTGGTTACCATGGTGAGGGTAGGAACGTAGATCCTGGTTACCATGGTGAGGATAGGAACGTGGATCCTGGTTACCATGGTGAGGGTAGGAACGTAGATCCTGGTTACCATGGTGAGGGTAGGAACGTAGATCCTGGTTACCATGGTGAGGATAGGAACGTGGATCCTGGTTACCATGGTGAGGGTAGGAACGTAGATCCTGGTTACCATGGTGAGGGTAGGAACGTAGATCCTGGTTATTAGTCTCATTAAGTTGTGTGTAAAACACTGGGGTGAGCTGATGTCGTCCAGTGAGTCCCTAAACAAACTAGATCCTGGTTGGACTGGTCTCAGATAAACTCGTTTACCTAAAAACAACACTAACGATCCTGATCAACAATAATTATGTCCTGAGTTTTTACCCATCCCGCTCTTTTACTTATATTAGTGTTATTGATATCAGTGTCACATGGCTGTAATTCCAACCATATGTGAAAGTTCCAGTCGTAGCATCTGTCCGCTGAGCTGGTGATCACGGAGTGTGTTTCACATGAGATCAGTGAGACATGACCCCGTACCAGTGCACCTGCTTTCTAACTTTGAGAAACAACAAGTAAACTGGACTCTATTCATCTCCATCACCCCTGAATCGCCCACAGACCCTCCTCCTTCTGCTGAACATCCCGCTACATCCTCACTGTGGTGTTGTTCCTATTAATAGCAGCTTTTGGCAGGCGAGAGTCGGCAGCGTGCCTCCCCCTCCTCTGTGAGAAACTAGAAGAAGATTCTGCCTTTGGGCACAGATGAGTGGAAACCCCCACTCCCTTCGACATGTGTAGCTGAGTTGCTGCGAGGGGGCTCAGTGTCTGTCTGACATGAAGCCGTGCTGCGTTCACTGTCCGCTCAGAGAATCCTCCTGTCAAGTCGCTCCACAGTGGGTTCACTGCAGGGATGTGGAACCAGCAACCTGGATGGTTCTGGCCTCCTGATGGGAGTCCATCTGTTGATCTCAGTGGGTGTGGAGAAAAACATAAACATGTTTATCATGTTATTTTGAGTGAATCAAATGGCATTATCTCGTCATGCAGACAGCCAATCAGAAAGCAGCATCTGGTCATGTAAAGGGTTGAACTGGATGGACTGGGTCTTCACACCTTCACCTGCAGCTTCACAGACGCTCATTAATATTTAACAGATCTTTTCTGGATGCAAATCAGCTCGGCCTCATGTTTATTGATCAGCAGCTGATCGACAAGCGGAAGACTTTTTCTGTTCAAGTCTTAAAAAACATCTCAGTACCAGAAAAAAAAACATGGAATATTTTCACTGGAAACTTATCGAGGAGCCAACCACTCTACTGAGGACCCGGGCATATCTAACCTCCTTTAAAACGAACCCAGAGATTGAAGAACGTGTCAACTAATGGTACAACCAGTTAGTTATTTGAGAAATAAACCAATTCAATTCAATTCAATTCAATTTTATTTGTATAGCCCAAAATCACAGAATGTCCGTCTCAATGGGCTTCACAAGAAAAAGAGGAATGTATTAACACAAATACACAACAAGAAAAATAACTAACAAATGCTAACTAAACAAGACTGGCACATTAATGCACTTAGACTCTCCTTCTCGGTGAGGAAAAACTCCTAAAAAACCCATCAGTGGGGAAAAAATAAGAAACCTCATGGGGATCCACGTGAAAGAGAGATCCCTCCCCCGGGACGAGCAAACAATGTGTCAAAGATTATTGTTTAAATATTAGCTTATTCTAATCTACTGATGAACTGACTAATTAACTGAGCAACCAAATACCCGTATTATGCAGGAAATAGACAATCAGAAAAATGAATCAGCCAATGGAGGATTCAATCATTAACCTACCAAACCTCTAGAGCAAGCATGGGCAAACTACGGCCCGCAGGCCACATGCGGCCCGTTAAATGGTTCAATCCGGCACACCGAAGTAAAAAAAGTTAAATAAATAAACCTTGTTAATGTTTTATTTTCCCTGCAGTTCCGATGTTTCCTCAGTAGATGATGCCAAAGATACAACAACACTGCTCCCATTAAAATGTGTGTGTGTCCGTGACGCTGTCAAAATAAACAGTGTGTACAGATATAAATTTCAAACCTAGTGCCGCTAGATTTGAAATTTAACACTCTCGATGTTCAAGCGCTTGTTTAAAATCTAGCATCATTCTATCGGTCTAATCTAGCGGTTACCAAAGCATGCCATCCATCGGCTCCTGTTTCGGCCCTGTGGTCAAATGTTAGAACTCAATGTGGCCCGTGAACCAAAGAGTTTGCCCACTCCTGCTCTAGAGAAACTGACTACCCAGTTGAAAAATGAATTTACCAATCTACCTATTCTTCTTCTTCTTTCGGCTTATCTTCTTAACCCTATCTGCTGCATCTTCTTCAGTCACACCAACTATCTTCATGTCTTCCTTCACTGTATCCATGAACCTCCTCTTTGGTCTTCCTCTAGTCCTCTTTCCTGGTGGTTCCAAACCCAGCATCCTTCTTCTGATGTACTCTCTCTCTCTCCTCTGCACATGTCCAAACCATCTCAGTCTGACCTCTCTGACTTTAAAACCTCTAACATGTGCTGTTCCTCTGATCCTGTCCATCCTGGTTACTCCCAGAGAGATCCTCAGCATCTTCATCTCTGCTACAAACATCTCTGTTTCCTGTCTTTTCTTCAGTGCTACTGTTTCTAGACCAAACAGCATGGCCGCTCTCACCACAGTTTACCAACCTACCTATTGAGAAGACTATCTTCATAGCAACCGACTAACGGGCGGACAAAGAAAGTATGTTTGATCAGCCATCTGGACGAGCATTGACAAAGAGATGAAGTAAACGGATCAACCAGTGTCTTCATGTCAAACATCTGCATTCCTGTTAAACATCTAACGTGATCAACAAACCAACCAAAACGTTGAATACGTAACCAAGAAGTTGATTGATCACCCTGGGTTGACATCTAAATTTCACCAGTAAGACCATCTGGAAATCTATTTAAGAAACCAAGTGATGGAGTTGCTTGTAACCGATTGAACCACCTTCGTAACTACAGTAGTTAACGACATGAAGAATCAGAGAGCGGACAATCTTCTAAACGAGTAACTGTCCGCCTTAGAAACCCAATAACAGAACAAATAACAAAGTCACAAGTTGATTGAGATTCCACTTCTTCTATTCAGTGATCTGTTCTCGTGGCGGTTGCTAGGCAACCAGCAGTAGATCAACCTGCTGAAGGTGTAGCAGCTGAGTTTTCCGACCTACCGGCTGATCCGATGAAGGATTATCCCACTTGGATGCAGATTAGTGTCTGAAAGTTTGGCTTTTTGGCTAATCTTCTCCGCGGTGAGCTGAAGGAGTGACGTTTTCTAAAAACTCCTCACTTCCTCTTTCATGTTTAATCTGAGGGATTCAAACATTTATTCTGCTGTTTCTGCAGGAATGAATTCCAGAAGAGGAAAAGTTTAGGAAAAACGAGGCCAAAATATGAGGTTGTGATTCTGTTTGGAAATAATGATTATAAAGTTTCAGCTAAAACGAAAAGAAAGTGTACAAAACTATGGTGAGAGCGGCCATGCTGATTGGTCTAGAGACAGTGTGGTGAGAGCGGCCATTCTGATTGGTCTAGAGACAGTGTGGTGAGAGCGGCCATTCTGATTGGTCTAGAGACAGTGTGGTGAGAGCGGCCATGCTGATTGGTCTAGAGACAGTGTGGTGAGAGCGGCCATTCTGATTGGTCTAGAGACAGTGTGGTGAGAGCGGCCATTCTGATTGGTCTAGAGACAGTGTGGTGAGAGCGGCCATGCTGATTGGTCTAGAGACAGTGTGGTGAGAGCGGCCATGCTGTTTGGTCTAGAAACAGTAGCACTGAGTACAAGACAGGAAACAGAGATGTTTGTATCAGAGATGAAGATGCTGAGGATCTCTCTGGGAGTTACCAGGATGGACAGGATCAGAGGAACAGCACATGTTAGAGGTTTTAAAGTCAGAGAGGTCAGACTGAGATGGTTTGGACATGTGCAGAGGAGAGAGAGAGAGTACATCAGAAGAAGGATGCTGGGTTTGGAACCACCAGGAAAGAGGACTAGAGGAAGACCTAAGAGGAGGTTCATGGATACAGTGAAGGAAGACATGAAGATAGTTGGTGTGACCAAAGAGGATGCAGCAGATAGGGTTAGATGGAAGAAACTGACTTGCTGTGGCGCCCCCTGAAGGGAGATGATGGAAGGATAAGAAGTAGAACATAAAGAATGGTCTCCTGGGTATAAAATCTGTTTGAGTACATTGTGTACTGTTAATAAAATACTTGCTGTAGACTTTAATAAAAAACCAAGGTTTTCTTCACAGTAAAGATTCAACATGAACGTTTTCTTATTATTTGAATCTGTTTAGTTTTCTCAGTGGATCTAAAAGGTGACTGCTGGGGTTTAATTTTCTAGTCAGACATCGGTACGTCTCGCAGCCCGCCTACATAACCAGGGAGCGTTCTCTGATACACCACGCTCCCCTCCTCCAGAGCCACCAGTCCGGATGAGTCAGAGTGTCTGAGTCACCACCGTGTGGAGAGAACAGAGCTCCACATCAGGCTCAGTCCTCATAGTTTGGACCATTGACTGTAGAAAGTGTGGACGTAGTTAGAGAGATTAACCTCCATCAAAACGAGGTGAACTCAGGTCCCGGTTTCAGCCAATCAGGATGCAGCCTTGTTCAAATATTCTGTTTATTCACGTAGTAACCAGTTGTGTCCAAATCGTTGGATGTCCTTATTTAAAGTAGGACGTCTGTTGACTCAGAGAGACGACAAAACCAAACCACCTCCTAAAAACGTGCTTCTGATCAGACTTCCATCAAAGACCAGTCCACTGAACCGTCCTGTTTTTTTTTTTACAGAAGTACCGGCACCACGATGAGGACTCGTCTCCTCAGGAGCCCAGCTCGCCTCCACTACCGGAGGAGCCGGGGGGACCTGAGCTTGTCCAGGTGGCCGAGAAGAACGTGTCCCAGATCGAGAACGTCCATGGCTACGTCAGCCATGCTCACATCTCACCTATGAAGGTAGGGGGCGGAGCCACTTACTGGTCTCCTCCAGGTGGTGGACTGCCATGTGTGCGTGCTACATCTCTGTTATTTGTTTCATGTTGTGTGTGTGTGTATCCACACTAAGGGGGAGGATGGGGTGTGTGTGTCGTTGCTCCGAGGTCCGTTTGCTTCCATCACTCCTGTTTCCTGTCTGCTATTCTGCTGCCATATTGGAATAACGCTTAGCCACGCCCTCTCAATAAGTAACCGTGGAACTAGAACCAATTCTATCCAGTGAGACCAACTGATGGAGGAGATGCTCTGTCTCCATGGCGACCAGAAACACCTTGATGATGCAAAGTGAGATATGAACCATCGGTAGTCTGTCTCGACCACCTGGTGTGGATGAGGTCAAAAAAATTCAAATAAAACACAAGCTTTCATCAAAATAATCCTCAAGATGAAGGTCTGTTTCTCAGGTTTGGACGTGTTTACATCACTGCTGTTAAAAAAATAATATGAATGAGCAATAAATACTTAAATAAAACAATCCATTCTGGAGGGAATCGGGGGAAACCGGGCTGAGAGGCTGGATCGATTCTTCTTGGTGATTAGAGATGGAGACCCTGGCTGGCCTCCCTCTGATTTACTCCAATCAGATCATCAGAAACCTGATATTTCACTCTGCTTTGCTCGCAGTGGGTCGGGGATACGGTGGTGGAGCACTACTGCCGTGCTGTGGTCGTTCAGAGTCTCTACATCTATGGATCTGCTTAGTGTTCTCACAGGAGGTTGCTAGATTAATGAGTTTTGAGAAGTGTCCCTGAACAAGACGCTGAACTTTAAGTTGCTCTCCAGGTTGCCCAGGTTGTCAAAGAGGTCTGAATCTCTTTGAGTCTGATTGAAAAAAAAAAAGCAACCTCAAAACTTGACACAGTCAAAGCCCCTCAGGGCTGGGTTAGTTTTTTTAGTTTGGTTTAGTTTTGGACACTTTTTTGAGGTGTTATTAGTTTACTTTGACCGATTTCTAGGTTCTGCTTGTTTTTGTTTCCATTTCGGCTTCCAGGCTTCAGCTCACGTCCGCATGCTGGTGTGAACATTCTGTGTGTACAGTGTGGTGAGGACCACTAATGCTGTGCAGTGTATAATCCTCCTCATTGATCAGGTCATCGAGCCTCCGTCACGTCCGCTCTCACTTCAACCTGAAATTTCTATATTTTCTCTCTGAATTTTTATTCTTCTGCTTCTCAGATGACCTCATGTCCAGATCCAAACAAAAGAACTACACCTCCCTTTAAAAAGAACTACATCTCCCTTTAGAAAGAACTACATCTCCCTTTAGAAAGAACTACACCTCCCTTTAGAAAGGACTACATCTCCCTTTAGAAAGAACTACATCTCCCTTTAGAAAGAACTACATCTCCCTTTAGAAAGGACTACATCTCCCTTTAGAAAGAACTACATCTCCCTTTAGAAAGAACTACATCTCCCTTTAGAAAGAACTACATCTCCCTTTAGAAAGAACTACACCTCCCTTTAGAAAGAACTACATCTCCCTTTAGAAAGAACTACATCTCCCTTTAGAAAGGACTACACCTCCCTTTAGAAAGAACTACATCTCCCTTTAGAAAGAACTACATCTCCCTTTAGAAAGGACTACATCTCCCTTTAGAAAGAACTACACCTCCCATTAGAAAGGACTACATCTCCCTTTAGAAAGAACTACACCTCCCTTTAGAAAGAACTACACCTCCCTTTAGAAAGAACTACATCTCCCTTTAGAAAGGACTACATCTCCCTTTAGAAAGGACTACATCTCCCTTTAGAAAGAACTACACCTCCCATTAGAAAGGACTACATCTCCCTTTAGAAAGAACTACACCTCCCATTAGAAAGAACTACATCTCCCTTTAGAAAGAACTACATCTCCCTTTAGAAAGGACTACACCTCCCATTAGAAAGAACTACATCTCCTTTTAGAAAGAACTACATCTCCCTTTAGAAAGGACTACATCTCCCTTTAGAAAGAACTACACCTCCCATTAGAAAGAACTACATCTCCCATTAGAAAGGACTACATCTCCCTTTAGAAAGAACTACACCTCCCATTAGAAAGAACTACATCTCCCTTTAGAAAGGACTACATCTCCCTTTAGAAAGGACTACATCTCCCTTTAGGAAGAACTACATCTCCCATTAGAAAGAACTACATCTCCCTTTAGAAAGGACTACATCTCCCTTTAGAAAGGACTACATCTCCCTTTAGGAAGAACTACATCTCCCATTAGAAAGAACTACATCTCCCTTTAGAAAGGACTACATCTCCCTTTAGAAAGGACTACATCTCCCATTAGAAAGGACTACATCTCCCATTAGAAAGGACTACATCTCCCTTTAGAAAGAACTACATCTCCCTTTAGGAAGAACTACACCTCCCTTTAGAAAGGACTACATCTCCCTTTAGGAAGAACTACATCTCCCTTTAGGAAGAACTACATCTCCCATTAGAAAGAACTACATCTCCCTTTAGAAAGGACTACATCTCCCTTTAGAAAGGACTACATCTCCCTTTAGAAAGGACTACATCTCCCATTAGAAAGGACTACATCTCCCATTAGAAAGGACTACATCTCCCTTTAGAAAGAACTACATCTCCCTTTAGAAAGAACTACATCTCCCATTAGGAAGAACTACATCTCCCTTTAGAAAGGACTACATCTCCCATTAGAAAAAACTACACCTCCCTTTAGAAAGGACTACACCTCCCTTTAGAAAGAACTACATCTCCCATTAGAAAGAACTACATCTCCCATTAGAAAGAACTACATCTCCCATTAGAAAGAACTACATCTCCCATTAGAAAGAACTACATCTCCCATTAGAAAGAACTACATCTCCCATTAGAAAGAACTACATCTCCCATTAGATGTTAAAATCAAAATAGTTTGAATCTAGACATGAGATTCTCACAAAGAGACAATCTGTAAATTGTTTTCTGTAAATTGTTGCTCTGGTGATTCTTCCTCCTCTGAGTTTCCTCCTCCGTCCCCCACCCGTAGGTAGCATCTCTGGAGTGCATCTTTGACGGTTCTTCAGCGTTAGGACACCTTCACTCGGAGTCCCCTTCCCCCACGTCTTCCAACCTCTACCCTCAAGGAGAGGACAGCTCCCTCCCCTCCTGCTCCTCCAACCCTTACCCCCCGATCCAGGTAAAACCCTCCCCCACCCACCATCACCCTCATGGACCCAAAGCTAGAGTTCATTTCAGCTCCATCCAGAATAAAATCTCATCCATTCCTCCTGGAAAAATCACTAACTGTTTTTTGATGGAAGATTTTCAGTCTTCATATCAGACTGTTGGTATTTCCTGTGACTGTGTTGACAGTGCCGGTCTTTATCTGGTCTTTGTTACTCAGACCCATCGTCCTGGTGACTGATGACCTCAAACGATTATTTTCCAAATTGTAGAACTTCGGATGATGATCCAAAGGCTGTCAATTTGTTTCAGAAGTTAATTTGTACTTTATTTTGTATCCACAACAATTTCCATTCCGTTCCGTCGTCTTCCGTAGGGACGTAGATCCTGGTTACCATGGTGAGGGTAGGAACGTAGATCCTGGTTACCATGGTGAGGGTAGGATCGTAGATCCTGGTTACCATGGTGAGGGTAGGAACGTAGACCCTGGTTACCATGGTGATCGTAGGATCGTAGATCCTGGTTACCATGGTGAGGGTAGGATCGTAGATCCTGGTTACCATGGTGAGGGTAGGAACGTAGATCCTGGTTACCATGGTGAGGGTAGGAACGTAGATCCTGGTTACCATGGTGAGGGTAGGAACGTAGACCCTGGTTACCATGGTGATCGTAGGATCGTAGATCCTGGTTACCATGGTGAGGGTAGGATCGTAGATCCTGGTTACCATGGTGAGGGTAGGATCGTAGATCCTGGTTACCACGGTGAGGGTAGGAACGTAGATCCTGGTTACCATGGTGAGGGTAGGAACGTAGATCCTGGTTACCATGGTGAGGGTAGGAACGTAGATCCTGGTTACCATGGTGAGGGTAGGAACGTAGATCCTGGTTACCATGGTGAGGGTAGGAACGTAGATCCTGGTTACCATGGTGAGGGTAGGAACGTAGATCCTGGTTACCAGGGTGAGGGTAGGAACGTAGATCCTGGTTACCAGGGTGAGGGTAGGAACGTAGATCCTGGTTACCATGGTGAGGGTAGGAACGTAGATCCTGGTTACCATGGTGAGGGTAGGAACGTAGATCCTGGTTACCATGGTGAGGGTAGGAACATAGATCCTGGTTACCATGGTGACGGTAGGAACGTAAATAATTCAAATTGAAAGTTTGAAAAATGTCTAAAACCTTTAAGTCAGTTTTCCTTTTTCTTTTTGATAGAACTTATGAGTTTTTATTTTTCTTATTTTAAGATATTGATTAAAGCTTCAGCTTCGATGCCTCAGTGTCGTCCAGGTTAAATGCTCCTGAAGATAAGGACATAACCGGGGGTTTACGACCGGTATCCCTCTGGGGGTTCAATAGGAAGTCTGTTTGATTGATAGATTTCACTTAGCTAATGACAGTGAGTCAGACGGATTGGCTGGAACGGGGGTACGGGGGGTGGGCGGGGCGTGGGGGTCACGGCCACCAGTGACAGGATTGTGTATGTTAAAAAAAAAGTTTTCTCCTGGTTGGCAAGATGATTACCATGCAAACACAGACTGGACAAATGACGGTATGGTTTTGGGTTCATGGATTTGACATGACATCGTTCTCATTGGCTGAAAATAACTGACTTGGTTTTATTTTGATGGAGTGGAACGTTACGGATGACTCCGCCCTCTCTAGTTCCTCCTTTTACAGTCACAGCCTTCCAGAGGAGACATAAACACATGTTAGAGAAAGAGAAAATCTTTAGTTTGAAAGCTTGAACACAACAAGTGTCATGTTCTAACTGATTGTGAAACATTTCCATGGTTTAACCACAGATCGGCTCGTTTGTCTAGGTGTTCGTTTTCTGCTCTCGTCCCGCTGTCCCATTCTGAACGGATGGAGAACGTACCTCACACTCTTTAGTTCTTCTCTGACATCATCACCACCAAGCCGCAGATAAATGTCTGCTAAAAAAAAGCCAGACATTCACAAAATGAAGAAGATGGTGAAGAGGAGGTTAGACTTGTTCTGACTGACAAGGTCGGATTTAGCGAGGCTTTCAGGAACAGGATAGAAGGGTAGTAAACTACTGCGCTCGTCTCCAAGATTTACAGCAGGACAAAAGAGCTCTCCTTCCTCTCCTCGCCTCATCTCCTCACTCTTCAGCAGAGGACACAGGGAGGGCGGCCGAGCTCTATTTATAGCCTTAAAGACCATCTCAAGCTAAATCTACTTCTCAGAGCTTTCTACCTGATAATAGGAATCTGTGGACGTTGTTATTAGATAGATACGTTCTTGATCCCAGTGGGGACATTCAGGTATCCAGCAGCATCGTTGGTAGGCAGCAAAGTGTGCAAAAAGTGGACTAAAAATTGTTATTCAGAAGAAGTCATGATGTTCTGTAATGGCTCAGGTTCAGCTCAGAGAGGAGGAGAAGAGCTTGAGGAATAAATGACTTCCTGAGTCTGTCAGTAGAGCCGGAAAGGGACAGCAGCCTGGCATTGAAGGAGCTCCTCTGCCTGGTGCAGAGGGTGGTGGACATGGGTTCCTCTTCTCAGCTACAGTAGTCAGTGAGTCCAGTTCAGCGCCAACCACTCATCGATTATTGTTATTATTATTCCAAAGACCGTGCTTCTTCATCAGAAGACATGTCAGTGGAATTGAGGAAGTCTTCAGAGTATTCCTTCCACCGATCCATAACGTCCCGAGTCGAGGTCAGCAGCTCGGTGTTGATGGTGTTGCTTTCCCATCCTGAGCCGCAACATGGTGGACCAGAATTTCTCTGAAGCCGCTGGAGAGACTGCGTCTCACAGCTGGCTGGGGAACAACTCGGGATCCAGCTGGAGGATGCAGCCATGGTGAGAGAAGCCCAGGATTCTCGTCTGAGGCTGTTGCCCCCACGACCCGACTCCGGATAAGCGGAAGACGACAGAACAGAATGAAATTATTATCCAATCACTGATCTGATCATTTCCGCCCGCCTTATGTGACAACCAATGATGAGTGGTTGCTACATTGATGATGCGCTAGCTACATACCAGGAAGCATTTCACAAACACTGCCCTTCCTCCCTACTACAGATGCAGTATCTGCCTCTAGGATGCTGATAGAGAAGTACAGGGAAGGTCAGAGGGAGCTGCACTGTGTCTTTGTAGATCTTGAGAAAGTGTATGACAGGGTACCTAGAGAAGAACTATGGTATTGTTTGAGGAAGTCTGGTGTGACAGAGAAGTATGTTAGAGTGGTCCAGGACATGTATGAGGGCTGTAAGACAGTGGTGAGGTGTGCTGTAGGTGAGACAGAGGAGTTCAGTGTGGGGGATTATTGTGTACGAGACATTCAGCAATTTACTGCTTTTGAGCTTTTTTTTGTTTATCTGATTCAGATTTTTTTTGCTACAGTTTATGCAAAAAAAACCCGATCATCTCGGGATCATCTCGCCGTCTCCACGCTCTCCTCACAGCCGCCGTGACTCAGCAGATTTTACGTCCGACTCATAGTGAAGGAAGAAGAGGAGGAGGAGGAAGCTGTGTGTGTTTTCACGCTGCAGAGAGGCCACAGAACACACTTCATCTGCTTAAACACACACACATGCTTACAAACATGTACACATGAGCATACATATGCACACTAACATGTGTGTGTATACTATGTATGTAATACACACACACATCTATACAGACACACATACCTGCACACACACAGACACACAGATTCAATCTCACACACACACACACACTCTCTCTAATTCACTCTCTCTCTGCGCTGCAGTCAGCTTCCTCCTTCTCTCTCTCTCCTCCATCATCTTCGCGATCCGTCCCGCCTCTCGCTGACAGCCGGGGGGCGCCCTCTGCTCCTTCGCAGCCTCCTCGTGTGTTTGAGGAGGTAACATCCCCCCCACCCTCTCTCCGCCTGCTCTCCGCCCGCCGCAGCAACAGCATCATCATCATCATGCTGAACTCGGTGTGGTACGCTAAGAAGATGGGCCGCCGCATCATGGGCACCCTGAGGAGGAGCAAGCGTCGCCTCCTGGTAGGTCACCTGAGGAGGTGCCGCACCCCGTCGGTGTGTGTGCGTGCGTGAGTGAGTGTGCCGTGTCGGCCCCCCTCATCCATTCCGTCCTGATGTGAGGAACCCCTGCAGTAGCGCATGCCGTCCACGGCGTTACCTAGCAACCGCTGGGTCTGTCACACGTGTACTTTCACATACATGAACACTCTGATCCCAAATCCTCCTCCGTGCGTGCGTCGTGTCCGCATGGAGAGAAACGCAGGTTTCCATGGCAACAACAGCTGGAATTACATTTTCATTAGAAAACAAGGAAAAAAAAATCTGTCAATTCTAAGGATTAAAAACGTTCTCTGGAGAAAAAGTTATTTTTAATTTTATTTATTTGTTTTTATCTTAAAATTAGTCATTTTTATAAATTGTGAAATATTTGTTTTTAAATGATATGTTTTGGTCAAATTTAAGAAAAAAATAAATTTTTTTTTTTTTTTCTCTAAATTTAAAATTAATCCAATTAAAAAAATAATAAATTAAAAATTAAAAAAAAGAATTAGTTTTTTTAATATATTTAATTTATGTAAATATAATTATTTAGTTGTTTTTTTTTTTTGTTTTTTTTTTTTTATTCCTTCACTGTGTTTTTTTTAAGTCTGATTAAAAACATTTTATCAACCAGACGATAAATAATTAATAAAAAATGTTTTTTGTTTTTTTTTTTAATTCTGTGAATTTACAAGTAATTCAATTAAAAATATTTGAATTTTTTTTCTAAAAAAAAGTATGAAAAATCTGTTTTTTAAACAACTTTTTATATAAATTAAATTTAGTTAAAAAAAAAAAAAAAAAACTTGTGGGGCGGAGCTGGAACACCCGCTTGCTGGAACAGTAGGTTTGTGGAATAGAGATTGAACACCCATTGGTGGAACACATGATTGTTACTACGGCAACAATGTTTGAAGCTCCAGTGACTCATAAGAAGATGTTAAACTGTCTCTAAAAGCTCCACATCCTTCACTGTGGTGGAACAACACCAGCAGTCCACCATCTTTAGTTCCATAGTGAAGCCGGGTATGTTCAGACAGGAATCACTGATGATGTCACTCAGAAGATCCTGTCTTCATTCCTCCTGAACATCTCCACACGTCCATGAAGACTCCACATTCCTGACTGATGAAGGAGATCAGACCTTCAAACTACAACAAAATGTGAAGCTACATGGACCTGCTGCCATCACGAGAAGCGCATCATAGAAAAAATACATAGATATATTTTTATAAAATATTCTTTTTTTTTTTTTTAACTGTGTGTTTGAAGCCGTGATGCAAATATTTTAACAACAAGTTGCTTCTTTTTAAACAAATTTTATTTTAAATATTCGTTCATTCCAGAAAGAAAAAGTTTCTGGATTTTCAGTATTTTTATGAGTAAAAACTCTGATTTTTTAACATTGTCAGCATGAAAAAGTTTAATCCGGACTCTGAAGTCGTAATCTGGATTAAACAGAGCAACTTAAACTCAACAGTGAGACGTGGCTGCAGGTTTTAAAAGGTTAATCTGTGTAAACAATGAGATCAGACTCGTGTGCCCGCCCATCTCTGCCCATCCGGCCAATCACAACAAAATAATTTCTTTCTGCATAAACTTTACGATTAAGATCTGCAAACGGAACCAAGTGGAGGAGTTTAGGTATCTTAAGGTCTTGTTCACGAGTGGGGGAAGGATGGAGCGGGAGATCAACAGGTGGATCGATGCGGCGTCAGCAATAAGTAGGACGCTGCATCGGTCCTACTTGGTATGGTATAGATGAGAGTCATTGTATAGAGAGAGCTGAGCCGAAAAGCGAAGCTCTTGATTTACCAGTCAATCTACGTTCCTACCCTCACCATGGTAACCAGGATCTACGTTCCTATCCTCACCATGGTAACCAGGATCTACGTTCCTACCCTCACCATGGTAACCAGGATCTACGTTCCTACCCTCACCATGGTAACCAGGATCTACGTTCCTATCCTCACCATGGTAACCAGGATCTACGTTCCTACCCTCACCATGGTAACCAGGATCTACGTTCCTATCCTCACCATGGTAACCAGGATCTACGTTCCTATCCTCACCATGGTAACCAGGATCTACGTTCCTACCCTCACCATGGTAACCAGGATCTACGTTCCTACCCTCACCATGGTAACCAGGATCTACGTTCCTACCCTCACCATGGTAACCAGGATCTACGTTCCTACCCTCACCATGGTAACCAGGATCTACGTTCCTATCCTCACCATGGTAACCAGGATCTACGTTCCTATCCTCACCATGGTAACCAGGATCTACGTTCCTACCCTCACCATGGTAACCAGGATCTACGTTCCTACCCTCACCATGGTAACCAGGATCTACGTTCCTACCCTCACCATGGTAACCAGGATCTACGTTCCTACCCTCACCATGGTAACCAGGATCTACGTTCCTACCCTCACCATGGTAACCAGGATCTACGTCCCTACCCTCACCATGGTAACCAGGATCTATGTTCCTACCCTCACCATGGAAACCAGGATCTACTTTCCTACCCTCACCATGGTAGCCGGGATCTATGTTCCTACCCTCACCATGGTAACCAGGATCTACGTTCCAACCCTCACTATGGTAACCAGGATCTACGTTCCTACCCTCACCATGGTAACTAGCATCTACGTTCCTACCCTCACCATGGTAACCAGGATCTACGTTCCTACCCTCACCATGGTAACCAGGATCTACGTTCCCACCCTCACCATGGTAACCAGGATCTACGTTCCTACCCTCACCATGGTAACCAGGATCTACGTTCCTACCCTCACCATGGTAACCAGGATCTATGTTCCTACCCTCACCGTGGTAACCAGGGTCTACGTTCCTACCCTCACCGTGGTAACCAGGGTCTACGTTCCTACCCTCACCGTGGTAACCAGGGTCTACGTTCCTACCCTAACCATGGTAACCAGATCTACGTTCCTACCCTCACCATGGTAACCAGGATCTACGTTCCTACCCTCACCATGGTAACCAGAATCTACGTTCCTACTGTCACCATGGTGACCATGGTGAGGGTACCCACAGCTGGGTGGTGACCGATAGATCAAGGTTGCGGATACAAGCGGCCGGAATGAGTTTCCTCCACACTGTGGCTGGACTCTCACTAGAGATCGGATGAGGAGTTCTGCCATCCGGGAGGAGCTCAAAGTAGAGCCACTCCTCCTCCAGGTCGAGAGGAGCCAGATGGTTGGAGTATCTGGTCAGGATGCCCCACCGAGCGCCTCGCTGGGGAGATGTTCCGGGCACGTGCCACCAGGAGAAGACCAAGAGGCAGACCCCAGACCCGCTGTAGAGACTATGTCTCACAGCTTGGCTGGGGAATGACTCGGGATGAGCTGGAGGATGCAGCTGGGGTGAGAGAAGCCTGGGCTGCCCGTTTGAGGCTGTTGCCCTCACGTCCCGGCCCCGGATAAGCAGAAGACGACATAATAAAAAAGATCTGCAGTGTGGTTGCTCTGACTGGTCCGTAGAACACGAACCACCAACTTGTTTTGTTTCCTGGTTAAATATTAAAGTCTGGTTGAAGCTCAGATTTCCCACAGTTTAGTCTGTTCTTAAATGGAACACGTTCTGGTTTCCAGCTCTGGGATTACTAGTTTCTCTGACTTGTTTTTGGAGAGTAAAAGTGATGTGAAAGTGACAAACCGGGTTGGAAACGTGAGCCCCACCCCTCCCCCTGACCCGAGGGCCATATTGATTATTCATGCCAACTCACCGCCCCCTGCAGACCGAAGCCCAGTAATTGGTGGCAGACAGAAAGAGAAGGAGGGGGAAGAGCCAGGATGTAGTGCCACCTCATCGCGGACACCAAACGACTCACTTTGGTTCAGACAAGTCGGACCTTCATCTGTTATCCCCCCCTCCTCTTGCTCGGAGCGGGAGGATGAGCGTACGTCCCTCCGGGCAGGAGCTGGCCGCCCTGCAGGACTCAATCGCCAACCTCCATCCTCTACACCGGCAACATGCCATTGAGCTGCACCAGCAGAACCAACAGAACCGGCCGTCGCTGTCCACCTTCACCGCCTGCACGGTGCCGGGCTCCATCCGCGCCCGCAGCCGATTCCTCAACCTGCGCGACAGCGTCAGGAAGAGTCCGACCCGCAGCACAGCCAAGGTGGGCGGGCGGATCCCATGGATCCCCTTCGCCTTCAGCAAGGTACCCACCCATTGGCAAGGCTTCACTCCTCTGGTTCCCTTAGCCACCATGTCTCTACTTGGTCCCTTTAGGTTGGGACCCCTGTTTCTTTAGCCCGGCCCCTCCTCAGGCCTCCTCCATCTTATTCACATTCTCAGCCTCAGTTTTATTAACTCTGTTCCCTTCATTCTGGTTCCCTTTGCTCCCTCACCTCTGATCCTTTGATTGCTGTTAGTGTGTAAGTTATCGAGTCAGTTCACTCTCAGGACTGCCGTTACCATGGTGACGATGTCCTGACTTTTTATCACTCTGGATCCGTCGGGTTCCAGTGATGACGGATTGAATCTCAGGTTGTGGGTCAGGACGACCGTGGATTAAAGTCAGTAGTTTGTTGTGTTTTTTAATCCTGAGTTTGGGTTCTGATTGGACCGTTGGACTCTGAGATCAGTCGTAGGATTGTTTGGTCTGCTGTCCTCCAGGACGTTGGTGTGTAGGACCGTTGTTGGATGATTGGTTTGCAGCTGTGTGGAAGTAGGGCTCCCGGGTCGATGCGTTCGATATGCGTGACTAATTTTAGTTCCCGCTGCGTTTCCATAGAGATGTTTATGTTGTATAATGGAGGGGATGAAGGCTCGACCTCTTCATCTGAAGTTAACAAAATAAAAGTTGGTTTTATTCCATATTTTTAATTCTAAATCCAGAGGTTGGGTCTATCAGCTGGTTCAGGTCTGGTATCCAGATGTTTGATATTCAGATTCTGGACTTGGTTCTGGTTCCACTTTCTATTTTTTCTGGATTCTGTTCTTTGTGGGGACCAGCGAACAGTCTCACCTGGTCTCTGCTGTGATTGGTTAAAACTCCACGCGGCTGGCACGAAAGCAGAGAGGAAACGAGTGTCCACACGCCTCCATCTTCCCACCTGTCATCTGTCTGCACTGTTTGTCTGACCTTTTGACCTCATCATTCAGCAGAACGAGGTGGCCCCGCCCTCCTCTCCCATAATCCCTGTGATCCCCATCTCGCCCATCCCGGCAGAGACCGCCGCCATCCCTCCAACGCCACAGGTCTCTCTCTGTTCTTACTGTTTCCGTTTGTCACGCCGCCATGTTCACCCGTTTCCCATCAGCCTGGGCCTGGTCCGTTTGGGTCTGGTTGGACCCGGCAGGAAGCGGGCGAGCAAGGAACTGGTGAAACTTTCGTTCTGCTGGCCCACTTCCTGCCGGGCCAGGATGAGACGGGCTGGTGTGCTGGAAGCTGAGCATTGTGGGAAATGTAGTTCTGATTGCTCTATTGTCTCCACAGGCCAATCCGCCCCCGGTGGTGGTGAACACGGATAGTCTAGACACGCCTCCATATGTAAGTAGACATCCCATAATAACATGGCTCCATCTAACGGTCTATTCATCCAATGGTAGCCATCTTGTTTATATTGGTGGCCATCTTGCACGGACACAGATCTACAGATTCCATCTACCGTAATTTCACGACCATTAGGCGCACCGTACGAAAAGGCGCAGTCTCAGTCACACACCGCCTTACAACAACACACACACAAGCATGCAAATGTGTGTATTAAAAAATAGATCGGGAGCAAAACTGAGTTTGGTTGTTCTTTATTTAAGTAGTAACGATACTAAACAAGCACATTACCGGTAATAATCTTTATTCAAATCCATCAAAGTCCTCATCCTCTGTTTCAGAGCAGGTCCACTTCGCTCCTCGCTGTCAAAGTCACTGTCTGTACTGTGCGGCTCCTCAGAAAGGATACCAGCTTTTGAGAAAGCTCGGATAACAGTACCAGCAGACACGTTAGTCCAAGCATCTACAATCCATTGGCAAACTGTAGCGTAACTCGCCCGGCGCTGCCTTCCACCCTTCGGTCATCCATCGCTCCCACGCCGCTCACACTTCACTCTTTAACGTTCTCATGCCTTTTCTTTCAGGTCCGCCTCGCGGGCACCGCGTTTTCTTTTAGGTCCGCCTTTTCTCACACACAAGACGCACCGCATGAAAAGACGCACCGCTCATTTTGAAGAAAATCTAAGACTTTTATATGAGCCTTATTGCCGTGAAATTACGGTATGTTTATCTGTCCATGCAACCAGGTTCAAAGTCCCTGATGAGGACGTTTATACAGACATTCAGCTGTCCTTACGTCTGTTTATGGATTCTTCATCCATCTATTTACTCATCTGTAGTAAATTGGTTAACACCAGTGAAGCCGAGACTTTACTCCACCAGACTACATCCTCCAGGCCTCCTGCTGGTTGACATATTCTCTGCAGTGTGTCGTGGAACTTCTCTGAACCCAGGAGGCATCCAAGCCACCTCCCCTGGATGTGGAGCTCTAATCTGATCTCCATCCTGGATGTTCCTCACCTGGTCACCCTGCAGAGGAAACTCATTTGGTCCACTTAGATTCCCAGTCTGTCGTTATATGGGGTTTGTTTTTGTTTGTGTGCTTCCACTAATGTTTGTTAATGACGTTTCTGTGCAGGTGAACGGGACCGAGGCCGACTATGAGTATGAAGAGATCACACTGGAGAGGGTGAGAAGACGATCTGCTCTCCTCTTTCTTCTTTAACTTTAGAATCTTTAAGAAGTTTGGAAGTTACTCAAACCCTTCGACAGCAGGACAAACAACGCTTTTCCTTAAATAAAACTCTCTAAAATCTCTTTGTTCTGGCTTTAAATTCTTAATTTTGGGATTCGTATAACCTGATCGACCGCCATGTTTAGATACCAAATTACAAACAAACTGACGGACGCTCTGCCTTTGACGTCATTGCGTCGTGTCTGTTATTCAAGCTGTTTCTCAGTTCTAAGTTAACTCACCTGGGAGTGAGGGACTCTGATTGAACCTGAAGTACTAGGTGCTGCTAACCTGCTTCATCAGGCTGTTTCTTTCACTCTGTGGAAACAGTCTGACCACCAGGTTATGGGGATTCCTTCAGTCTACGGTGGGTGGGTATTTTTGGATTTCACAAACATTTCCTTTTCTGGTGGGGACTGGACGTACGGGCCCTGGTGGGGCTCTCCCTCTTGGATAAAACTTTCTATTCACCTTTAAATTCTTTATTTGGAAAGTTGTTGCCAACATGATTCGTCTCACATGGTTGATCTTTTTTTTTTCTTCTACAAACATGGCCCAGATAGATGCTTGTGTTTACGGCATGGCGTCCTCTCTGTTCACCAATTGGCCCAACATTTTCCAATCGCTGCACTTTTACACTAAAGCCTGGTACTTTACTAGTTGCTGGAGTGAAATTAAACCGAGTAGAGGTATTGGGTTGGGCCGTCCGAGCTACCAACCACGGTCTGTAACAAAAATGATTTCATAGCTGATCGCTCATATCGATCATATGTGGTAGTGAAGAAGCTGCTGACCGTTTAGTTACCATGGCAACCGGGCCATTTAAATAAAGTAACACATAGATGATAGAAGGTAGTCTGAGAACGGAACCCTGAGGAACCCCCTAATGTTTATAAGAGGGTGTGTCACTGAAGATCTTCTCTGATTGGTCTGATCTATAAAACCAATCACAGGACGGATGAGGGCAAACATCAGTGAAGTCAGATTAAACATTTGTTGTCGTCGTTTCCAGGGAAACTCGGGGCTTGGTTTCAGCATCGCGGGCGGAACGGACAACCCTCATATTGGTGAAGACCCCAGTATCTTCATCACCAAAGTCATACCTGGAGGGGCTGCCGCCCAGGACGGACGGCTAAGGTGAGTATGTGATCGGATTCCCTGATTGGTTGAACCTTAAAGATGTTTTTTTTTCCACCTTAAAGGGCCCATCTCATGTAAAATAACTCTTCACATTATATCCTCTCCACACACACACACGTTTACAACATGCATTACACCATAGTTATGAAAATATATTGATTTGTTGGAGCGCAGTCACAGACCCGGATCTATGAAAGGCCGGGTATCGCTCATCCCCCCGCCCGTCCTGAGAAAGTACAAGCTCCGCCCTCTGCTCTCACTGAGCCGTTATTCCTCCGCCCATCTCTGAGCGGGAGGGGGAAGGCAGGCGTAAACCCGTGCGTAGCGGCCAGCCTGTATATCGGACGTTGAAAGCGAGTTTGTGAGGGCGTAAGGCCGGAGTGGAGGCGGGTGAGGAGGGCGGGCAGGTGGTGAGGAGGGAGGGGGGCGTGTCTACGTCAAATGTGTCATACTTTAGACATCTGCTCATTGGTTGTTTTGTCTGAGCGTTCCAGAAATCCACAGAAAAACGGGCTAAATCAATCTAGAAAGACACACACACACACACACACACACACACACACACACAAGGCCCGGACATCACTCTTACAAGCTAGAAAACTCTGGAAAGTCCATTTTGCATGAGATGGGCCCTTTAATGTTTTTGGGTTTGTTGAGCTCTACATGTCCCAAAAGGCTTTTCTCCTCAGCTGCAGCAGATGAGCTTCATCCTGACAGTCATTTCTTTCATGTGTATTTTATTTAGAATATTATTCCTGTTCTGTAGGAAGCAGGTAACAGAGTATTGGTGAAAGTGGAGCTAGAACCCCACGGTTCATTCATTATGCAGCCTCTCACCTGATCCAGGTACTGATGATGGTCTCACGTTGCCCTCAGAGGGAACCTGTCTCTGGGTCTGGCTCTCTGGCTCGCTTTGGGATCATAAACGTGGTTCAGAGTGAAACTGAAACCTGATCTCTTCTATGTTTCAGAGTGAACGACGTCATCCTAAGGGTGAACGAGGTGGACGTACGGGACGTAACGCACAGCCGAGCCGTCGAGGCTCTGAAGGAGGCCGGATCGCTGGTCCGACTTTACATCCGCAGGAGGAAACCCGTCTCAGAGAAAGTCATGGAGATTAAACTGGTGAAAGGACCCAAAGGTAGCTGAATGAGCTGCTCCGTTTATCATGTAAACTGTTAGAGTGCGGGTCAAGTTTTATCACATTGATATGGGAAAACTTTCTAAGTTACCAGGAGTTGATTTGTTGATTCCTGTTGACGTTAAACTCTGATCCCGTTGCTCTGTTCCAGGTTTGGGATTCAGCATCGCTGGAGGAGTCGGGAACCAGCACATCCCAGGCGACAACAGCATCTACGTCACCAAGATCATTGAAGGCGGCGCCGCACACAAAGACGGCAGACTGCAGATCGGAGACAAGCTGCTCGCTGTAGGTTCCATTTCCCCATGTGGAGGCTCTTACTTCAGATTCTTAAACCTCCTTCTCAGTTTAGATCACTGGTTAATAAATCTGATTTACGTCTCTATTCAAACATCCTCCCACCGAGAAATCATGATCTAAAATAATCTGGAATCATGTTGTTAGTCCTTCGTCCATCTCCACTGGTTTTAATCAGTAGGACTCTAGTTGGTAACATGGTGGACACCAAAGAGCTGTCCAAAGACATCAGAGACTCATTTTCAGACCTCTAAGTGGCTGGAAAAGGATTACGGGCCGTTACCAAGCGGCTTGCTGCAAAGTAAAAATTTTCAGAATAAAACAAGCCTCTAAATCTGGGGCTCCGTGCCCACCGGGTCTCAGTAGAGGAATCAGCAACAGCACCAATGGTGGGAGAAATGGGGGGTTAGGTGTCTTCTCCAAAGACCCTAGACATGCACTCAGTGGGATGCAAACTTCCGGTTTACTTCCGGTCCACATGCGAAGGCTCTAACCACTGAACCACCGCCTCCCCCCAAATTACGGTTTAATGATATGAAATCATTAAGATCTGGTTTCGCTCGCTCTGACCCAGGAGGGATGTGGATGGGCAACTCTGGTGTGCTTCATTGAATCCGTGGACTCATTCTGGACTGGCAGCTGTTCAGACGCTAGGTTTCACACCGTGTAAGTGGAACGAGACGGACCACTGGAAGGACCTCTGGAAGGACCTCTGGACGGACCTCTGGAATGGACCTCTGGAAGGACCTCTGGACGGACCACTGGAAGGACCTCTGGAAGGACCTCTGGACGGACCTCTGGACGGACCACTGGAAGGACCTCTGGACGGACCTCTGGACGGACCACTGGAAGGACCTTTGGAAGGACCTCTGGAAGGACCTCTGGACGGACCACTGGAAGGACCTCTGGACGGACCACTGGAAGGACCACTGGAAGGACCTCTGGACGGACCACTGGAAGGACCTCTGGAAGGACCTCTGGACGGACCACTGGAAGGACCTCTGGACGGACCACTGGAAGGACCTCTGGACGGACCACTGGAAGGACCACTGGAAGGACCTCTGGACGGACCACTGGAAGGACCACTGGAAGGACCTCTGGACGGACCACTGGAAGGACCTCTGGACGGACCTCTGGACGGACCACTGGAAGGACCTCTGGAAGGACCTCTGGAAGGACCTCTAGAAGGACCACTGGAAGGACCTCTGGACGGACCACTGGAAGGACCTCTGGACGGACCACTGGAAGGACCACTGGAAGGACCTCTGGACGGACCACTGGAAGGACCTCTGGACGGACCACTGGACGGACCACTGGAAGGACCTCTGGACGGACCACTGGAAGGACCTCTGGAAGGACGAGGACATCAAATTTGACCCCCCCCCATACACACACAGACACACACATTTCCCCAGAGCTCAAAATAACAGTAAATAAAACAAACATCTAACTGCTGGATAAAAACTTCAGACCTCCCTGTGATTTTTTTACTTGTAAAATTCCGGCGTGTTGAAATAAGACTGTATTTACTTTTAGATGTGCTGCATGTAGACGTGATATGTCTCATCTCCATGGTTACCTCTGCATGTCCAGGTGAACAGTTCCTGTCTGGAGGAGGTGAGCCACGAACACGCCGTCACTGCCTTGAAAAACACTCCTGATGTGGTCTACTTGAAAGTGGCAAAACCCAACAGTGTCTTCATGAACGACAGCTTCGTCCCTCCGGACCTCACCAACTGTAAGGGACTCAGTCTGTGGTCTGGATCTGGACTCAGATGTCGGGTCACCTTTGATCTGAATAGAAACCATTGAAGTCCAAATGGAGCGTTTTGTGAGGACCCTTCCTCACTTCTCTCTGTCTGTGTTCCAGCGTACACGCAGCACATGGAGAATCATATCAGTCCCCCCAGCTTCCTCAGTCAGACCCTCCCTCCACCAGCATCCTCTGGAAGATACTCACCCACACCCAAGGGCATGCTGGGAGACGACGATGTGACCAGGTGAGAACAGACAACACCGCTCTCTAGTGGGTGGAAACTACAACTACACATAAGATGTGGATTATTAAACAGCTGCTTTTTGCCCCCCAGAGAGCCCAGAAAGGTGGTGTTACACCGAGGGGCAACCGGCCTCGGCTTCAACATTGTGGGCGGTGAGGATGGAGAGGGAATCTTCATTTCCTTCATCCTCGCCGGAGGACCAGCCGACCTCTCCGGAGAGCTGAGGAAAGGAGACAGACTCGTCTCGGTACGCTCAGACACAAGGAGGAGACCCCGTCCTCTCTTGGTCGTCTTCTTACGCTGCTTGCTGTCTCCAGGTTAACGGGCAGGATCTCCGGAACGCTACACACGAGCAGGCTGCCACTGCCCTGAAAAACGCCGGCCAGGCGGTCACCATCGTGGCCCAATACAGACCTGAAGGTGCGTCCTCTTTGGTCCATCAGATCTACCAAACTCTTAAAGGTCCCATCTCATGCAAAATACCTCTTTCCACATTGTGTCCTCTGCACATACACACGTTTACAACATGCATTACACCATAGTTATGAAAATATATTGATTTGTTGGAGCGCAGTCACAAACCCGGAACTATGAAAGGCCGGGTATCGCTCATCCCCCCGCCCGTCCTGAGAAAGTACAAGCTCCGCCCTCTGCTCTCACTGAGCCGGAGGGGGGGATTCATCATGTTCAGCCCTACATTTTGGATCCAGAATCCGACGAGGATTTTGAGGTGCACGAAGCACAAGCACCGCGGCCGGAGCGGAGGCGGGTGAGGAGGGCGGGCGGGTGGTGAGGAGGGAGGGGGGCGTGTGTGAAGTCCGTCCTGGCTACGTCAAATGCGTCATACTTTAGACATCTGCTCATTGGTTGTTTTGTCTGAGCGTTCAAGAAATCCACAGAAAAACGGGCTAAATCAATCTAGAAAGACACACACACACACACACACACACACACAAGGCCTGGACATCACTCTTACAAGGTAGAAAACTCTGGAAAGTCACTTTTGCATGAGATGGGTCCTTTAAGAATTGAATGTTATTGTTTCATCATAAAAAAAAGCTTTGTAAACAAAATTTTGTTGTCGTTATCGTTGATGAAAACGACACTGGGCCAGACCTTCTGGTCTCACAGCAAGAAGATCGTGGGTTCAAACCCCGAGTGGGAGACGAGGTTTGAAAACACTGTTCTTTCTGTGTGGAGTTTGCATGTTCTCCCCGTGGATGCGTGGGTTTCCTCCCATCCTCCAAAAACATGCGTGTTAGGTTGAGGACCCACTCGAAAACGAGACGTCGCATCTTAAGGGGCTTAAATAAATAAATAAATAAGTATCCTTCTAATAAAATAAATAAAAAAATATCTCCCAGTGAGTCAAAAACAAAGCAGACTGATTTAAGTTCCCTGATTTTCAATCAGTAAAATCAGCAGGAACGATCCTGATCACTGAGGATGAGGAGGATGAAACGAGATCCTGAGTTTTTATGTTTCATCTCTTACAGGCTTCTTGTTTTTTTTTTTTTTTAACTCCTGGGTTTTTTTTTGATTAAGAATTAGACGTTTTATTTACTGTGAACATAAATTAATAAGCTAAAGACTCTTTAGGACGGCGGTGTCCAAATCCGGTCCTCGAGGGCCGCTATCCTGAAGGTTTCTGAATGTTCTTGCATCTTCACACATTCCGTTCCGTCATCTTCCGCTTGTTCCGGGTTCAGGTCGCAGGGGCAACAGCCTCAAACGAGCAGCCCAGGCTTCTCTCATCGCAGCTGCATCCTCCAGCTCACCTGGAAGGATCCCAAGTCGTTCCCCAGCCAGCTGTGATACATAGTCTCTCCAGCAGGTCCGGGATCTGCCCCTTGGTCTCCTCCCGCTGGGACGTGCTCAAAACACGTCGCCCGCGAGGCGCTCGGGGGGGCATCCTGACCAGATGCCTAAACCACCCCATCTGGCTCCTCTCGACCTGGAGGAGGAGCGGCTCGACACCGAGCTCCTCCCGGATGGCAGAGCTCCTCACCCGATCTCTGAGTGAGAGCCCAGCCACCCTGCGGAGGAAGCTCATTTCGGCCACTTGTACCCGCGATCTCATTCTTTCGGTCACCACCCACAGCTGGTTACCATGGTGAGGGTAGGAACGTAGATCCTGGTTACCATGGTGAGGGTAGGAACGTAGATCCTGGTTACCATGGTGAGTGTAGGAATGTAGATCCTGGTTACCATGGTGAGGGTAGGAACGTAGATCCTGGTTACCATGGTGAGGGTAGGAACGTAGATCCTGGTTACCATGGTGAGGGTAGGAACGTAGATCCTGGTTACCATGGTGAGGGTAGGAATGTAGATCCTGGTTACCATGGTGAGGGTAGGAACGTAGATCCTGGTTACCATGGTGAGGGTAGGAACGTAGATCCTGGTTACCATGGTGAGGGTAGGAACGTAGATCGACTTGTAAATCAAGAGCTTTGCTTTTCTGCTCAGCTCGCTCTTTACCACGACGGACCGATGCAGCGTCCTAGTTGTTATCTTCACACTTGATCCAGTTAATTGAGTCATTGTGCCAAATTTTATTGGCTGTTGATTTCACTTCATGTGCATCAGCTGTATGGAACCAGGAATGTGTGGAAAACCATCAGGACACCAGCCGTCGAGGACCGGCTTCGGACACCCCTGCTTTAGAACATTTAAAACCTCAATCTACCATCTTTTCTTTGGGAATAAAATTTTCCAAACTATCATCTTCAGGATCAAAATTATCTGGAGAGTTTGAGCTTGTCTCAAAAGGAGAAATTCTTCTAAATACTGTTGGAGATTTAAGGTGTGGATGTTGTTCTGCAGAGTACAGCCGGTTTGAAGCGAAGATCCACGACCTGAGAGAGCAGATGATGAACAGCAGCATCAGTTCAGGATCTGGTTCGTTAAGAACCAGTCAGAAGAGATCGCTATACGTCAGGTAGGTCCTAATCCCACTAAAACATCCCACTCTCAGTAGAACAGATATATCATTGTTTCTAATTCACAGAGCTCTGTTTGACTACGATAAGACGAGGGACTCGGGTCTGCCCAGCCAGGGTCTGAACTTTAAGTTCGGAGACATCCTCCATGTCGTCAACGCCTCCGATGACGAGTGGTGGCAGGCCCGCCAGCTGACCGCTCTGGGCGAGCAGGAGGAGGTTGGGGTCATCCCCAGCAAGAGAAGGTCAGTCCTCCTGATAGAGGTTGCTTACCGTGGTCACCATGACGATAGTTTAACATGGATGTTAATCTCTGACCTGCAGGGTGGAGAAAAAAGAGAGGGCGAGGTTAAAGACGGTGAAATTTAACGCCAAGTCTCGAGATCGAGGGGTGAGTCCTGGTCTTATCTTTTTATGGATGGAGGCCTGGAAGGGTCGCCCTTTAAAGTCTCCACACTGGACTCTTAGGATTAGGGGTGCAACGGATCAACGTTTTGGGATCGGAATACACACAATCCACGGACTGATTTAGAGCATCGTCATGGTGAGCAGAGGAACATCTTTTAAATCACTCAGAGCAATTAGCGTTCCGTTCCATCATCTTCCACTTATCCGGGAGCAACAGCCTCAGACGGGAAGCCTAGGCTTCTCTCACCCCGGCTGCATCCTCTAGCTCACCCGGAAGGATCCAGAAGTATTCCCCAGCCAGCTGTGAGACATAGTCTCTCCAGCGGGTCCGGGGTCTGCCTCTTGGTCTCCTCCCGGTGCGACAACCCCAAAACACCTCACCAGCGAGGCGCGCGGGTGGCATCCTTACCAGATGCCCAAACCACCCCATCTGGCTCCTCTCGACCTGGAGGAGGAGCGGCTTGACACCGAGCTCCTCCCGAATGGCAGAGCTCCTCACCCGATCTCTGAGTGAGAGCCCAGCCACCCTGCGGAGGAAGCTCATTTCGGATGCTTGTACCCGCGATCTCATTCTTTCGGTCACCACCCACAGCTGATTACCATGGTGAGGGTAGGAACGTAGATCCTGGTTACCATGGTGAGGGTAGGAACGTAGATCCTGGTTACCATGGTGAGGGTAGGAACGTAGATCCTGGTTACCATGGTGAGGGTAGGAACGTAGATCCTGGTTACTATGGTGAGGGTAGGAACGTAGATCCTGGTTACCATGGTGAGGGTAGGAACGTAGATCCTGGTTACCATGGTGAGGGTAGGAACGTAAATCCTGGTTACCATGGTGAGGGTAGGAACGTAGATCCTGGTTACCATGGTGAGGGTAGGAACGTAGATCCTGGTTACCATGGTGAGGGTAGGAACGTAGATCCTGGTTACCATGGTGAGGGTAGGAACGTAGATCCTGGTTACCATGGTGAGGGTAGGAACGTAGATCCTGGTTACCATGGTGAGGGTAGGAACGTAAATCCTGGTTACCATGGTGAGGGTAGGAACGTAGATCCTGGTTACCATGGTGAGGGTAGGAAGGTAGATCCTGGTTACCATGGTGAGGGTAGGAAGGTAGATCCTGGTTACCATGGTGAGGGTAGGAACGTAGATCCTGGTTACCATGGTGAGGGTAGGAACGTAGATCCTGGTTACCATGGTGAGGGTAGGAACGTAGATCCTGGTTACCATGGTGAGGGTATGAACGTAGTTCCTTTTTACCATGGTGAGGGTAGGAACGTAGATCCTGGTTACCATGGTGAGGGTAGGAACGTAGATCCTGGTTACCATGGTGAGGGTAGGAACGTAGATCCTGGTTACCATGGTGAGGGTAGGAACGTAGATCCTGGTTACCATGGTGAGGGTAGGAAGGTAGATCCTGGTTACCATGGTGAGGGTAGGAACGTAGATCGACTTGTAAATCGAGAGCTTTGTTTTTCGGCTCAGCTCTCTCTTTACCACGACGGACCGATGCAGCGTCCTAGTTATTGCTGATGCCGCACCGATCTGCCTGTCGATCTCCCGCTCCATCCTTCCCCCACTCGTGAACAAGACCCCGAGATACTTAAACTCCTCCACTTGGGGCAGGACCCTGTCCCTGACCCGCAGGGGGCATTCCACCCTTTTCCGGGCGAGCACCATGGTCTCGGATTTGGAGGCACTAATTCCTATTCCGGCCGCATCACTCTCGGCAGCAAATCGATCTTTTAAATCACTCAGAGCAATTAATGTTCCGTTCCGTCGTCTTCCACTTATCTGGGAGCAACCCCCTCAAACGGGCAGCCCAGGCCTCTCTCACCCCAGCTGCATCCTCCAGCTCACCTGGAAGGATCCCGAGTCGTTCCCAGGCCAGCTGTGAGACATAGTCTCTCCAGTGGGTCCGGGGTCTGGACCATCTTGGTCTCCTCCTGGTGGGACGTACCCAAAACACCTCACAGAGGCATCTCAGGAGGAATCCTTACCAGATGCCCAAACCACCCCATCTGGCTCCTCTCGACCAGGAGGAGCAGCACATACGTTTGAAGCCATATTAACCTGGGGTTTAATTGTTGCTCCACAACCATTTGTTGGATTTAAACAGCTCCTCGCTGCACAAACCAATCAGGTTTCAGAGTTTACTGAAAGACGTCACAACGTCCACGTCAGCAGATTTAGAAGCACGGAGCTGCTGCTCGTTAATTATCAGATTATAACCAGTATGTTATAAAAATGTCTGACATTCTAATGTAATATCCGTCCTCTATATATCTTTTTTTTTCTGATCTGATCCGTGAGTTCTTTTGATCCTTTGCACCCCTACTTTGTACGTCCAGTTTTGGGTCATGAGCCTACTATTTGGCAGGCCATGGTGTAGGAAAAAAAAGAAGGGGGGAGGGAGAGGGAAATATGCATGATGGGAGACGTTGCCGGTTTGAATCCGACTCGTGTGTCTGAGCCGCTGCCACCTGAACTCCTACTAATGACTAATGTTTACAGTATGTCCATGTGAGACGCCGCAGCGCACCCCCCCGCAGGCCGCTTAACACACGCCACACCCCCAGCATGCCTGAACACCCCCAACCTCCCCCACTGAGCGATACGCTTGACATTGATGTCTGACTGCTTCCTCACCTCCGGCTGGCCCGCTGATCGATACGTCTGATCAGATTAGTTCTTCTTTGTTTTAAACCTGAAATAACTTACCGTAATTTCACGGCCATTAGGCGCACCGTACGAAAAGGCGCAGTCTCAGTCACACACCGCCTTACAACAACACACACAAGCATGCAAATGTACGTATTAAAAAATAGTCCAGTGCTTCTCCAATAGTGGGACGCGTGTGATCCTGTGGAACATGTACTAGAATAAAGTGTAATTGTACATCCACTACAGTAGTTGTAGTTTATAGTTTAAATAAGAATTATTTTTTAAATTCAAGTTAATTGATGCACTTTAAATATTTTCTGTTACACACTAAAAAACAATGTTAATAAAGCTGTTCTTTTTTTTTTCTTTAATGTTAACGAGGATACAATGTTATGCAGAAGTGTACTTAGAACCAGGGGTCCCCAACCTTTTCTGCACCACGGACCGGTTTAGTGTCTGATAATATTTTCACGGACCGGTCTACAGGTGATAAGACCAGCCTGAAAAACTGGCTTTTTTAATCAATAACAATACATTTAAATCCACGTTGTCTTCACGATAAAATTTATTAGCAGCGTCTTTATAACGTGGAAACATTCTCTCTGCTCGAACGCACTCTGGTTCCTTCGCGTAGCTGATTGCCTTCAGCTTAAACTGAGCGTCATAAACGTGTCTCTTTGCCATTTTCAGGGTTTAAACAGCAATGTTGTGCACACAGCACATACGTACCTTTTTATACACAATCTACGCTCACACTTCACTCTTTAATGTTCTCATGCCTTTTCTTTCAGGTCCGCCTCACGGGCACCGCTTTTTCTTTTAGGTCCACCTTTTCTCACACACACAAGGCGCACCGCACGAAAGGGCGCACCGCTCGTTTTGAAGAAAATTTTAGACTTTTAGGTGCGCCTTATGGCCGTGAAATTACGGTAAATAAAAAACAAGGTTCATTATTTTTATCTAGATCAGGGATGGGCAAACTACGGCCCGCGGGCCACATGTGGTCCGTTAAACGATTTAATCCGGCCCACCGATTAAATAAACAAACCTTGTTAATGTTTTATTTCTCCTACAATTCTAATGTTATTGCTGATTACCGGTGCAGCATCAGCAATAACTAGGACGCTGCATCGGTCCGTCGTGGTAAAGAGAGAGCTGAGCCGAAAAGCAAAGCTCTGGATTTACAAGTCGATCTACGTTCCTACCCTCACCCTGGTAACCAGGATCTACGTTCCTACCCTCACCATGGTAACCAGGATCTACGTTCCTACCCTCACCATGGTAACCAGGATCTACGTTCCTACCCTCACCATGGTAACCAGGATCTACGTTCCTACCCTCACCATGGTAACCAGGATCTACGTTCCTACCCCCACCATGGTAACCAGGATCTACGTTCCTACCATCACCATGGTAACCAGGATCTACGTTCCTACCATCACCATGGTAACCAGGATCTACGTTCCTACCCTCACCATGGTAACCAGGATCTACGTTCCTACCATCACCATGGTAACCAGGATCTACGTTCCTACCCTCACCATGGTAACCAGGATCTACGTTCCTACCCTCACCATGGTAACCAGGATCTACGTTCCTACCCTCACCATGGTAACCAGGATCTACGTTCCTACCCTCACCATGGTAACCAGGATCTACGTTCCTACCCTCACCATGGTAACCAGGATCTACGTTCCTACCCTCACCATGGTAACCAGGATCTACGTTCCCACCCTCACCATGGTAACCAGCTGTGGGTGGTGACCGAAAGAATGAGATTGCAGATACAAGCGGCCGAAATGAGCTTCCTCCGCTGGGTGGCTGGGCTCTCACTCAGAGATCGGGTGAGGAGCTCTGCCATCCGGGAGGAGCTCGGTGTCAAGTCGAGATGTTAGATGTTAAAACAAGCGTTTAGATTTCAAACCTAGCGCCGCTAGATTTTAAATTTAACGCTCTTGATGTAACATTTAGAGCTTGTTTAAAATCTAGCGTCATTCTATTGGTCTAATCTAGAGGTTACCAAAGCATGCCATCCATCTGATCCTGTCCCGGCCCCCTGGTCAAATGTTAGAACTCAATGTGGCCCGTGAATCAAACATTTTGCCCACCCCGGATCGAGATTATTTGTCACTATTTTTCAGTTGTTTATTAAATTTAGTATTGTTTGTAATACAGGATTTATTACACACACAAAATAACGTCATCTGATTGGTGCTCGGTGCTCTTACCCTCTTAATTACCAAAGTGTCCTGTTTAAAGTTCGCTGGCGTAAACTTTAGTAAACCACATAATTAACGTGGTAATTATAACAATTATCTAGAAAATCTGTGTTCCCGGTGCCCGAGACCCTCCAGTATTACATATAGAATACACGTCATAACAAAGACTGGCAGATGCCCACGTGTCCTTCAGTCACCAGTCGTCCTCAATGGCTCGTACACATGCAGAGAAAGGGCCTTTCCACGAGACCCCCGGTCCTCCAAATGTCTGTGCACACCACACACTGTGCATGTGTGCATGTGGATACACACCTACATGTTTATACCTCAGGTTTGAAGGCCCATTTCAGTTCATTTTGGTCCCTATTGGAACAAAATGCTGAACTCTTCGCTCGTTGTTCATTCATGTGTTTATTAAACCATTTGTTTTTAACATTATTTAATTGTTAAAAGGGCTGCTTATTAATAAATTAACTAAAAATTGTCTCATAACCGACAAAGGGATGAAAAATTGTTTTAAAATTTCCGTCGACTTTAAAGAAAACTTTCCATAAAAACAACCAGACTGAATCTAGTCTGAGATTCTGATAGAAACACTCTGTTGGATGCTGCTGTATCTGAATTGGGCATCCTCGGCATCCAGCAGAGGACGAGCTGCTTGGAAGCGACCAGCTCTGTTACCAGTGGTATTTTAAAGTACCCGTACGCACTGCCAGTAAAGACAATGGTAAACAAAACGCTAGCGTAGCGACCAAGCCAACAATTTGATACTAACGTTAAAATCACAGAAGATTACAGAGAGCTGTTTTGTTAAAGCTAAACCTCCAGATTCTAACCCTAACCTCCCAGACTAGGTCCTCCCTGCTCTCTCTTCACTGCTCTGTTAAACGAATAGCTTTAGATTTAAAGCCGTTCAGCAAGTAGAATGTCTTTTTTTTTACAAAATATATTCATGCAGGAGGCCACGCCCACCTGTAGTGGGTGGGGCTTAAAATAAGCTAAATGTTCGAATAGACCAAGGGGTGGGCAAATGTTTTGGTTGGCGGGCCACATTGAGTTCTAACATTTGACCAGGGGGCCGGAACAGGATCAGATGGATGGCATGCTTTGGTAACCTCTAGATTAGACCGATAGAATGATGCTAGATTTTAAACAAGTGCTAAATGTTAAATGAGACGTTGGAGGGATCCAGTTTGGAGACCTCAGGCTCGGATCTCTGCTTTTTGCGGATGATGTGGTCCTGTTTGCTTCATCGGACCGTGATCTCCAGCTCTCACTGGATCGATTTGCTGAAGAGTGTGAAGCGGCCGAGATGGGAGTTAGCACTTCCAAATCCGAGACCACGGTCCTCACGCTTGTTTACGTGCGTGTATTGACCCCGATGTCTTTCCATATCTGTACACACTGTTTATTTTGTGGGGTGTCATAGAGACACACACATTGGTGTGTTGGTGTTTTTGGCGCCATCTAGTGACCAACAATTAGAATTACAAGGAAAATAAAACATTAACAAGGTTTATTTATTTAAATTTTTTATGTTCGGCGGGCCGGATTAAACCGTTTAACGGGCCGCATGTGGCCCGCGGGCCGTAGTTTGCCCACCTCTGGAATAGACGCACGTCCTATTTGTTTGGTAGATGAGTCGAGAGATCTCTTTGTTTTCGACGAGCTGAATGTTCCATGTAGCTGCACGCATTGTAAGCACACAGCCTGACACCCCCACAAATGTATCGGACTAAAAGGTTTCGGCTCAAAGATCTAAATTAAAACCATAATGATTCTCATTTCCTGAAGATCAGTTTTTCCACTGAGTCATCAAGAGACCGCAGAGCAGAAAAACACTTAAAAAAAAAAAAGATGATCTTCATTCAGAAAATATTTTCTACTCTTTTCTTAAAGCACACACATGAAGACATTTTGGTTTGAATCATATCGAACCGAAAATGTACGAAGATACACATCATATCGTGAGATATCGTCAGATATGTATCGATACCCAGCAATGATATACATATATACACACACCTGTATATGTATATACAGTATATACTCATGTATATACACGTGTGTGTGTGTGTGTGTGTGTGTGTGTGTAAGCCAGCTCTCCAGCCTACTGCACATCTTTTAAAAGCAGTCTTAAGGTGTTGATCCAGTCCAGTTCAGCTCCTAATAGAACCCGATCAGACTCCCAGAGGCTGCCTCCTCTACCTGCATGTTTTTAGCATGTTTTCCTTCTGCCCTGCTGCTTTAACTGTCGCCACGGAAACGCCAACACGGCCTGCACACGAGTGGTTCAGCACACGTCCAGTTGTGTGTTTCAGACTAGTTTAATCTGAAGCACGGAGCCCCTCACGTCCTGCTCCTCCTCCTCCTCAGCAGTCCCTCAATGACAAGCGTAAAAAGAACCTCTTTACCAGAAAGTTTCCCTTCTACAAGAGCAAAGAGGCGAGCGAGCAGGAGACCAGCGACGTGGACCGTAAGTACCACCTCGGCCGGGGGGTCGCTGGCGGCAGGAAGAGAGATCAGCTGGCAGCGGCTAGCTGTCGTGGCAACAGGGCCTGGCTTATCTACCAATTCAGAATAGATCCGGTATAAATCAGGATCACATGTTCCCTTCCAGTTGGGAGGCAAAATGGCCGCCCTGAAGCCCCGCCCACCGGCGGCGCTCCCTCTGCTCTCTCCGTCTGTCGCTGGAAACCAGTAACATTGTGTTTGTGGTTGTTTTCTCTCCACTTTGTTCTCTCGGCTCTGCTGACCACAGGACATCAGTGAGGACGTCCTGTCTAAAGGCCACAGTAAGTCACCCCTAAAAACTCCCATCAGCCTCTCTGTCTCCACCAGGATCCTCAAGGGAACGTTTAAAGAGGACTTTTTTTCCTATTTTTTTTTTGGGGTGTGACACACATAGGCAAAAAGAGTAGGCCCCTCATTGGCTGCTGCAGCCTCCATCTTGGACCGGTAGTCCTACATATGGTAGTAGATCCGATGTGTGAGCACCGTGTGCTGGATTCTGGTTCTAATCAGAGGACGATTGAAAGCAGGATTACTTTTCACGTGTACGAGTGAACATTCACTAGTGAACTGTTAGCCTGCTAGCCTTAGCCATTGTGTTTTCACCTGGTTATGAAAGATGGCCGCTCTGTGATGGTGATCTTTATTTTTAAGCTACAGGAGGAAACCCTCCTCCATCTAGTTTACGATGCCCAGGTGCATGGTGGGCAGAGTTGCCAGGTGGGAGGTGCTGGATTATCGTACTAATGACGTAAAATTATCGTATTTTACAAAAAATTATCGTACACCCAGTAAAACCACGCCCATTGACAAAATAACACCCTTTACATGCACTCGTAAGGCAGTGGGAGTGAAGGAAACACACAGGAGGCAAAAAATAACCAATAAGAGTTTAAGAAACCCAGAAAGAAACCAGTAGGGGCGGGACTTAGGAGACGGTATATATAAATTTATATATATACATATCTACATATATATGTGTACATATAAGGTTTTTTTAATGTTAACCCAAACATCTACATGATACAAAAAATAAGCGATGTGTAGTTTTAATCTCCTCAGTCAGTCTTTATAAACAAATCAATAACATTTTGGATGCTTTTAAGCACAAATACTTCATCCACTACTATTTATGGATTAATCACTTCAATTAGCTTTGTTTATGAAGATAAAATAGTGCGTCACAGATCAAAGTTATTTTTATAAAAATACCATCTACAACATTTTCAGCAAAGACTTAAACAATGACTGCAGACTGAAAATAATAAAAAGATTTTTTTTTCTTTGTTGTTGTTTTTTAAAACTGATAATTCAATCAAAAGTTCAGTTTTTCAGCATCAGAAACACTTTGATTTCCGAGTCCGCGACAAGTCCTCAACACGGAAATTGACAATCCCTGCTCTTTATAACTTTGTGGGCGGGGCTTAACGCCCCAATGTAAGCATTCGCTAGCCAGAATGATTGACTGGACCTTTCAGCCAATCATTCATCAGTTCCTTTGTTTGATGCATTCAGGGTACATTTAAAAAAAAAATAACTCCGACAGTCGCGGCAGATGAAAACAACTAACCCAGTTACACAGACAAGAAACGTTCAAATTATCGTATTTTGAGCATTTTTTACAATTATTGATCGTACATCGTACGGAGGGCAAAAAAATTGTACAAATACGATAATTATCGTACACCTGGCAACGCTGATGGTGGGAGAGAAAATACTTCTTCTCTCTTGGTTAATTAAACCATTATGTTTCTAAGTAGCGCCACCTAACGAGGGAAGAATAAATGCCGTTAGTGGCTGTTAAAACAAGGCTAGTTTTAGTCTAAAAGTGATTTAGAACTACAAACAAGGACATCCCTGTTTTTAGAGCCTCATTCTCAAGAAAGAAAAAGCCAGTTTTTAGGCTTTAAAGGGCCCATCTCATGTAAAATAACTCTTCACATTGTATCCTCTGCACATACACACGTAAAATGTGGGGTTTGCAACATGCATTACACCATAGTTATGAAAATATATTGATTTGGTGGAGCGCAGTCACAGACCGGGAACTATGAAAGGCCGGGTATCGCTCATCCCCCCGCCCGTCCTGAGAAAGTACAAGCTCCGCCCTCTGCTCTCACTGAGCCGCTATTCCTCCGCCCATCTCTGAGCGGGAGGGGGAAGGCAGGCGTAAACCCGTGCGTAGCTACAAAAAGCAAGAAAATAAAAAAGACGCAGAGCAGCGAACCAGCCTGTATATCAGACGTTGAAAGTGAGTTTGTGAGGGCGTAAGGCCGGAGTGGAGGCGGGTGAGGAGGGCGGGCGGGTGGTGAAGAGGGAGGGGGGGGTGTGCGAAGTCCGTCCTGGCTACGTCAAATGCGTCATACTTTAGACATCTGCTCATTGGTTGTTTTGTCTGAGCGTACCAGAAATCCACAGAAAAACGGGCTAAATCAATCTAGAGACACACACACACACACAAACACACACACACACACACACACACACACAAGGCCCGGACATCACTCTTACAAGGTAGAAAACTCTGGAAAGTCACTTTTGCATGAGATGGGTCCTTTAAGTCAACCCAGGTAGAATGTAGATCATCTGTTACATATCTCATATTATGGACGGTTCTAACCTTGTTCCTAATAATGTGATAGAATAGTTTAAAAGAAGCTTCAGTCTGTGATTGGTTCCTGGTGGACACGCCCCCTGCATCCCTCCGTCCTTCCAGCAGACATTCATTGATGCTTCCCCGACCAGAGCGCTCCACCTCCATCTGCGACCTCTTCATCTCAGCTTCATTTTTTATGGTTTCTCTTTTGTTTTGTTTTTATTAAACTGATGGTGAAAAACGTTTTTCACAGGTTATTTAAGACGACATTCTTTCTGAGATTAATTAGTCCCATTTGATTCTTGGCAATTAGACAATAATGGACGTTAATCTAGGACCCACCCTATCACAGGGGTCGTTGGTGTTAGCTCCGCCTCCTTAGGGGCTGGACAAACTCTGGTTGGTTTAAATAGAACCAGTTCTCAGGTGTCTTCTATCAGGCTGGAAGTCTAAACGTCTCGATCATCAAACACACCGTCCTGCAGACACTGAATGAATCCTATTGGATGAATGAGGGATTACACGGACATCTCTGAGATTAAATGATCCTGTTTAATTTTTTTTTTTTTTTTGGTTCTCAAATGAACAGGTAAAATTAGAATTTTTTCCAAGGTGATCAATCAGAGTCTGGATTAATTAATGTGGTTCCATTAAAACTCAAACCTCTGACTGTTGATCCGCTGTCTCAGACCGAAGCATCACGAGAGCCGTCTGACTCGCTGTGTTTTGTTGTGATTCCAGAACATGTGACGTCTAACGCCAGCGATAGCGAGAGTAGCTACCGTAAGTCTGCCTGCTTCCTTTAACCAGCTCCGGCTGCTGATTGGCTGATAACTGCATGACATCACACATCAGGCTAATGCTTCAAAGCTGCACGAGCTCTAGATCGTTAAGTTAAACAAACTGAAAATCCAGGACGTTCCTACTAAAATATATTTAAAAACGAGTGTGACTCGAGGTTTAATTAATCTGAGAAAATAAACAAGCTGAGGTTGTAATTTAATAAAATAATTTAGAATAAATTAGTTTAATCTAATGGATAATTAATTAGAGATTTTGTCATTTTTATTGAATGAATTCTTAAAGTGCTGCAAAAAAACAACCAGGATCTACGTTCCTACCCTCACCATGGCAACCAGGATCTATGTTCCTACCCTCACCATGGCAACCAGGATCTACGTTCCTACCCTCACCATGGTAACCAGGATCTACGTTCCTACCCTCACCATGGCAACCAGGATCTATGTTCCTACCCTCACCATGGCAACCAGGATCTATGTTCCTACCCTCACCGTGGTAACCAGGATCTACGTTCCTACCCTCACCATGGCAACCAGGATCTACGTTCCTACCCTCACCATGGTAACCAGGATCTACGTTCCTACCCTCACCATGGCAACCAGGATCTACGTTCCTACCCTCACCATGGTAACCAGGATCTATGTTCCTACCCTCACCATGGCAACCAGGATCTATGTTCCTACCCTCACCATGGTAACCAGGATCTACGTTCCTACCCTCACCATGGCAACCAGGATCTACGTTCCTACCCTCACCATGGTAACCAGGATCTATGTTCCTACCCTCACCATGGCAACCAGGATCTACGTTCCTACCCTCACCATGGTAACCAGGATCTATGTTCCTACCCTCACCACGGTAACCAGGATCTACGTTCCTACCCTACCATGGTAACCAGGATCTACGTTCCTACCCTCTCCATGGTAACCAGGATCTACGTTCCTACCCTCACCATGGTAACCAGGATCTACGTTCCTACCCTCACCATGGTAACCAGGATCTACGTTCCTACCCTCACCATGGTAACCAGGATCTACGTTCCTACCCTCACCATGGTAACCAGGATCTACGTTCCTACCCTCACCATGGTAACCAGGATCTACGTTCCTACCCTCACCATGGTAACCAGGATCTACGTTCCTACCCTCACCATGGTAACCAGGATCTACGTTCCTACCCTCACCATGGTAACCAGGCTCTACGTTCCTACCCTCACCATGGTAACCAGGATCTATGTTCCTACCCTCACCATGGTAACCAGGATCTATGTTCCTACTCTCACCATGGTAACCAGGATCTACATTCCTACCCTCACCATGGTAACCAGGATCTATCTTCCCACCCTCACCATGGTAACCAGGATCTACGTTCCTACCCTCACCATGGTAACCAGGATCTACGTTCCTACCTTCACCATGGTAACCAGAATCTATGTTCCTACCCTCACCATGGTAACCAGGATCTACGTTCCTACCCTCACCATGGTAACCAGGATCTACGTTCCTACCCTCACCATGGTAACCAGGATCTATGTTCCTACCCTCACCATGGTAACCAGGATCTACGTTCCTATCCTCACCATGGTAACCAGGATCTACGTTCCTACCCTCACCATGGTAACCAGGATCTATGTTCCTACCCTCACCATGGTAACCAGGATCTATGTTCCTACTCTCACCATGGTAACCAGGATCTACATTCCTACCCTCACCATGGTAACCAGGATCTATCTTCCCACCCTCACCATGGTAACCAGGATCTACGTTCCTACCCTCACCATGGTAACCAGGATCTACGTTCCTACCTTCACCATGGTAACCAGAATCTATGTTCCTACCCTCACCATGGTAACCAGGATCTACGTTCCTACCCTCACCATGGTAACCAGGATCTACGTTCCTACCCTCACCATGGTAACCAGGATCTATGTTCCTACCCTCACCATGGTAACCAGGATCTACGTTCCTATCCTCACCATGGTAACCAGGATCTACGTTCCTACCCTCACCATGGTAACCAGGATCTACGTTCCTATCCTCACCATGGTAACCAGGATCTATGTTCCTACCCTCACCATGGTAACCAGGATCTACGTTCCTACCCTCACCATGGTAACCAGATGTGGATGGTGAGCGAGATCATGGATATAAGCTATGGTTGCTATGGTTACAGAAAACTAGAAGTCCTTGACAATCTTACTGGACGTAAATAATCTTACAAGATGCATCAAACACCTTGAGATTAAAATAACCAGTCGTCTTAACAGAAGCCATACTTTTTTTTTCCCCCTCAAACTAACCTCATCGTCAGCCTCTTCATCCTCCTCATCCTCACCCATGTATCCATCCTCACCCAGGTTTTTCCTCCTGGCTCCTGACCTGCTTCTTTCTGACTCGTGTTTGTTCTTCTAGGTGGTCAGGAGGAGTACGTTCTCTCTTATGAACCCGTCGTTCAACAAGAAGGTAAACTCTTACTCAAAGATTCACAAAGAAGTAAAACGATCAGCCTGCGGAGACCCAGACTGTCCTGGTGTTTAACTGGTCCTTGTGGTCTGGTTTTATCTCCCCAGTGAACTACACCCGGCCTGTCATCATCCTCGGCCCCATGAAGGACCGGATAAACGACGACCTGATCTCTGAGTTCCCGGACAAGTTCGGCTCCTGCGTGCCACGTAGGTCCACTGAAGGTTTGAGGGTCCGGGGTTCTTAAGTGGATCCTTAACCGTGTTCTCTGCAGATACGACCCGGACGAAACGAGACTACGAGGTGGACGGACGAGATTATCACTTTGTGCTCTCCAGAGAGCAGATGGAGAAGGACATCCAGGAGCACAAGTTCATCGAGGCGGGGCAGTACAACAACCACCTGTACGGGACCAGCGTGCAGTCGGTCCGAGAGGTGGCCGAGAAGGTACCGACCCAACTTGAGTGGTTCCTAACGAGGCTCTACTCGTTACTAAGAACACTTTACTGATTCCTAAATGTCTGTGTCTCTTTAAGGGGAAGCATTGCATTCTGGATGTTTCTGGAAACGCCATAAAGAGACTCCAACTGGCTTTACTTCATCCCATCGCCATCTTCATCAAACCGAAATCTGTGGAGAACATCATGTGAGAGGAGAACTGTTTTGTTTCTGCCTGTCGTTACCACGGCGATTAACTCCTCTGATTTTTTTTTACAGGGAGATGAACAAACGTCTGACGGAGGAGCAGGGAAGAAAAACGTACGACCGAGCAGGAAAACTGGAGCAGGAGTTCACCGAACATTTCTCAGGTAGAAATTCTGCCCCTACCAAGATGGCCGACACAATACAACAAACCTAATGCTATGTTTGTCTGTCTGTCTGTGTGTGTGTGTGTGTGTGTGTGTGTGTGTGTGTGTGTGTGTGTGTGTGTGCAGCCATCGTCCAGGGCGACACGCTGGAAGAAATCTACGAACAGGTGAAACAGATCATCGAAGATCAGTCGGGTTCTTTTATTTGGGTTTTATCGAAGGAAAAATTATGAACTCCTCTCCTGATTGGCTGCTTTCAATCGCTGACCAGCAGCGCACACAGGAAGTGACATCACGGTACGACTCCTTAATGTTTAAGGAAGGAGAACTTCAGAAGCAAATTTTATCTTTTTTTTTTTTCGTTCTGTGACGTAAGCAGGTGGGCGGAGCCTCGTTCTCAGGCGCGTTTTCTGTTCGAAGGAAGCAGAGACACAAAAAGCAAAACTTTGCACGTTTGAGCTTTAACAGCATGTCGGTTTATCCCTTTTTTTTCCCATCAGCCCTTTCACCTCGCCAACAGATGTCACAGCTGTTTTTTTTTTTACTTTTTATTTTTTCAGAATTTTTTTACAATTTTTTTTTTTTTTTCTCACTGCTGTCAGGTTTTGTCGGGGACGATGCAGGTCTCTGATTGGCCACTGGGGGGCGCCAAAATAAACAATCAAATGTTTGTTTATAATCAAAAAAATTGTTTTTTTATTTCTAATTTGTTTTTTAACGTTAAATATTAAACATTTCAAATTAAAATTTCAAAACTAAATAATTTCTAATTAAAATATAAAAGTTCTAGTTTTTAACCAAAAAAATGTTAAAATGATCAAAATTATTTCTCTTAATTAATCATTAAAATTCTTTTAAAAATAGAAAATATTTTTTACAGATTTTATTTTAATGTTAAATAAAATTAAAAAAAACTGAAAATTATTTTCCTAGAAATTGTTTTGTTAAATTAAAAAAAAATAACCAAGAAACTTCTTTTATCGTCCTGAAAAAATTCAATTTACTATTTTTATTGTAAAATTGTTAAAAAATTTAGCAAAAAATATATTTTTAAACAAGAAAAATGACTGATTTCTGTAGTTTTATCATAAATAATTTTTCTCATCATTTTATTTTTAAAAAATTACATTTAAATTTAAATTGAACAAAAATAAAAAACTAAATGATAAAAATAAAAATCAATCAAACAACAAAATTATTCAAAATAAAATCAAATATTTTTCTAAAAATTACAAATAAAATGAAATTTATTTTTTAAAAAGAATTTTTAAAATGAGTAAAAATTCTACGACTGAAAAAAAAAAAAACACAAAAAAAGCAAAAATCTTGACTTTTTATGTTAAAATATTTCAACCTGATTTCATTCAAATTTCACTGATTTTTTTGTCGGATTTTACGAAGTGTCTTGATTGTTCGTCACGGCGCCCCCTGGTGTCGCAGCTCAGATTTTCAGCGGTCGTCCCGGCAACGCCTGCCAACATCGTCAGTGTCTTACCATGTGGCCAGAGTGGAGCCGCGCTGCCACCTGTTGGTGGAAACAGAGATATTTAACCCCAAACTGCCTATTTTTAAAAAATAAAAAGTCTATATTGAACTTTACGTAAGCACTACGACGGGAATTATTTTCTTGGCATCGTTAATCATGTACGAATAGAAAAGTATAAAGATATTTGAAAATATATTTTTCTTTTTCTTTGATCACCTTTTTCTGTCTTTTAATTTTCTTTTTTAAGCATAATAAAAACTTAACAAGAAAAAAAACGACTGGGTTGGTTTTTTTTAACGTGCTACCATGACGACGCTGCGCTACCATGACGACGCTGCGCTACCATGACGACGCTGTGCTGCTATGACGATGCTGTGCTGCCATGACGACGCTGCGCTACCATGACGATGCTGTGCTGCCATGACGACGCTGCGCTACCATGACGATGCTGCGCTACCATGACGTCGCTGTGCTGCCAGCGTCGTCATGGTAGCGCAGTCGTCATGGCAGCACAGCGTCGCTATGACGACGCTATGACGACGCTGCGCTGCCATGACGACGCTGTGCTGCTATGACGACGCTGCGCTGCTATGACGACGCTGTGCTGCCATGACGACGCTGTGCCGCCATTACGACGCTGTGCTGCTATGACGACGCTGTGCTGCCATGACGACGCTGCGCTGCCATGACGACGCTGCGCTGCCATGACGACGCTGTGCTGCTATGACGACGCTGTGCTGCCATGACGACGCTGCGCTACCATGACGACGCTGTGCTGCTATGACGACGCTGTGCTGCTATGACGACGCTGCGCTGCTATGACGACGCTGCGCTGCTATGACGACGCTGCGCTGCCATGACGACGCTGTGCTGCTATGACGACGCTGTGCTGCTATGACGACGCTGTGCTGCTATGACGACGCTGTGCTGCCATGACGACGCTGTGCCGCCATTACGACGCTGTGCTGCTATGACGACGCTGTGCTGCTATGACGACGCTGTGCTGCCATGACGACGCTGTGCCGCCATTACGACGCTGTGCTGCTATGACGACGCTGTGCTGCTATGACGACGCTGCGCTGCCATGACGACGCTGTCTGTCTTGGTTGCAGTCTAGTGTGTTTGTGTCTATGGTTGTTTGGGGTAAACCAGGAGGGGAGGGGTGTGAAGTATCTTATTTACAGTTTAAAGGAGTGGCGCAAAACAAGGTTTTGTTTTTCAGTTCTTGGTACAAAAGTTACAAATAAAAAGATGAGAAATGTCTCTGGTTTGAAGACGTTTGGTCTCTCATCTCCAGTTCTGTCTGACTGGTCCTGAGCTGGTGGTGTAGAAAGTCCAACTACCCTCTGATGACTGTGTTGTCTCCTCATGTCGTTCAGCTTCGTTGTGGGATTCTGTGTGTGTGTCTGTGTGTGTGTGTTTTAGGAACAGGATCATAGATGGATGACAGGTTGGATCTGAGTCCACCATCTTTGTAAAGAGAAGGATTTTCTATTTTTAGAAACATGGCTTCCTTCACTCCTCTTCCTGGTCCACCCTGAGGACAAAACACCCAGACACAAACTGAGACGTGGTGTGTGGAGTTTAGTGTAGTCATAGAACGTAACTCCAGAGGACCAGAGTCAGACGTCCACCTCCATCTAAAAGAAAAAGGACAGTGAGGTCCAGATTCTCTCCAGAGAGGAGTGAAGGAAGCCATGTTTCTAAAAATAGAAAATCCTTCTCTTTACAAAGATGGTGGACTCAGATCCAACCTGTCATCCATCTATGATCCTGTTCCTAAAACACACACACACACACAGAATCCCAGAATGAAGCTGAACGACTTGAGGAGACGACACAGTCATCAGAGGGTAGTTGGACTTTCTACACCACCAGTTCAGGACCAGTCAGACAGAACTGGAGATGAGAGACCAAACGTCTTCAAACCAGAGACTTTGTCCTGTTGATTTTTTTTTCAGCATGACTGAGAATCTACAAAAAATACAGAATGTAAACATGTTTTAATGTCTTATAAAATCCGTTCCATCATCTTCCGTTTGTTCCGGGTTCGGGTCGCAGGGGCAACAGCCTCAAACGTGCAGCCCAGGCTTCTCTCTCCCCGGCTGCATCCTCTAGCTCACCTGGAAGGATCCCAAGTCGTTCCCCGGCCAGCGGGTCCGGGGTCTGCCCCTTGGTCTCCTCCCGGTGAGACGTGCCCAAAACACCTCGCCTGCGAGGCGCTCAGGGGGCATCCTGACCAGATGCCGGAACCACCCCATCTGGCTCCTCTCGACCTGGAGGAGGAGCGGCTCGACACCGAGCTCCTCCCGGATGGCAGAGCTCCTCACCCGATCTCTGAGTGAGAGCCCAGCCACCCTGCGGAGGAAGCTCATTTCGGCCGCTTGTACCCGTGATCTCATTCTTTTGGTCACCACCCACAGCTGGTTACCATGGTGAGGGTAGGAACGTAGATCCTGGTTACCATGCTGAGGGTAGGAATGTAGATCCTGGTTACCATGGTAAGGGTAGGAACGTAGATCCTGGTTACCATGGTGAGGGTAGGAACGTAGATCCTGGTTACCATGGTGAGGGTAGGAACGTAGATCCTGGTTACCATGGTGAGGGTAGGAACGTAGATCCTGGTTACCATGGTGAGGGTAGGAACGTAGATCCTGGTTACCATGGTGAGGGTAGGAACGTAGATCGACTTGTAAATCGAGAGCTTTGCTTTTCGGCTCAGCTCTCTCTTTACCACGACGGACCAATGCAGCGTCCTAGTTATTGCTGATGCCGCACCGATCCGGTATCATCCTGCGGCCAGGATGGGAATTAGCGCCTCCAAATCCGAGACCATGGTCCTCGCCTGGAAAAGGGTGGAATGCCCCCTGCGGGTCAGGGACAGGGTCCTGCCCCAAGTGGAGGAGTTTAAGTATCTCGGGGTCTTGTTCACGAGTGGAGGAAGGATGGAGCGGGAGATCGACAGGTCTTATAAAATCATTTTTATTTAAACACAGTGTTTTGAAAAGTCTGTGTTTACACTTTGTTTTCTGGACTCAGACAAAAAGCCAAGCAAATCCCACTGCCTGCCTGGTGGTCAGACTGTTTCTACGGGGCTCTCTCTCAGAGTTCAGGTGAGGAGCTCTGCCATCAAGCCGCTCCTCCTCCAGGTGGAGAGGAGCCAGATTGGGTGGTTCAGACATCTGGTCAGGATGCTTCTGAGCGCCTCGCTGGTGAGGTGTTTCTGGGCATGTCCAACCGGGAGGAGACCAAGAGGTAGACCCCGGACCCGCTGGAGAGACTATGTCTCACAGCTGGCTTGAGAACCACTTGACATCCTTCTGGGTGAGCTGGAGGATGCAGCCGAGGTGAGAGAAGCCTGGGCTTCCCGTCTGAGGATGTTGCCCCCGCTACCCGGCCCCAGATGAGTGGAAGACGAAGGAACGAAACATCAAGATATTTGTCATCAGATTCCCTCTCTAAAGCCCAGCCTGTGGGTTGGGTCACAGGAGGGAGCACCAGGCGGCCAGGCCTTCACCTTGAAGACCCGACCAGGTTTGGCTGGCCCACATGAGGTTAGGGTGTGAGTCTGTTTTTTAAAACAAGAGAAGATGTTCTGACCCTCAGAGTCCAGACATCCTGAGGATGATTAGATAGAATGATGTTCCATCCAATCATTTAAAAAAAGACCCTTTCAGTACATTCACAAGGGGGTCACATACTACGTCATCATTCCACATTAAGAAAATAAAAGCATGAACCAATCAGAATCAATCATAATGTTATTAAAATAAGATCAGGGTTGGGGTCTCTGTCTGGAACCTGAGAGGGTTTTTTCTGCATCTTGTTTTGGTCGCAGTGCGCATGCTCCCTGCATCAGCTGCTACTGTCTCTTTAAGACTTTCACATCCTGCCGCAGACCCACGGGCTGAGGATTCGAACCAGCGGACATCTCTGGACGGACCGACGGAACCATGACGGAGAGTAAGACGCATGTGATCCTGCTTTCCTGCGGGAGCTTCAATCCGATCACCAAGGGACACATCCACATGTTCGGTAAGCAGGGAGGGGCCACACGATCCCTACTGCGTCAGAACCAGCATCACCATGACAACAGCTGCTGGTTCTGATCCCAGTAGAACCAGGTGGTTCTGGTCCTCCATCTTCTTCTATTTAAATGATCTTGTTTTTTTTAATCAGGGCGGAAAATGTCGATATTTTCAGTAATCGATTAATTTATTGATTTTTTTTTTCAATGAATCGATTCATTTTTTATTTAATTTTATTTCTAAAAGCCCCAAAATCACAAAATATCAGATTGTAAATTTTAAAAAGGACAAACAACAAAAAATAAAACACAAAACATAACAGTTTCAGCACATTCCTGCCCTCAGACCCTCCCTCACGGTGAGGAAAAACTCAGCAGTGAGGAAAAAAGAAACCTGATGGGGACCCACATGAAAGAGAGATCCCTCCCCCGGCATGAGCATCCAATGTGTCTAAGATAAGCATGGACAAACTACGGCCCGCGGGCCACATGCGGCCCGTTAAATGGTTTAATCCGGTCCCCTGAACTTAAAAAAATGACATAAATAAACCTTGTGTTTGTTTTATTTTCCTGTAATTCTGATGTTTTCTCACAAGATGGTGCACTCTAGATATGTTGGCTTTGTTGTCAAAACAACAACACTGCTCCCATTAAAATGTGTGTGTCCGTGATGCACACGCTACCAAACGCAAGTAAACAAGCCCGTTAAATTTCAAACCTGCATTTTAAACCTAGCGTGCGCTAGCCACACGTTTTATAAGCGCTAGTGCGCTTGATTTCAAATTTAGCGCGCTGGATTACGTGCGTGAAGCGGCCCCAATAGCATTCCATGCCTAAAGCGCTTGTTTACCAAAGCATGCCATCCCTCTGCTCCTGTTCAAGCCCCCTGGTCAAATGTTAAAACCCAATGTGGCCCGCGACCCAAAAAGTTTGCCCTCTCCTGGTCCAAGACTAGTATCTAAATATGAGCTTATTCTAATCTACAGCTAAATATCTGAAGAAATCAGTAGATGTTCTTCATCCTGATGGAAACAGGGGACTCCTCTTCCTCAGCCTGGCCACGCCCAGGACAAGAACACAGAGAGGATCCATCAGGAATCTAAAACAAGGAGGAGGAAGAGAGAGGAGGACAACATGTGAATCATACTGAACCAACTAGTGGTGGAAAAAACTAAAGAGAACAGGGATCAGACAAGGAGGATGTGGATACATCAAGTAGCCAAGGTAGTCTGGTAGAGAATCTTCTTCTTCTCCTTTTGGCATCTCCCTTCAGGGGTCGCCACATCAAGTCAGTTTCTTTTATCTAACCCTATCTGCTGCATCCTCTTCTGTCACACCAACTATCTTCATGTCTTCCTTCACTGTATCCATGAACCTCCTCTTTGGTCTTCCTCTAGTCCTCTTTCCTGGTGGTTCCAAATCCAGCATCCTTCTTCTGATGTACTCTCTCTCTCTCCTCTGCACATGTCCAAACCATCTCAGTCTGGCCTCTCTGACTTTAAAACCTCTAACATGTGCTGTTCCTCTGATCCTGTCCATCCTGGTCACTCCCAGAGAGATCCTCAGCATCTTCATCTCTGATACAAACATCTCTGTTTCCTGTCTTTTCCTCAGTGACACTGTCTCTAGACCAATCAGCACGGCCGCTCTCACCACACTGTCTCTAGACCAATCAGCACGGCCGCTCTCACCACACTGTCTCTAGACCAATCAGCATGGCTGCTCTCACCACACTGTCTCTAGACCAATCAGCACGGCCGCTCTCACCACACTGTCTCTAGACCAATCAGCACGGCCGCTCTCACCACACTGTCTCTAGACCAATCAGCACGGCCGCTCTCACCACACTGTCTCTAGACCAATCAGCACGGCCGCTCTCACCACACTGTCTCTAGACCAATCAGCATGGCCGCTCTCACCACACTGTCTCTAGACCAATCAGCATGGCCGCTCTCACCACACTGTCTCTAGACCAATCAGCATGGCCGCTCTCACCACACTGTCTCTAGACCAATCAGCATGGCCGCTCTCACCACACTGTCTCTAGACCAATCAGCATGGCCGCTCTCACCACACTGTCTCTAGACCAATCAGCATGGCTGCTCTCACCACACTGTCTCTAGACCAATCAGCATGGCCGCTCTCACCACACTGTCTCTAGACCAATCAGCATGGCCGCTCTCACCACACTGTCTCTAGACCAATCAGCATGGCCGCTCTCACCACACTGTCTCTAGACCAATCAGCATGGCCGCTCTCACCACACTGTCTCTAGACCAATCAGCATGGCTGCTCTCACCACACTGTCTCTAGACCAGCTTATTCCATAAAACTGGAGCTTGGTAGCTAAAGGCTCTACCTCCAACTGTACTTTTAGAATTCCTAGGAACCACCAACAGCCCTGCATTTTGTGAGCAGAGTGTTCTGATTGGTTGATAAGGTACTATAAGTTCACTATTGTAGGATGGAGCCATGACGTTTAGGGCCTTGTAGGTTAGTAAGATGATTTTAAACTTGATTCTAAACTCAATCAGGAGCCAGAGGAGAGACGCTTGCACGTCTCTAGTAATATGATCTCTTCTATGAGTTCCTGCTAATCGGATAAGGTACCGTATTTTTCGGGCTATAAGTCACACCAGCCAAAAATACATTAAAAGAAGGTGGAAACATATGTTAGTCGTTCCGGAGTATAAGTCGAACCCCGACCAAACTATGGAAAAAACTGTGACTTATAGTCTGATAATATGGTATTCTTTATGTACTTATTTTATTTTTTTACCATTATTTGATCATAAAAGATCGTAGTTAAAGGTAATCACGTTTATAACACGTTAAAAACTTTAAAGACAGATAATAAACAACCTCCCGCTCGGAATGCCGCCGCAGGTACATGTTCTATATCATTAGAAAGCTCTGCGTGTCATCTTTTAGAAGATATTGGAATAAGTATAATCGTAAGAACTGTTTAGGACATGGGTGTCCAAATCCGGTCCTGAGGGTTTTCCATATGTTCTTGCATCTTCACACCTGATCCAGTTGCCAAATTCTGTTGGCTGTTGATTTCACTTTCTGTGCATCAGCTGGATTGAACCAGGAACACAATGAAAACCTTCAGGGACACCAGCCCTCGGCCCTCGAGGACCGGGTTTGTACACCCCTGGTTTAGGAGTTAATCTCCTAAACGGGTACAAGCGGCTCCTTTCGGCCGCTTGTACTCGCGATCTCATTCTTTCGGTCACCACTCACAGCTGGTGACCATGGTGGGGGTAGGAACGTAGATCCTGGTTACCATGGTGAGGGTAGGAACGTAGATCCTGGTTACCATGGTGAGGGTAGGAACGTAGCTCCTGGTTACCATGGTGAGGGTAGGAACGTTGATACTGGTTACCATGGTGAGGGTAGGAACGTAGATCCTGGTTACCATGGTGAGGGTAGGAACGTTGATACTGGTTACCATGGTGAGGGTAGGAACATAGATCCTGGTTACCATGGTGAGGGTAGGAACGTAGATCCTGGTTACCATGGTGAGGGTAGGAACGTAGCTCCTGGTTACCATGGTGAGGGTAGGAACGTTGATACTGGTTACCATGGTGAGGGTAGGAACGTAGATCCTGGTTACCATGGTGAGGGTAGGAACGTTGATACTGGTTACCATGGTGAGGGTAGGAACATAGATCCTGGTTACCATGGTGAGGGTAGGAACGTAGATCCTGGTTACCATGGTGAGGGTAGGAACATAGATCCTGGTTACCATGGTGAGGGTAGGAACGTAGATCCTGGTTACCTTGGTGAGGGTAGGAACGTAGATCCTGGTTACCATGGTGAGGGTAGGAACGTAGATCCTGGTTACCATGGTGAGGGTAGGAACGTAGATCCTGGTTACCATGGTGAGGGTAGGAACGTAGATCCTGGTTACCATGGTGAGGGTAGGAACGTAGATCCTGGTTACCATGGTGAGTGTAGGAACGTAGATCCTGGTTACCATGGTGAGGGTAGGAACGTAGATCCTGGTTACCATGGTGAGGGTAGGAACGTAGATCCTGGTTACCATGGTGAGGGTAGGAACGTAGATCCTGGTTACCTTGGTGAGGGTAGGAACGTAGATCCTGGTTACCATGGTGAGGGTAGGAACGTAGATCCTGGTTACCAAGGTGAGGGTAGGAACGTAGATCCTGGTTACCATGGTGAGGGTAGGAACGTAGATCCTGGTTACCACGGTGAGGGTAGGAACGTAGATCCTGGTTACCATGGTGAGGGTAGGAACGTAGATCCTGGTTACCATGGTGAGTGTAGGAACGTAGATCCTGGTTACCATGGTGAGGGTAGGAACGTAGATCCTGGTTACCACGGTGAGGGTAGGAACGTAGATCCTGGTTACCATGGTGAGGGTAGGAACGTAGATCCTGGTTACCACGGTGAGGGTAGGAACGTAGATCCTGGTTACCTTGGTGAGGGTAGGAACGTAGATCCTGGTTACCATGGTGAGGGTAGGAACGTAGATCCTGGTTACCATGGTGAGGGTAGGAACGTAGATCCTGGTTACCTTGGTGAGGGTAGGAACGTAGATCCTGGTTACCATGGTGAGGGTAGGAACGTAGATCCTGGTTACCATGGTGAGGGTAGGAACGTAGATCCTGGTTACCATGGTGAGGGTAGGAACATAGATCCTGGTTACCATGGTGAGGGTAGGAACGTAGATCCTGGTTACCATGGTGAGGGTAGGAACGTAGATCCTGGTTACCATGGTGAGGGTAGGAACGTAGATCCTGGTTACCATGGTGAGTGTAGGAACGTAGATCCTGGTTACCATGGTGAGGGTAGGAACGTAGATCCTGGTTACCATGGTGAGGGTAGGAACGTAGATCCTGGTTACCATGGTGAGGGTAGGAACGTAGATCCTGGTTACCATGGTGAGGGTAGGAACGTCTGTGTGAACCACAGACTGAAAGGGTTCGTTCTGTTTTTGTCTTTCTGCAGAAAAAGCTCGAGAACATCTCCACCAGTCAGGGCGTTTCATCGTGATCGGAGGAATCATCTCACCGGTGCACGACTCCTACGGGAAACCTGTGAGTAAAAACACACAGTCCATGTTTCTCTTTCTGGACGTACACACAGCGTGATCCTCTCTCGTACCCTGGATGAGGAGGTTCTATCATGAGGATGATGATTCTTAAAGAGGAACCTGAGTATTTCTTCTTTATTTTTGCTGATGGTTCATTCTGTTTATTAATGATGAAGGCGTTTCTCAGGGTTCCGTACTGGGACCTCTGTGGTTTTCTTTGGAACGTTTATGGATGGAATTCTTAGGCTTAAACAGGGAATTTGATTTGATTTTTTTTACATTGTTTGATATTTTTCCCTCAAAAACATACTTTGAGCTCCGTGTCAGAGCTTTTTTTTAACCTTTTAGCTGGGAAGAGTTTTTAAAGCAGCGGAGCACACCGTCACGAGGTGGTGGAGATGTAGGACCTAGATTCATGGCCGGTTTGAACCAGTTTAATTTCAGGTAATCAAAGGTTAGGGGTGAGGGTAGACGACGTGGAGGGGGTCACCATCATGGCTGAAGACCAGCAGGATGAGGAACCAGACGTGGAAGGAAACCATCATGGCGGCAGCAGGAGTGCAGAACGGAAGCACAGCAGAATGATCTGGGACTGGAGTGATGGAAACCATGGGTTAAATAGCCAGGGAGGACGAGACACAGGTGTGCTCAATCAGGGCAGAGGGTCAGATTCAGAGAGGTGAAATATTAAAGAAGAAAAGATCATGAGAGTCTGCTCACGCTCAGTCCCGATAGTGAGCTATTTAACAAAAACCAGCCAAATGATTTCAGCACATTCCTGCCCTTACACCCTCCTTCACGGTGAGGAAAAACTCCTAAAAACTCAGCAGTGGGGAGAAAAAAAAAACCTGATGGGGATCCACATGAAGGAGAGATCCCTCCCCGGGACGAGCAGACTCACACTGTACTAGATTTAATCTGTGCCGTGTACGTGCCCAGGGGTCGGGACCAAGCCGGCAGTGAGTGGGAGGGATTATAAACTCTGATAAAACCAGCAGTAAAACTGAATGAATATATTTACCTTAATTTCACGACCATTAGGCGCACCGTATGAAAAGGCGCAGTCTCAGTCACACACCGCCTTACAACAACACACACACAAGCATGCAAATGTGTGTATTAAAAATAGATCGGGAACAAAACTGAGTTTGGTTGTGTTTTATTTAAGTACTGTAATTTCACGGTTATAAGGTTCATATAAAAGTCTTAGATTTTCTTCAAAATGAGCGGTGCGTCTTTTCATGCGGTGCGCCTTGTGTGTGAGAAAAGGCGGACCTAAAAGAAAACGCGGTGCCCGCGAGGCGGACCTGAAAGAAAAGGCATGAGAACGTTAAAGAGTGAAGTGTGAGCGGCGTGGGAGCGATGGATGACCGAAGGGTGGAAGGCAGCGCCGGGCGAGTTACGCTACAGTTTGCCAATGGATTGTAGATGCTTGGACTAACGTGTCTGCTGGTACTGTTATCCGAGCTTTCTCAAAAGCTGGTATCCTTTCTGAGGAGCCGTACAGTACAGACAGTGACTTTGACAGCGAGGAGCGAAGTGGACCTGCTCTGAAACAGAGGATGAGGACTTTGATGGATTTGAATAAAGACTATTACCAGTAATGTGTTTGTTTAGTATCGTTACTACTTAAATAAAACACAACCAAACTCAGTTTTACTCCCGATCTATTTTTTAATACACACATTTACATGCTTGTGTGTGTGTTGTTGTAAGGTGGTGTGTGACTGAGACTGTGCCTTTTGGTACGGTGCGCCTAATGGTCGTGAAATTACGGTAGTATAAACAAGCACATTACCGGTAATAGTCTTTATTCAAATCCATCAAAGTCCTCATCCTCTGTTTCAGAGCAGGTCCACTTCGCTCCTCGCTGTCAAAGTCACTGTCTGTACTGTGCGGCTCCTCAGAAAGGATACCAGCTTTTGCGAAAGCTCGGATAACAGTACCAGCAGACACGTTAGTCCAAGCATCTACAATCCATTGGCAAACTGTAGCGTAACTCGCCCGGCGCTGCCTTCCACCCTTCGGTCATCCATCGCTCCCACGCCGCTCACACTTCACTCTTTAACGTTCTCATGCCTTTTCTTTCAGGTCCGCCTCGCGGGCACCGCGTTTTCTTTTAGGTCCGCCTTTTCTTACACACAAGACGCACCGCTCTTTTTGAAGAAAATCTAAGACTTTTAAATGAACCTTATGGTCGTGAAATTACGGTATAAAGTTGTTTTTTTTTCGTTGAACATCTCATTTCGGAGCAAAAAAAAGGTACCATATTTATCTGAATATGCTGTGAGATTTATTTACCAATAAAAACACCCTCAGGTTTAAACCCCTCTGGGTCTCTGGTCCCACCCGCCTTCAGTCCTCTCCGGGCAGTGATGAAGCTCATGTTTGACTAAAGTTTCTCGTCTTAACGAGACCCTCACTCCTGCTAACATGTGTACGTGTGCTCTTGACGCATTCAGAGTGAGCTGTTTGGTAAAAGTCTCTCTGATCTGCGTTTTTTTCCTCTCTGCTTCCTGCTGGAATCCATGGCAACCGTGCCCTACTTTCCTCTGCCTCGATGGAGAAGAGCTGTCGGTATGAATAATGAAGCAGAGGTTTTAAACTGCACTGATTCTCCACGTCAGGGGCGTTGTTTGGAGGTTACTCTGGTGACCTGAATGTGGGAAGAATCCCTGTTTGAGGCGTTCTACGATAGCAGCTGTACATGTGTTTATAAATGTTAGGAGTGTAATGGTGTCATGATCTGCTCTCCTGCCACCAGAGGGAGCCCTGGATGTTCCTCATCACCCTGATTAGGATCACCTGAGATTGATTCCTGATTCCACACATCTGTGGACCCTAACACTATTTAAGGGCAATCATCCCAGTCGGGTCATACCACCATCCAGCCAGGTCACCCTGGTTGCCTGACCATGGTTGGACTCTGTGTATCTAAAAATATGCTGGAGTTAGTTGAGCGGGCATCGCTGCTGGAACCCCTGCTCGGAGTAAAGCCTGCCCACGGATCCTTGACCACCTGGAGGTAGTCGTTGAGGGGGCGGGTACTGTTGTGATCCCCTCGCCTGCCGCATCCTCCAGCTCACCTGGAAGCATCCCAAGTCGATCCCCGGCCAGCTGTGAGACATAGTCTCTCCAGCAGGTCTGGGGTCTGCTCCTTGGTCTCCTCCCGGTGGAACGTGCCCGAAACACCTTGCCCGCGAGGCGCTCGGGAGGCATCCTGACAAGATGCCCGAACCACCCCATCTGGCTCCTCTCGACCTGGAGGAGGAGCAGCACGACACCGAGCTCCTCCCGGATGGCAGAGCTCCTCACCCGATCTCTGAGTGAGAGCCCAGCCACCCTGCGGAGGAAGATCATTTCGGCCGCTTGTACCCGCGATCTCATTCTTTCGGTCACCATCACAGCTGGTTACCATGGTGAGGGTAGGAACGTAGATCCTGGTTACCATGGTGAGGGTAGGAACATAGATCCTGGTTACCATGGTGAGGGTAGGAATGTAGATCCTGGTTACCATGGTGAGGGTAGGAACATAGATCCTGGTTACCATGGTGAGGGTAGGAATGTAGATCCTGGTTACCATGGTGAGGGTAGGAACATAGATCCTGGTTACCATGGTGAGGGTAGGAACGTAGATCCTGGTTACCATGGTGAGGGTAGGAACGTAGATCCTGGTTACCACGGTGAGGGTAGGAACGTAGATCCTGGTTACCATGGTGAAGGTAGGAACGTAGATCCTGGTTACCATGGTGAGGGTAGGAACGTAGATCCTGGTTACCATGGTGAAGGTAGGAACGTAGATCCTGGTTACCATGGTGAGGGTAGGAACGTAGATCCTGGTTACCATGGTGAGGGTAGGAACATAGATCCTGGTTACCATGGTGAGGGTAGGAACGTAGATCCTGGTTACCACGGTGAGGGTAGGAACGTAGATCCTGGTTACCATGGTGAAGGTAGGAACGTAGATCCTGGTTACCATGGTGAGGGTAGGAACGTAGATCCTGGTTACCATGGTGAGGGTAGGAACGTAGATCCTGGTTACCATGGTGAAGGTAGGAACGTAGATCCTGGTTACCATGGTGAGGGTAGGAACATAGATCCTGGTTACCATGGTGAGGGTAGGAACATAGATCCTGGTTACCATGGTGAGGGTAGGGACGTAGATCCTGGTTACCATGGTGAGGGTAGGAACGTAGATCCTGGTTACCATGGTGAGGGTAGGAACGTAGATCCTGGTTACCATAGTGAAGGTAGGAACGTAGATCCTGGTTACCATGGTGAAGGTAGGAACATAGATACTGGTTAAACAAAGGGTGTATTATTTATTTGGAGACATTTCAGTCGGTTCGGTTCGGTGCAGGGCTGTGCTCCAATGATTTCACTCACGTTTTCAATCCGTCTCTTCTCGTGCACAGCTGCCACATGCGGGCAAAGAGTAGTTTTCTTTGTGGGAAAGAGGCTGTCACGTGTATGCAATGAGGTCACGTGCATCGTGATCCACAAACCAGTCGTAGATGACTCTTCTTGTTGGTATCGTAGAATCCTCCCTCTCAAACCTCCTGTGACTTCTGTCAGCAACCAATCCGAGCTCAGAGACCCTCCCCTATCGCTACAGGCTCCCGTTGGGAACTCTTCAACTTCTTGGTTTAATATAAACAAAGAAAAACATGTGGATAAAATGAAGGTGGTGCCGATGCTGGTAGCTTTATGGCAGCACGTCACCACGCTCACTCACCTGAAAGGGTGCCCACCCAGAGTGAAACGTCACTGGTGCCCTTCAACTCAGACGGTCAGCATTCAAGCAGCCTGTTCCTGACAGCATCCAGTGGAGGGTTTACGACATAGAATCTAAAAAATGGTAGTTTTACCAAAACTTTGTTTTCATTTTATTTTATGATTTAATATTAAAACAAATTGTTTAATAAACTTATAAATAAAACAAAGAGCAAAAAGTTTCCCATTTTTTTCCAAACCATAATAAAAATGAGCTGAACCGTGTATTTTTTTTTGTGCCATGTTTTTACGTGTGTGATGATGTTTTATATCTGCAGGGTCTGGTCTCCAGCCGGCATCGCCTGGCCATGTGCCAGCTGGCCGTTCACTCCTCTGATTGGATCAGGTGAGACACGCCCATCCCATAGTTTCAGCAGGAGGAAGGTTAACTCTCTGGCTGGTTTGTAACTGTGTCTTTTTTAGGGTGGACCCCTGGGAGTGTTACCAGGAGACCTGGCAGACCACCTGCAGCGTGCTGGAGCACCATCGGGACCTCATGAAGGTAGATCTCAGGAGGTTTGATTCTTGAAAAGTTTAACGTAGAAACATCTGAAACTATTCTCTGTTTTTATTCATCAGAGGGTCACCGGCTGCATCCTCTCTAACGTCAGCACGCCATCTACCACACCTGTGATTGGTCAGCCTCAGAACCAGACTCCGCCCATCTACCAGAACCATAGCAACATGAACCAGAAGGCCACGGCCAGTGAGTCTAGGTTCTTCTCTGATGTTCTCTAAAAAATAGAATCACTCGTGGATTTTAATCTGAACATGATGTAAAACTCTGATGGATCAAAATTTATTAAAAACATTCAACCTCAAAGAAATGTACCCTCGGAGGCGGGGCTTAGTCCCACCTGATTGGATGCCTGATGCCAGCTGGGGGGAAAATCTCTGTTTTTATACATATTTCTGATCCATGGTTTCCTTTTTTCTTTGTTTCCGTTCAGTCAAACTGTGGGGGAAGATCAGTGAGAATTTGGGAAAAATCTGCTGCGTTCGTCCCAACATGGATCGCTTCACCTTTGTTGGTAAGTGAAAGGCCACGCCCACTCCACCTGGAATACAGTCAGCTGAAGATTTGAGCCACTTTTAACCAGAATAAATCCAGTTTTATTCATACGATCCTCATCAGACCCTCAGGGATACCAGTGAGGAGTTCTCAGATGAAAGTAGTCTCACCTTCAAAGACTTCGTCAGCAATAACTAGGACGCTGCATCGATCTGTCATGGTAAAGAGAGAGCTGAGCCGAAAAGTAAAGCTCTGGATTTACAAGTCAATCTACGTTCCTACCCTCACCATGGTAACCAGGATCTACGTTCCTACCCTCACCATGGTAACCGGGATCTACGTTCCTACCCTCACCATGGTAACCGGGATCTACGTTCCTACCCTCACCATGGTAACCGGGATCTACGTTCCTACCCTCACCATGGTAACCAGGATCTACGTTCCTACCCTCACCATGGTAACCAGGATCTACGTTCCTTCCCTCACCATGGTAACCAGGATCTACGTTCCTTCCCTCACCATGGTAACCAGGATCTACGTTCCTACCCTCACCATGGTAACCAGGATCTACGTTCCTACCCTCACCATGGTAACCGGGATCTACGTTCCTACCCTCACCATGGTAACCGGGATCTACGTTCCTACCCTCACCATGGTAACCGGGATCTACGTTCCTACCCTCACCATGGTAACCAGGATCTACGTTCCTACCCTCACCATGGTAACCAGGATCTACGATCCTACCCTCACCATGGTAACCAGGATCTACGTTCCTACCCTCACCATGGTAACCAGGATCTACGTTCCTACCCTCACCATGGTAACCAGGATCTACGATCCTACCCTCACCATGGTAACCAGGATCTACGTTCCTACTCTCTCCATGGTAACCAGGATCTGCGTTCCTACCATCACCATGGTAACCAGGATCTACGTTCTTACCCTCTCCATGGTAACCAGCTGTCGGTGGTGAAAATGGTGTCACTTCATGTCAGACTTTCTGAAATCGACTGTCCAATCAGATGCAGCAAAAAGTTAGTGTCCGTCTGTTTTAATTTGGTTCGTTCTGGAGTCCAACAGGGATCTGTTCTCGGCTCTCTTTTGTTTAACCATTGATCCGTAGGTGTTATGGGAATCAGGATTTACTCTGATGACTTTTCGATGTTTTGTGTGTTTCTCAGATGAAAACGCCAACCTAGGAACAGCCATGAGATACGAGGAGATCGGTGAGTGGTCTGAGAACCGGACTCCTCCTGTCGTGTCCTCTGGTTTTTCCCACCTTCTGGTTTTGGATCCAGTAAACGTAAAGTTTACTGGAATGTTTGTCTCTTTCCTCCTGTCTGTCTGTCGTCTGTAGAGTTACGCATCTTGCTCCTGTGTGGCAGTGATCTCCTGGAGTCCTTCTGCATCCCTGGCCTGTGGAAGGACAGTGATGTAAGCAAAATGTAGCTCCACCCCAAACAGAGATGTCCCCGCCTACATCCTTGTTGCCCCACAGTTGAATGGCCACTCCCACTTTATCCTGACCAATCAAATCTAGCTCCATCCAACTCCACTGACCTCAACCACCAACAACTTACAGTCCCACCCATCGCCTAGCAACAACCTTTATCCTCCAACCACACACACTCTACCACATGTAGCACCACCCCAACGATCCAAGACTCCAACACACACGTTCAAAACAAACCCACATGTAGCTTCAGAGCTCGTTTGCCTGCAGCCCCGCCCCAATGACATGTAGCCCCACCCACCCCGCCCCACTCCCACTGAGCTACATGTAGCCCCGCCTCTTTGCCAGTCCTCCATCAGAATGATCTTTGGGTTATTTTGATGCGGTGGATGGAGGAGATGATGATTTTTACCAGCTTATAATTTAAAATCATCAGATTTGATTCAGACTAGAAGGAGCTCTTGAGCTGGAGTTCAGTCTGGAGATGTTTCCTGATTGGATAAAAATCCCAACGTGGGCCGTTCAGACTGAAATGTTTCTAAAACGGAGCCGATTGGTTGTTTTATCAGAATAAATCTGGTTTGTTCCAGATGGAGGTGATAGTTGGAGATTTCGGTATCGTGGTGGTTCCCCGTGACGGAGTCGACACAGAGAGAATCATGAATCACTCTTCTGTTCTTCGCAAGTACAAGGTGAGAACAAGGAGCTGTGGTGGGCACAACGCAAGGAGAGGACAGAAACCTGCTTCTCAGATCACCATCCCTCATGGTTCTGTGGGTGTCTCAGACTCTAGGATGAACCCACCTTGGTTCCACTCAGTTTAAAAGCCTAAACATTTGAACACCTACAAGCCCGGATACGTCTTCTAACCCTCTCTGTTTTAACGTTGGTTTCAGGACAACATCATCGTAGTGAAAGATGCAACCAACCACCCGATGTCTATCGTCAGCTCGACAAAGAGCAGGTAGGAACTCATCGTTTTCTCACCAGACAAACTTAAAAAACAACGTTCTTCAGAAGCTGAATCTTCAGAAAAAAACAACAGAGATGTTTTTGTTTAGGTGTAAACTAAAACCTGGACGGTTTACAGTAGGTTCGGGTCTAGAGAGCTCACCTGAGCATAGGCCACACCCACTGCATTTTGTACAAACATAGGCTCCACCTCTTTCTAAGCCCACGTTGTAACATGACGGTTCACAGAAAGAGTTTTAATAACGTACTTTAACTTTTCTTTCTGTAATGCTGCAGTGACGTCACCACGGCAACGTCTCACGTTCCAAACGTTCTGTTCCTTTTCTTCGTCTTCCGCTTATCTGGGGTCGGGTCGCGGGGGCAACAGCCTCAGATGGAAAGCCTAGGCTTCTCTCTCCCCGGCTGCATCCTCCAGCTCACCTGGAAGGATCCTGAGTCGTTCCCCAGCCAGCTGTGAGACATAGTCTCTCCAGCGAGTCCGGGGTCTGCCTCTGGGTCTCCCCTCCCGGTGGGACGTGACCAAAACACCTCACCAGCGAGGCGCTCTAGGGGCATTCTGACCAGATGTCCGAACCACCCTCTTCTCAATCTGGAGGAGGGGCGGCTCGATATCGAGCTCCTCCCGGATGGCAGAGCTCCTCACCCGATCTCTGAGTGAGAGCCCAGCCACCCTGTGGAGGAAGCTCATTTCGGCCTCTTGTATCTCTGATCTCATTCTTTTGGTCACCACCCACAGCTGGTTACCATGGTGACGGTGGGATCGTAGTGAGATCTAAAAGTCTTGTTTACGTGCAGCAGCTCCGTTTTCTTCTTTTTCAGCAGTTTGATTACTTTTAACTTAAAACTGCATCTTTTCTTTTAGAATTTTCTTTGAAAAGAGTCTGTTTACGTTTTCATTTATGAGGCAAAAAAATGACAAAAAAGTTCAAAGTTGTTTAAAGTAGGAAATCATGAGTTGTATTTCCAGTTCTTTTATTGTGATAGGTTAGAACAGGAAGTGGTGGATGGTAGTCGTGTTCAGACGGTGGATTGTACAAACACCTGTCTACATGAGTGTCTCACTCGTACCTTTTCTGCTTCATCGTTGAAGCAGAAAATTCCATAAATAAGTTGCATCATTCAATAAGCAACATGGTTAAAAGCAGGTGGTAGAAGTCGATGCCAATACATTGTGAATTAAACTAGTAAGGCAGGAACTAGGTTTGGGTGGCGTCAAAATTTTCTTCTTCAACGTGAAACACGTAGGTCAATGGTGGAACCGCTCAATCTCATTTTACTGCAACTAGTCAGAGATCGTAGGCATTTGTTTATGACTGCAGCGATGGGGAAAGTGTACCGCCCAATCAGCAAACAGAGATGATACCGTGACATGAAGCCTTCAGGGGGATTTGGGACACTCTTTCGAGCATTGTTGTTTTTGGCAGCCAGTTTTCGTTTTAGTCTTCGTCTTTGGACGAATATTAATTTAAGTTTTAGTCACGTTTTGGTCACAAAAACCCAAAAGAGTTTTCGTCTAGTTTTCATCAGGGAGACAGAACGGTTTTAGTCTTAGTGCAAAAAAAGAAACGTTCTTACTTTTACCATCTTTACTTTAACAATCGTGTCTTTATTACTGAGAATAATGCAGGTTATTTGTTTAAAAAAAACAAAACACTCTGCCGGGCTTTAACTTGCGCAAAACATCAAACATAAATAAAACAACGTAAAATAAATAGAAATTCTTCAGTGAGTGAGGAACGTTGTAACTTATGAATACTTAAAAATAACACCTCTTACCGTAATTTCACGACCATTAGGCGCACCGTACCAAAAGGCGCAGTCTCAGTCACACACCACCTTACAACAACACACACACAAGCATGCAAATGTGTGTATTTAAAAAATAGATCGGGAGTAAAACTGAGTTTGGTTGTGTTTTATTTAAGTAGTAACGATACTAAACAAACACATTACCGGTAATAGTCTTTATTCAAATCCGTCAAAGTCCTCATCCTCTGTTTCAGAGCAGGTCCACTTCACTCCTCGCTGTCAAAGTCACTGTCTGTACTGTGCGGCTCCTCAGAAAGGATACCAGCTTTTGAGAAAGCTCGGATAACAGTACCAGCAGACACGTTAGTCCAAGCATCTACAATCCATTGGCAAACTGTAGCGTAACTCGCCCGGCGCTGCCTTCCACCCTTCGGTCATCCATCGCTCCCACGCCGCTCACACTTCACTCTTTAACGTTCTCATGCCTTTTCTTTCAGGTCCGCCTCGCGGGCACCGCGTTTTCTTTTAGGTTTGCCTTTTCTCACACACAAGGCGCACCGCACGAAAAGACGCACCGCTCATTTTGAAGAAAATCTAAGACTTTTATTTGCGGCTTATGGCCGTGAAATTACGGTAGTCTTGTTAAAACCAGGTCACTGGTGGAACCGCTCAATCTCATTTTACTGTAACTAGTCAGAGATCGCATGGGGAAATGTACCACCCAATCAGCAAACAGAGACGATACCGTGACATGAAGTCTTCAGGGGGATTTGGGACGCTCTTTCACGTCTCCAGATCACCTGTAACATGTTTCCTGGCCTTCTGTTCCAGACTGGCCCTGCAGCACGGTGACGGTCATGTGGTGGACTACCTGAACCAGCCCGTGATCGACTACATTCTGAAGAGTCAGCTGTACATCAACGCCTCGGGGTAGTCGCCTCATCCCGTCTGCATGAAAACAGGGAGACCAGAGGAGGAGGGTGGTCCTATCTCCAACCATCATCTATATAATTACCACTTCCTTCCTCCTGCAAGCTGAAACTCTCTACTCTGTCTTCTGTGTTCAACCTATACTCTCCTTTGAGCTGTTGCTGTCCCCCCTTCTGTCTGAGTCGTGTGACCTTCCCTTCAGGGCCTTTCGTGGGGGAGGGTTTCTCTATTTCATTTTATGATTAAAGTTTCAGGGTGCATGTCAGACAGCTGGGCATGCTCAGTGTGCGTAAACTCTTCATTCGTACCAGGGTAACATAGGACCAAAACACTCAAGAACTCTTAAAGATGTAGACCAGAGGAATAAAAGTACTCCATCTAATCCTAGAAGTCCCCAGAAGTCCCCGGACCAGCTGGGAGGTGTAGTCTCTCTGGTGTTTGAGGGTCTCTGATGTATCCTGAAGCATCTTAACCGTTCATAACAGACAATCGAGCCGTTACTAACCTGCTTCTTTTCCCAAAATGACGGAGAAAAGACGACACGAGCGGAATTTATTGGGTTTTGCTTTGATTTAAAACCTCATACTGAAGTTTTTAATGACATCATTTTTACACATTGTTTTGTTGAAGGTCGTGTGTGAGGCTAACGATGCTAACGCTGCTAATAATGCTATTTATCCTAACGAAGCTTAATAACGACAGAACCTAACGATGCAAGTAAAACTACCGATGCTAATAAACTAATCACACTTCCAAATGCTACCCGTACTAATTAAACCCTGTGAGTCAGGTACTCGATGACGATTGGTGGATTTGTTTGGACGTGTGTCTGATGCATTTAAAAAAACGATGGTACATGTTTATTTTCCACGATAATAGCAGGAGATAGGGTTAGAGGGAAGAAACTGACTTGCAGTGGCGCCCCCTGAAGGGAAATGCTGAAAGAAGAAGAAGAACCTCCGTTCCGTTTTGTCATCTTCCGCTTGTTCCGGGGTCGGGTCGCCGGGGCAACAGCCTCAAACGGGCAGCCCAGGCCTCTCTCTCCCCGGCTGCATCCTCCAGCTCACTTGGAAGGATTCCAAGTCGTTCCCCGCCCAGCTGTGAGACATAGTCTCTCCAGCGGGTCCGGGGTCTGCCTCTTGGTCTCCTCCCGGTGGGACATGCCCGAAACACCTCGCCCGCGAGGCGCTCGGGGGGCATCCTGACCAGATGCCCGAACCACCCCATCTGGTTCCTCTCGATCTGGAGGAGGAGCGGCTCGACACCGAGCTCCTCCCGGATGGCAGAGCTCCTCACCCGATCTCTGAGTGAGAGCCCAGCCACCCTGCAGAGGAAGCTCATTTCGGCCGCTTGTACCCGCGATCTCATTCTTTCGGTCACCACCCACAGCTGAACTCGAAGTGAAAATAACCAAAATAACAGAACCATGTTTTACTGTAAATGCACAGTTTTTTAGGCAGAGAAACAGTCGAAAACTGTTTGTTTTCATCCACAAGTGTTTGATTTCCTCTTGGGTTTTACGTTACCCACAGAACGCCGAGTAGAAAATTACAACATGAAAATATTTAAAACTGTACAGCCAGTCATCTTTAATTCCTAAATGTTCTGATTATTTGAGACTTTGTGTTATTCTTAGTTTGGTGGACGTAGAGGCTGAGCAGGAGGAGGACAGAAAGCTCATGTTAGAGCAGGTCAGAGGATCCGTTGGAACGAGGACGTGGACACATGGAGCAGATTATCATGTTTTTGGAATTCCATTTTCACCGAAACCAAATTTTTTAAACCTAAACTTTCCAGATTGTGACCCCATGTCTCGACGTTGCTTCCGTTGCCCTACTTTGCTCCTTTGCTTTGTAGACCAATCAACGCTGCCTGCCAGAGTAAACAAAAAAACCAGAGTATTTTATTTACAAACTTCATCATAATTTAATTAAATGTCTTGCTGATTAGAAACAATCAGAACACAGAGTTTACTGGATGGTGAAATAGAGCGGTCATCGAATGTAAAAAAGAAACGTAATTTGATGAGTAGGCGCTGTTCAACGAGCAAATCAGCTTTTATTTTGAAACCTGATCAAACCTGAATTTATTCTTAATCAGAATGTTTTCTCTTATAAATAACTTGTTTTATTTTTATGAGCTACTCTTAAATTCTATTTTACAGAACAAGTAGTTCGGGAGTATAAGTCGCACCCCGGCCAAGCTGTAAAAAACTGGGAGTTACACAAAAAAACATTTTAGCAACAAGTCCGTGTAGTCCCTCATTCACCCAGGAGTGATCCATAGTAGAAAAAGTTTTAAAAAAGTCTTCTGGACAGTTTAATTCTTGATCGAGACGTTTCGTCAGAAACTAGTACATCCTAAAGTCAAGATGCCTACAGAAAAACAGAGCAATGTAGTTTATTGGATCCGGTGCAGTGAAGGGAGCTGCAAAGAACACTACATTGGTGAAATGAAGCAGCCACTCCACAAAAGACTTTACCAACACAGAAGAGAAGCCTCAAGTGGTCCACAGTCTGCTGTACATCTGCATCTTAAATCCACCAAACACACTTTTGAGGACAGTGAGGTGAAGATTCTAAGTAGAGAGAAAGGATGGTTTGAAAGAGGGGTGAAAGAAGCCATCTTTGTGATAAAAGAGAATCCCTCTCTGAATCGGAGTGGAGGCATTAGATACATTCTGCCCGGTATCTACAGCAGCCTTTTGAAGCCGTGGACTAAAGATGACACCTCGTGACCCAGATTCACGCCTCTCGTTAGCAGGAATTTCTATTCACTAGGCTTTTAGTATTTTTATAATAGGGATCGTTTACTGGTCTGTGGTTACAATAGGAGCCATTCACAGCCATCTTAAGTAACACAGGCTCATTGGTCGAGCCCTTCTTATTATTTTTTTTACCTTTTACTCAGGTTAGTATAAATAGATCCAGTTTTCTGTCCATTTCATTCAGATTGAAAATGATTTCCGGATGGAAGTCGAAACGTCTCGATCAAGAATTAAACTGTCCAGAAGACTTTTTTAAAACTTTTTCTACAAAAAAATATGGTAATTAGCTTTGGTTCTCTTTTACACAAAACAAAATACCGTATTTTCACGACCGTAGGGCACCGTATTTAAAGGCGCAGTCCAAATTTTGCGTGCTCTGTATTTAACACACACATAAGGGGCACCTGATGATAGGGCGCAGGTTTTATATACATATCCTCTCCTATGTAAGTCCGCCTTACAACAACACACACATACACATAGACGCGCATACGCACACACACGTGCGTATTTAAAAATAGATCAGGAGTAAAACTGAGTTTGGTTGGTTTTATTTAAATATTAGTTACAGTCGTCATAAAGTCATTTATTAAATCCATCAAAGTCCTCATCCTCTGGTTCAGAATCTAACAGCTGCTCTAAATCCAACCTCGCAGGTTCACTTTCCACACTTTCTGAACCGTGCAGCTCCTCGGAAATGATGCCTGCTTTTGGGAAAGCTCGGACAACAGTGCCAGCAGACACGTTAGCCCGAGCATCTACAATCCACTGGCAAACTGTGGCGTGACTCGCCCGGCGCAGCTGATCGCCATCAGTTTAAACTGAGCTTCATAAGCGTGTCTCTTTTCCATTTTCAGTGTAAAAACAGCAATGTTCTGCATAAAGAACACACCTGTTCTTTTAGACATAATCCACACACACACTTCACCCTTTAACATTCTCATGTTTTCAACTGCGTCCGCCTCAAGGTTCTCTAATACGTCCACCAATCACAAATCAGATAGGGCGCACCGCTCATTTTGAAGAAAATTTGAGACTTTTAGGTGCGCCTTATGGTCGTGAAATTACGATAAATCCATATATTATGATGTAAGTTTAAAAAAAGAGGCCAAAATAAACAGAATAATCTGGATGCTGGTTCTTGGATGTGTAGGATCGTTTTGAACCCGTAGGATGGTTCCTGTTTGAAGTCTGGGAGCCGTTACCATGACACCAGGATGCCGTGAGACTGGATGATGTTTATTTTGTTTCGCTCCTGTTCTTAGACTGCATGCTTAGCTCAAAAAGTTTGTTTATTCGCATGAACGTTTATCTCTCGTTAGATTATTATGGACTGTTGTGATCGTGTTTGCATAAAAATATAAATAAACAAAAGGGCAGAAAAATAAGTAAAAAAAAAAGAAGCTTGAAGAGGAGGTGGTCTCCTAAACGTTCCTTCCTTTTCTAATCTCACCATGCTCCAGAGTCCGGCAGTGTGTGTGTGTGTGTGTGTGTTGTATTGAATGTGTATTTATTCGCCTTCTTTCTCTGATTGTAAACTTTTAAAGTTGTGTTATGTGTGTGTGTGATAGAGGGTGTCGGCCATCTTTACTGTTTTCACTGATTGGCTCTCATTTGAATCTGTGGTGACACTATCGCTCCCTGCTGGCAGAATAAAGTATTTCTTCTAAGAAATCCGTCTTTTAGATCTTTTATTTAAGCTTCTGTCCATTTATAACTTCATCTTTTTATCCGTTTAAAGAGCAGAATTCAGTTTATAATATCTCAAAACATGTTTGCTCTTCTGACGATTTGGGGCTGGGTCACAGGGCCAACAACCTCAGACGGGAAGCCCGGGCTAAACCAGGATAACCCCAGCTCCATCCTCCAGCCCACCTGGGAACACCAAGGTGTTCCCTTGGTTACCATGGTGAGGGTAGGAAGTAGATCCTGGTTACCATGGTGAGGGTAGTAAACGTAGATCCTGGTTACCATGGTGAGGGTAGGGACGTAGATCCTGGTTACCATGGTGAGGGTAGGAGCATAGATCCTGGTTACCATGGTGAGGGTAGGGACATAGATCCTGGTTACCATGGTGAGGGTAGGAACGTAGATCCTGGTTACCATGGTGAGGGTAGGAACGTAGATCCTGGTTACCATGGTGAGGGTAGGAACATAGATCCTGGTTACCATGGTGATGGTAGGAACGTAGATCCTGGTTACCACGGTGAGGGTAGGAACGTAGATCCTGGTTACCATGGTGATGGTAGGAACGTAGATCCTGGTTACCATGGTGAGGGTAGGAACGTAGATCCTGGTTACCATGGTGAGGGTAGGAACGTAGATCCTGGTTACCACGGTGAGGGTAGGAACATAGATCCTGGTTACCATGGTGAGGGTAGGAACGTAGATCCTGGTTACCATGGTGAGGGTAGGAATGTAGATCCTGGTTACCATGGTGAGGGTTGGAACGTAGATCCTGGTTACCATGGTGAGGGTAGGAACGTAGATCCTGGTTACCATGGTGAGGGTAGGAACGTAGATCCTGGTTACCATGGTGAGGGTAGGAACGTAGATCCTGATTACCATGGTGAGGGTAAGAATGTAGATCCTGGTTACCATGGTGAGGGTAGGAACGTAGATCCTGGTTACCATGGTGAGGGTAGGAACGTAGATCCTGGTTACCATGGTGAGGGTAGGATCCTGGTTACCATGGTGAGGGTAGGAATGTAGATCCTGGTTACCATGGTGAGGGTAGGAACGTAGATCCTGGTTACCATGGTGAGGGTTGGAACGTAGATCCTGGTTACCATGGTGAGGGTAGGAACGTAGATCCTGGTTACCATGGTGAGGGTAGGAACATAGATCCTGGTTACCATGGTGAGGGTAGGAACGTAGATCCTGGTTACCACGGTGAGGGTAGGTACGTAGATCCTGGTTACCATGGTGAGGGTAGGAACGTAGATCCTGATTACCATGGTGAGGGTAAGAATGTAGATCCTGGTTACCATGGTGAGGGTAGGAACGTAGATCCTGGTTACCATGGTGAGGGTAGGAACGTGGATCCTGGTTACCATGGTAAGGGTAGGAACGTAGATCCTGGTTACCATGGTGAGGGTAGGAACGTAGATCCTGGTTACCATGGTGAGGGTAGGATCCTGGTTACCATGGTGAGGGTAGGAATGTAGATCCTGGTTACCATGGTGAGGGTAGGAACGTAGATCCTGGTTACCATGGTGAGGGTTGGAACGTAGATCCTGGTTACCATGGTGAGGGTAGGAACGTAGATCCTGGTTACCACGGTGAGGGTAGGTACGTAGATCCTGGTTACCATGGTGAGGGTTGGTACGTAGATCCTGGTTACCATGGTGAGGGTAGGTACGTAGATCCTGGTTACCATGGTGAGGGTTGGTACGTAGATCCTGGTTACCATGGTGAGGGTTGGACTGTAGTCCTTCTTTAACTTTTCTAAAAGTTTCAAACTCCATCAGAAAGATTTTCTTTTTTTAGAACAAAACAAGGTTTGCATTAAAAACTCTCATTTTTTTTGTTCTTTATTTGAAAATAAAATATTACAGTTAGTATTTTTAATATGATGAAAGCAGTTGGTGCAGTTTGGTGGTTTGACAAGAAAAAAGAGACACTGGTGGTAAAATGGCAGCAAATAGAAACAGTGGATCTAATAATTTAAAGGTTACTTGCTGTAACATATAATAAAGAACAAATCAGAGGCGCTCACGCCACTTCGCGAGGGGAAATGTTGGAGCAATTTTTGGGGATGGTCATTTCAATGTTCTCGAGGTTATGGATGGCAGGCAGGATGCTCGAGATGTCCTTCATGACTTTATCCAGCAGGCGGCGCAGTGCTTCCTCTTTCTTCTCCATTTCCTGGTATCGAACATTCAGCTGTTCCACACTTTTCTGAGCTTTAGCCAGAGCCGCCTCCACCCGACTCAGATGCTTCTCATCCACCTTGCTGTGGTCTGAGGAGACAGTGCACGGCTTTATTCAAACCAACTGGTCAAACTGAAGAGTGCAACTCATTTTAATCTTCATTCTTAGGTTGAAACTTCTGTTCCACCATCTTCCGCTTATCCGGGGCCAGATCGCGGGGGCAACAGCCTCAGACGGGAAGCCCGGGCTTCTCTCACCCCAGCTGCATCCTCCAGCTCACCCAGAAGGATCCTGAGTCGTTCCCCAGCCAGCTGTGAGACATAGTCTCTCCAGCAGGTCCGGGGTCTGCCTCTTGGTCTCCTCCTGCCCGAAACACCTCACCAGCGAGGCGCTCGGAAGCATCCTGACCAGATGCCCAAACCACCCCATCTGGCTTCTCTCGACCTGGAGGAGGAGCGGCTCGACACCGAGCTCAGGTGAGGAGCTCTGCCATCCAGGAGGATGGAAGCTCATTTCGGCTGCTTGTACCCGCGATCTCATTCTTTCGGTCACCACCCACAGCTGGTGACCATGGTGAGAGTGGGAATGTAGATCCTGGTTACCATGGTGAGGGTAGGAACATAGATCCTGGTTACCATGGTGAGGTTAGGAACATAGATCCTAGTTACCATGGTGAGGGTAGGAACGTAGATCCTGGTTACCATGGTGAGGGTAGGAACGTAGATCCTGGTTACCATGGTGAGGGCTGGAACGTAGATCCTGGTTACCATGGTGAGGGTAGGAACGTAGATCCTGGTTACCATGGTGAGAGTAGGAACGTAGATCCTGGTTACCATGGTGAGGGTAGGAACGTAGATCCTGGTTACCATGGTGAGGGTAGGAACGTAGATCCTGGTTACCATGGTGAGGATAGGAACGTAGATCGACTTGTAAATCGAGAGCTTTGCTTTTCGGCTCAGCTCTCTCTTTACCACGACGGACCGATGCAGCGTCCTAGTTATTGCTGATGCCGCACCGATCCGCCTGTCGATCTCCCGCTCCATCCTTCCCCCACTCGTGAACAAGCCCCCGAGATACTTAAACTCCTCCACTGCTAAACCCTCACCTATGGTCACCAGCTGTGGGTGGTGACTGAAAGAATGAGATCACGGGTACAAGCGGCCGAAATGATCTTCCTCTGCAGGGTGGCTGGGCTCTCACTCAGAGACTGGGTGAGGAGCTCTACCATGTGGGAGGAGCTCTGTGTCGTGCCGCTCCTCCTCCAGGTCGAGAGGAGCCAGATGGGGTAGTTCGGGCATCTGGTCAGGATGCCCCCCGAGCGCCTCGCGGGCGAGGTGTTTTGGGCACGTCTTACCGGGAGGAGACCAAGAGGCAGACCCCGGACCCGCTGGAGAGACTATGTCTCACAGCTGGCCGGGGAACGACTTGGGATCCTTCCAAGTGAGCTGGAGGATGCAGCCGGGGAGAGAGAGGCCTGGGCTTCCCGTCTGAGGCTGTTGCCCCCGCAACCCGACCCCGGAACAAGCGGAAGATGACGGAACGGAACGAATCATTACGCTGACATCATACTGACATCATACTGACATCACACTGACATCATACTGACATCACACTGACGTCACACTGACATCATACTGACATCATACTGACATCACACTGACATCATACTGACATCACACTGACGTCACACTGACATCATACTGACATCACACTGACATCATACTGACATCATACTGACATCACACTGACATCATACTGACATCACACTGACGTCACGAGACTTAAACAGTGAGTGATAAGAAATGAAACTATTGAACGTACTCATTTTAGCCAGCAGGTCGAGGATGTCTAGCAGGGTTTTCTTCACATCGTTTCCAGTTATATTGGCCTTGTTTAGAGCTTCCGCTGCTTTCAGAGCCGCCTGCAGAACCCACAGACATTTCAGAACCACCGTTCATTCCTCAGACAGATAGAAATCTGGTCGTTGTACCTGCTGGGCATCAGCTTCCTGCCGTCGAGTAGTGTTCAGCTCTTTGTCCACGTCTCGAGACGTCTCTTCTGCTTTCTTCTTCAGGTCTTTGGCCTCCTTGTTCAGTGTGTCAGTGCGATTCACCAACGCGATGCCAGAGGGCAGCAAGGCTGATTTGTTCTGCAGAATTAAGATAAAAAGTCTTCATAAAAAGTTCATTATGAACAACCAATCACGGGAGTGTGTGTGCAACCAATCACACAAGAGCGACATAGCAACAGACCCCCGTACTGCATGTCCAACGATAGGTTAGAGCAGGCATGGGTAAACAACGGCCCGCGGGCCACATGCGGCCCGTTAAACGGTTTAATCCGGCCCGCCGAACATAAAAAAATTAAATAAAAAAACCTTGTTAATGTTTTATTTTCCCTGTGATTTTGATGTTTCGTCACTAGATGGTGCACTCTAGAAACAACAACACTGGTCCCATTAAGATGTGTGTGTCTCCATGATGCCCACGCTGTGAAAATAAACAGTGAGCGCAGATATGGAAAGCCATCGAGGCCAATACACGCACGTAAACAAGCGTGTTAGATGTTAAAACAAACAAAATGTTACATCAAGCGTTTAGATTTCAGACCTAGAGCCGCTAAATTTAAAATTTAACGCTCTTGATGTAACATTTAGAGCTTGTTTAAAATCTAGCGTCATTCTATTGGTCTAATCGAGAGGTTACCAAAGCATGCCATCCATCTGATCCTGTTCCGGCCCCGTGGTCAAATGGTAGCACTCAATGTGGCCCGAGAGTCAAAAAGTTTGCCCACCCTTGGTTAGAGGGAGAGTGTCGAGCCCATGCCGGACACGTCTGTTCGTCTATTGCACAAACTATTCAGTTCCTGATTGGCTGATTTATTCAGTTCCTGATTGGCTGATATATTCAGTTCCTGATTGGTTGATCTATTCTGTTCCTGATTGGCTGATTTATTCAGTTCCTGATTGGCTGATTTATTCAGTTCCTGATTGGCTGATCTATTCAGTTCCTGATTGGTTGATCTATTCAGTTCCTGATTGGCTGATCTATTCAGTTCCTGATTGGCTGATCTATTCAGTTCCTGATTGGTTGATCTATTCAGTTCCTGATTGGCTGATCTATTCTGTTCCTGATTGGCTGATTTATTCAGTTCCTGATTGGCTGATCTATTCAGTTCCTGATTGGTTGATCTATTCAGTTCCTGATTGGCTGATCTATTCAGTTCCTGATTGGTTGATCTATTCAGTTCTTGATTGGTTGATCTATTCAGTTCCTGATTGGCTGATGACAATGGTGACTCTCATATGAATAGATAAACAGATTGGAAAAAAAATATTCACGGTCGTCATTGTCGTTCTAGCAAGCCGAAGTGGGCGTCAATGGTTTCAAGTGGGCATATTCCCTGCAGCCAATCAGGAACTGAATAGATTGTGCAATAGGTAAACAGGATGGGAAAAAATATTTGCTCCTGGGCGAGGTCAGGTTAAAGGTAGGTCACACCCTGGTCAGGTCTCCAGTCCGTCTTCAAGCATTAAATGTATAACTCGTTATGGAATATAAATCATTTACCTCCATATCTTTCAGCAGATCTTGTAGATGACCAATGGTTTTCAGTGCGCTGTCGTAATGTTTCGACACATTGGCCAGGAGATCCTGCGTCTTCTTGTTTTTATTAATGGCCTGTTGGATCGTACCGTTGATTCCTGGCAGACGCTTGATGGCGTCATCATACAGTTTCTTGATGATCTCCCTCTGCTTATCAAAGTCTGTGGAGGAAGAAAAATGATCAGATGTTTTTGTTTTTGTTAGTTAGTGAAGCTGCTCAAGCGTAACGTTCCTCCTGAAGATGACGCTGTCCATGAGGACGGATGGAGACTGAGAAACCCAGCTGGGTCAAGGACTCTATGAACACCAGTGGTGGATGAAGTACTCACTTTTTGTACTTAAGTAAAAGTACAAAAGCAATTGGTGTAAATTGTACTTTTTAAGTAGAAAGTAAAAGTATTCTATCATAATTTAAATGTTATTTTTTGTGCTATAGGGTGTCGCCATGGTAACCAGGATAAATACTCTGCAGGGGTGTGACCCCTCCTCTCCCGCCTCTTTTGGTCCACAAAAAAAAAAATAAATAAATAAAAGGAAAGGGGGCAAGTCAAGCTATCCCCTAGAAGGGCCAGTGAATGGGCTCCTAAATGGAGGAAAATGACACTTATTTTTTAAAATGTTTTGGGGGGGAGGGGAGGCCCCCAGTCACTATATAATGGCTTCATCAAAGCCCCGCCCCTTTTGGAAAATTCTAGATCCGCCCCTGCTCTGTGTAATGATGGCTCAACTTTTTATTTAGAAGTAAACATAACAAATAACGATCTTCTGACTCTTTTTAATTTGTTTATATTTGATGTTTGGTTTTTGAATGAATGGAAAATGTTTCTCGATTCATGACTTCTTCTCCCGATCAACTGCTTCTTTTGATTTTGGCGATGCGGCTTCAAGATGCGCTAAAAAAAAAAAAAAAACTGTGTATTTTTCAAATTCCTGAACAAAAATTTAACAAAAAATGTAAAACACACTTTTAAAAAGTAGCGAAGTAAAAGTACAGATATTTACTCTAAAAATGTAGTGAAGCCCTGGACCAAAGAGGACACCTCGTGACCCAGATTTACGCCTCTCGTTGGCAGGAATTTCTATTCACTAGGCTTTTAGCATTTTTATATTAGGGTTCGTTTACTGGTCTGTGGCTACAATAGGAGCCATTCACGGCCATCATAGGTAACACAGGCTCATTGGTCGAGTCTGTAAAAGTAAAAGTACCGGTCTTAAATTTTACTTAAGTAAAGTACAGATACACAATATTTTTTACTTAAGTACAGTAACGAAGTACATTTACTTCGTTACGTTCCACCACTGATGAACACTTAGAATCAACAATAGGAAGCAATAGAGAGTGTAGAAAAGAACTGAACAAGCATATGCAGCCTAACAGCTGATACTGAGTTCAGAACTGTCAGGAACGAGGGAAACCACCGAGGAGGTTTAAAGAGACAGATGGAGGAAACAGACTTCCTCAGTAAAACACACTCATTTCTACCTCTCAGGATTCGCAGTGTATTCTCCAGCTCGTCTGTGTTGTTGACTCGCTTCTGAGCGCGCTCTGTGGCATTCTTGGCGGCGGCAAGTCTCTGCAGCAGCTTCTCTAACTCCTGCAGATGTGAAGCAATGCAGTGATGTCCCAATGGAACCAGGGATAACTTCAGTAAATCCTGAATGAGTCCTGGTCCGTTACCTTCTGAGCTGCTTTGCCTTTTTCTAGCAGCTCTTCAGCAGCTGCTCGCTCCTTCCGCTTTTTGATTCGAAGCTCTTCGATGGCTGAGATGTTGTCTTTCACTGCTCGTTTCAGTTCTTCCAGCCTGGTTGTGATGGCGTTCGTCTCGTCCTGAGGAACATGAAGCAGCCTTGGTTTAAACAGAGGACCTGAAAATGAACTCAGAGCTTTAGGGAATCAAATCGAACATTTACCTCCAGGGTTGACGAGATGTTTCGCTCGAAGCTGGAAATCTTCTTCCGCATGGCATCCGCGATCTTGCTCTCGTTTTTGGCCTCAATGCCCACGAAGGTCGCCTGGTTCTCCAAGTTTTTCACTCGAGCAGACAGATTGTTGTGCCTGAACATCCAGGAGGAACTTCAGTGTTTATGTTCTGATTAGAAGCTAGTTGTCATGGTTACTCACAGAGCGTTCAGATCTCCAATCAGCTCTTTGGTTTTGTTGTCTTTGACCATGAGGGCTCGGATTTTATCCAGGGCAGCCTGAGAATCCGTCAGGGCCTTTGAGGCTGATTGGCCGACGACGTCTGCCATCATCTGGTGTCTGAAAGGTGGAACACAGCGTGAGGACGACAGCAGAGAAAAACAGGACTTATTGTTGGAATTATCACCGACCCGTCGGCCAGCTGAACAGCGGTTCGTGCCAGAGAGGACAGGTTGTTTGGTGTGCCTTCACCCGAAAGAGAAAGATCCTGTCAGAAAACAAACATGATGAGATGCTCTGTCCTCCTTCAGGTTCTTCTGATTCTTTCTGGTTCTTACAGCTAAGCTGAGTTTGACTCCAGCAACAGTCAGGATCTGTCTCATGTCTTTGATCAGCTTTTGGACCTCCGCCTCCTGCTTCCTGTACATCTGCTGCTTCTCCTTCAGGCTGGCGACAAAATCACGGATGCTCTTGACGTTCTTGGATTCGATCTGCTGATTTTTATTGATCAACGCCAAACGGTCCAGCAGCTTCTTCTCGTTTTCTATTGAACACAAGTTTGTGACATCATCACAAATGAGATCATCAAAAGCAGAACGGTGAAGATTTTGTGCTGAGATTGAATCCATAAGAAGGAGCTACACTCATGAGACAGAAGTCCAGCTCGAAAACTCTCTTCATTACCTTCATGTTTAATGGATTTTAGTGAAATTTCTGGATCTCCGGGGCTGTGTCGCGGGGCCAGCAGCCTCAAATGAGAAACCTAGAATTTCTTCACACCGGCTGCTTGCTCCGGGAGGATCTCGAGCTGTTCCCTGTCCAGCTGTGAGACATAGTCTCTTATTGGTCTCTTTTCTTGTTCTTTGGGTCACAACTCACCACCCACAGCTGGTTACCATGGTGAGGGTAGAAATGTAGGTCCTGGTTACCATGGTGAGGGTAGGAACGTAGATCCTGGTTACCATGGTGAGGGTAGGAACGTAGATCCTGGTTACCATGGTGAGGGTAGAAATGTAGATCCTGGTTACCATGGTGAGGGTAGGAACGTAGATCCTGGTTACCATGGTGAGGGTAGGAATGTAGATCCTGGTTACCATGGTGAGGGTAGGAACGTAGATCCTGGTTACCATGGTGAGGGTAGGAACGTAGATCCTGGTTACCATGGTGAGGGTAGGAACGTAGATCCCGGTTACCACGGCGAGGGTAGGAACGTAGATCCTGGTTACCATGGTGAGGGTAGGAACGTAGATCCTGGATACCATGGTGAGGGTAGGAATATAGATCCTGGTTACCATGGTGAGGGTATGAACGTAGATCCTGGTTACCACGGTGAGGGTATGAACGTAGATCCTGGTTACCATGGTGAGGGTAGGAACGTAGATCCTGGTTACCATGATGAGGGTAGGAACGTAGATCCTGGTTACCATGGTGAGGGTAAGAACGTAGATCCTGGTTACCATGGTGAGGGTAGGAATGTAGATCCTGGTTACCATGGTGAGGGTTGGAACATAGATCGATGGTAAATTGAGAGCTTTGCTTTTTGGTTTAGCTCCAGACCATCCTACATTCAGACTGGGCAATGTGGGTGAAGTGTCTTGCCCAGGGACACAACGGCAATTACTCTCAACAGCCCTCCCACTGTGGCACCTGGGGTTTGGCGGTCTCCCATCCAAGTACAGCCCAGGTTCAGCCTGCTTGGCTTCTGAGGTCTGACGGGATCAGGCATGGACAGGTTGGTACCTACCTACAAATAACTAGTTATTGTAATGTTTAAATAACTTTTACAAACTCGTCTCAACTAAAATGCAATAATGTTCTAAATAAAAATCCCAACTTGCAGGAAGATGTTTTGATGCTTTAATATTTTTAGAGTAGATGGTTTGATGTTAAACCAGAGCTGATCAACCAGCAGATGTTTGCAGAGTTTTATTCCTGAGGACCAAAACTCGATCTTTAAGAACCTTAGAGAAGAGAATCCTGAAGTCATTCTAACCTGTGATCTGCTTGGTGTCGTCCTCCAGGTTCTTGATGAGCTCCTCTGCTGCTCTCAGACTACCTTCTGTCACACCGTCTGGTTTCAAACCGTCTTCCAGAGACGCAGCCAAAGCTTCCAGCTTTTTCATTATGTCCAGGTAACCATCAATCTGAGACACACGTTAGAACACACACCGGGAGTTTACTGTTAAATAATCTGCATTCAAAACATTCTCTGCTGGTCTGAAAATATCAAAATTATAGATTAAAAAATGACACTTTAGCTGTTTGAACATTTATCCCAAATCATTTTTCTACTTGTTAACTTGTCCTTGCTGGTGAGGGGTTTGAGGCACGTCCCACCGGGAGGAGACCAAGAAGTTCCTACCCTCACCATGGTAACCAGGATCTACGTTCCTACCCTCACCATGGTAACCAGGATCTACGTTCCTATCCTCACCATGGTAACCAGGATCTACGTTCCTACCCTCACCATGGTAACCAGGACCTACGTTCCTACCCTCACCATGGTAACCAGGATCTACGTTTTTACCCTCACCATGGTAACCAGGATCTACGTTCCTACCCTCACCATGGTAACCAGGATCTACGTTCCTATCCTCACCATGGTAACCAGGATCTACGTTCCTATCCTCACCATGGTAACCAGGATCTACATTCCTACCCTCACCATGGTAACCAGGACCTACGTTCCTACCCTCACCATGGTAACCAGGATCTACGTTCCTACCCTCACCATGGTAACCAGGATCTACATTCCTACCCTCACCATGGTAACCAGGATCTACGTTCCTACCCTCACCATGGTAACCAGGATCTACGTTCCTACCCTCACCATGGTAACCAGGATCTACGTTCCTATCCTCACCATGGTAACCAGGATCTACGTTTTTACTCTCACCATGGTAACCAGGATCTACGTTCCTACCCTCACCATGGTAACCAGGATCTACGTTCCTACCCTCACCATGGTAACCAGGATCTACGTTCCTACCATCACCATGGTAACCAGGATCTACGTTCCTACCATCACCATGGTAACCAGGATCTACATTCCTACCATCACCATGGTAACCAGGATCTACGTTCCTACCCTCACCATGGTAACCAGGATCTACGGTCCTACCCTCACCATGGTAACCAGGATCTACGTTCCTACCCTCACCATGGTAACCAGGATCTACGTTCCTACCATCACCATGGTAACCAGGATCTACGTTCCTACCCTCACCATGGTAACCAGGATCTACGTTCCTACCATCACCATGGTAACCAGGATCTACGTTCCTACCATCACCATGGTAACCAGGATCTACATTCCTACCATCACCATGGTAACCAGGATCTACGTTCCTACCCTCACCATGGTAACCAGGATCTACGGTCCTACCCTCACCATGGTAACCAGGATCTACGTTCCTACCCTCACCATGGTAACCAGGATCTACGTTCCTACCATCACCATGGTAACCAGGATGTTCGTTCCTACCCTCACCACCACCGATGGAGGGATACCGTATGCCCACCGCTGCTGTACATCCTGTCTCTGAACAGTTACCTTTGCTTTAATAGAACTGAAACAGTCGGGGCAGCTGGATCGGTGACACCTCAGACCCTCCCAGCCTGTTCGGCATCGACAGTGCCCAGATTGATCGCACTGGTCGGACTCTGATCCCCGCGGGTCACAGTTACAGGCTACAGAAACACAGAAAGCAACAGGAGTTAGAAAGGCCTCACCAACACTGAGTGGTAGACGTGTAGTGTTGTCACCTTTGCAGCTCTCTCCAAGTTTGGTGTGGTAGAACCCCCTCACACAGTTCTCACAGCTCCGTCCTGCTGTGTTATCAACACACTTCAAACACTCTCCAGTGTAGGGGTCACAGCTTCCTGCCACTCTGACGTCAATGTGACCATTACACTGGCAGGGTGTGCAGGGTCGCTCAGTAGCCGAACGCCCCCCAGGGTTACCATAGAAGCCCTCCTGACACATGTTACAGGAACAACCTGAAGACAAAACCATGAGATGTGTCATAACGATCGTGTCCTCCAGAGGTCCTCAGTGTTCTCCTCCTACTGCCCATCTTTACCAGGGTTTCTCATCTGGTAATGAGAGACAGAGAAGCTACCGCATTGGCCCCAAAGATCCCCGTCTCCCTGAGATGAGAGAAATAAATATTCAGAAAATTAAACTGTTTGATTGTTTTTAGGACCGTGATCTCCAGCTCTCGCTGGATCGATTTGCTGCCGAGTGTGAAGCGGCCGGGATGGGAATTAGTGCCTCCAAATCCGAGACCATGGTCCTCGCCCGGAAAAGGGTGGAATGCCCCCTGCGGGTCAGGGACAGGGTCCTGCCCCAAGTGGAGGAGTTTAAGTATCTCAGGGTCTTGTTCAGGAGTGGGGGAAAGATGGAGCAGGAGATCGACAGGCGGATCGGTGCGGCATCAGCAATAACTAGGACGCTGCATCGGTCCGTCGTGGTGAAGAGAGAGCTGAGCCGAAAAGCAAAGCTCTTGATTTACAAGTCGATCTACGTTCCTACCCTCACCATGGTAACCAGGATCTACGTTCCTACCCTCACCATGGTAACCAGGATCTACGTTCCTACCCTCACCATGGTAACCAGGATCTACGTTCCTACCCTCACCATGGTAACCAGGATCTATGTTCCTACCCTCACCATGGTAACCAGAATCTATGTTCCTACCCTCACCATGGTAACCAGGATCTACGTTCCTACCCTCACCATGGTAACCAGGATCTACATTCCTACCCTCACCATGGTAACCAGGATCTAGGTTCCTACCCTCACCATGGTAACCAGGATCTAGGTTCCTACCCTCACCATGGTAACCAGGATCTACATTCCTACCCTCACCATGGTAACCAGGATCTAGGTTCCTACCCTCACCATGGTAACCAGGATCTACGTTCCTACCCTCACCATGGTAACCAGGATCTACATTCCTACCCTCACCATGGTAACCAGGATCTAGGTTCCTACCCTCACCATGGTAACCAGGATCTAGGTTCCTACCCTCACCATGGTAACCAGGATCTAGGTTCCTACCCTCACCATGGTAACCAGGATCTACGTTCCTACCCTCACCATGGTAACCAGGATCTAGGTTACTACCCTCACCATGGTAACCAGGATCTATGTTCCTACCCTCACCTTGGTAACCAGGATCTATGTTCCTACCCTCACCATGGTAACCAGGATCTAGGTTACTACCCTCACCATGGTAACCAGGATCTACGTTCCTACCCTCACCATGGTAACCAGGATCTACATTCCTACCCTCACCATGGTAACCAGGATCTACGTTCCTACCCTCACCATGGTAACCAGGATCTACGTTCCTACCCTCACCATGGTAACCAGGATCTACGTTCCTACACTCACCATGGTAACCAGGATCTACGTTCCTACCCTCACCATGGTAACCAGCTGTGGGTGGTGACCGAAAGAATGAGATCGCGGGTACAAGCGGCCGAAATGAGCTTCCTCCGCAGGGTGGCTGGGCTCTCACTCAGAGATCGGGTGAGGAGCTCTGCCATCCGGGAGGAGCTCGGTGTCGTGCCGCTCCTCCTCCAGGTTGAGAGGAGCCGGATGGGGTGGTTCGGGCATCTGGTCAGGATGCCCCCCGAGCGCCTCGCTGGAGAGGTGTTTCGGGCACATCCCACCGGGAGGAGACCAAGAGCCAGACCCTGGACCCACTGGAGAGACTATGTCTCATAGCTGGCTGGGGAACGACTCGGCATCCTTCTGGGTGAGCTGAGTGACACTTCAGACTTCAACCAGTAACTGGTTCTACTGGTCACAGTGCGGTGAGCATACCGGTTGTTCCTTCTGGGCATCGGTCACAGCAAGGCTTCGAGGATCCAGGCTTCAGGGTGCAGGAGATCCCTGCCGGACAGGGACACCTCAGGCAGTTTTCTGGTTGTTTTGGGTCTCTGTAGAACCCCGGGGAGCAGCTCCGCTCTCCAGGCGTCTCGTCTGCAGGAAAGCAGTCTTTGTCCCCCGGGTCACAGCCGACGGGCTCGCAGGTACCAAAGCTTCCATGTGCTGGGACCCGGCGTTTAAATCCCGCTGCACAGCGCTCACAAAACTGGCCCACATAACCCGGAGGACAAATACAGGTGTGAACCCAATGGGCCGGAGGACCCTTCCCAGGCCGAGCAGAGACGAGGTTCACATTTTCAAGGTAACCACGTCCTGAAAAGGAGGGAAAAACCCAAATGAGATGTGTTTACTCTGGAAAGAGTAAAAAACAACCGGACAGCTTTCAACCTTTTTCTCCAAAAGTTGCTCTGATCTTGATGGCAGTGAGATTCTGCAGAAGGGTCTGGAACTGGTATGAAGAGAGCTGAGGCCTCCACCTGCTGCTGGGCAGCTCGTCCAGTCTGAAAAGACGAAGGAGAGGAACTATAGCTGGTACGACATGGATGAGGCATGGGCAAACTACGGCCCGCGGGCCACAAGCGGCCCGTTAAACATTTTAATCCGTCCCGCTAAACTTAAAATGAAAATAAATAAACCTTGTTAATGTTTTAGGTCGAGAGGAGCCAGATGGGGATGCCCCCGAGCGCCTTGCGGGCGGGGTGTTTCAGGCACGTCCCACCGGGAGGAGACTAAGGGGCAGACCCCGGACCCGCTGGAGAGACTATGTCTCACAGCTGGCCGGGGAACGACTTGGGATCCTTCCAGGTGAGCTGGAGGATGCAGCCGGGGTGAGAGAGGCCTGGGCTGCCCGTTTGAGGGACCCAGCCCCGGAACAAGCGGAAGATGACGGAACGGAATGTTTCATTTTTCCTGCAATTCTGATGTTGTGTCACTAGATGGCGCCAAAAATACAACAACACTGCTCTCCTTAAAATGTGTGTCTCTGTGATGCCCACAAAATAAACAGTGTGCACAGATATGGAAAGCCATCGGGGCCAAAACACGCACATAAACAAGCGTGTTAGATGTTAAAACAAGCAAAATGTTACATCAAGCGCTTAGATTTCAGACCTATCACGCTGGATTTGAAACTCTTGAGGTAACATCTAGCGCTTGTTTAAAATCCAGCATCATTCTATCGGTCTAGTCTAGCGGTTACTAAAGCATGCCATCCATCTGATCCTGTTCCCCCTGGTTAAATGTTGGAACTCAATGTGACCCACGAATCAAAAAGTTTGCCCACCCCTGACATAGACGAAGGCTCCAGAATCAGAGCAACCAGCCGCCTAAGCAGGAAGCCCAGACATCCCTTACCTTAGCCCACACCTGGGCAAATTACGGCCCGCGGGTCATATCCGGCCCTTTGTACGTCCCTGTCCGGCCCGCATGAGGCCAATCATAAACACCATAAATTAAACAGTTTTTTTTAACTTTTGTTTTGAAATTTTATTTTGAAAAGCGTTACGTCGCTACGTATGCACGTCGTAGACGTAGCACCTTCACTCGCGTATACACGTGTGTGAGTGGAGGTGATGCTGTTCACCAGGTTATCCCCAAGATGTCGGCACACCCCAAGAAAAGAAAAGTAGATAACGAATGACGAATTTTCAACAAAACATGGACTTCCAAATATTTCTTTACAGAAATTAAAGCAGTGTGTTTAGTCTGTGGTACACAGGTTGCTGTGTTCACCACTACACCACCAAGCATGAAGTCTGTCTGGTGAAGAGCGTGGGAGTGAGGGAGTACATATAGTACACATAGTACATATTTACAGAGTGCTTTATTCTTCTGATTATCAGTACCAGCTATGTATTTTGCAATGAAAGAAAGTTGGTGGCCCTCTGACACACTTCAGGCTTCTCATGCGGCCCCTGATAAAAATTAATTGCCCACCCCTGCCTTAGCCACTTCTTCTATCCAACCCAACGTACTTCTTTCATATTAGAATCACTCTTGTTTATGAGTGTTTATCGTTACACAATCCAATAATACTTCTACATCTGAAAGATTAAAGTCTTAAAACCATTAAGTAAACAGAGAGTAAAAGAATCATCTTATGTCCAAACAAGTTCAAAACTTTTTTGATCTTCATTCCTTTGCACTTGTGTTTATCTGGAACATAGAAGTACAGGATGATGTCATCCTCCTGTTGTTTGCTCTGGCGTTACGCGGCTTCATTAAACCTCCAATAAACACAGAATAAAAACACACTTTCTGTTTCTACTTGTTCAACTTCAAGCTTTCATAAAAAAAAATTCAGACAAGTCTCAAGATTTACGGATTCAAGTCAGGTTTCGACCAGTAGGTCAGGACCGGTGGAGACATGTAGGACACATGGTTGAAGCCGAGGTCTTCATCACGATTGAATTTCTTTCAAAGAAGATTAATTCTCACCTAAAGTTGTAGAAGATTTTCTGTGTACCAGGAATGGTGCATCCTGGGTTCCCCAGAGATGCAGAGACTCTCAAACCGCCTCCTTCTAAGATTACATCCTCAGTGGACGGGTGTCGGTCACCGCGGTCCAGACGTAACACGAAGGAGAAGTTCTGACCATAACTCATCAGTTGGTTTCCTAGAAACACACCTGCAGGACAGGAGGGTTCTTCCTGTTAGAGCACAGATCTGACCAAAGAAAACACAAGGTAGAGCTTCACCCACCTGGTGCATGAAGGTAAATAGGCAGGTGATCCCCAGAAATAACCTCCAGGTCGTGGTGTTTGGGGGACCAGCGGAAGAACATTCCATTAGAATGGATGCCTTGCTTGTGGAATGCTTTCCAATCCTCTGGACCTGAATCATATCGACTCTCGTCAGACTAGTTCTGGATCTTTCTGGTTTAACTGAACCAAGTTTCATCCAAAGGGAGATCTTACCTGAAGTGAAGGTGGAGATGATGTTGAAGACGGAGTAACCGGGTACCACCGTACACTCACTGCTGTGCCCGTAACAGAAACATGGCGGACTCACAGGACCCTTTTCAATGGGATTCCTGAGAAACAACAAACAGAACGGTTCATCCTGATCAGATCCCTGAAGCACCAATCAGATTCAACTTTAAAACCACCCCAAACTGGGTGAATCATGAGGCGTTCCCCGGCCAGCTGTGAGACATAGTTCCCTCAGTAGATCCTGGGTGTCGTCCCAGTGAGGTGGGACCAGAACACCTCACCAGCAAGCTGTCTGAGAGGCATTCTGTCCAGATGACCAAACCACCCCATTTCACTCCTCTAAAAAAACTCATTCATAAAACCTGCTTTCAACTAAATTTTTCTCAACTTCCATAAAAAATAATAAAGAGGCCAAAAACAAATCCAAGACATGAAGAAAACATCCACTTGTGAACCTGATGAAACCTGATGAACGTCATTCCCCACCTTGCACTGACAGACTCCCCCATCACCACTGTAGACTCTTTCCGCTTCCTACCATCACACAGGACCTAAAGTGGGAGCCATTTATCAGCTCCCTGATCAAAAAGATCCAGCAAAGGATGAAGAAAGCCAAGCTGCCGGCCTCCTCCATCACCGTGTGGTACGCTGGAGCCACAGCCAAGGACAAACACAGACTGCAGCGCATTGTGCGCTCTGCTGAGAAGGGGATTGGCTTCCATCTCTACATGACCTGTACATCTCCAAGACTCAGGGGCGTGCAGCTTAGATAGCAGCTGACCCTTCCCACCCTGGACAGGAGGCTCCGGTCCATTCGTCCCACCACAAAAACAGGACTTATAAACACTTTGTACTCTAGTACCACAGCAGGTTCCTAGTGTCTGATCCTCTTCATTGACCATGGCTTTAAAAACATTCTGATGTGAGGTGAAGCATTTGGAGGAACGAGGAAGCACCACATCAGCTCGTCAGTGTTGGACACATTAGAAACCTTTGTTTTTTTCTCACCTCGAGCGGCATCCGTCCGGGCCGATCGGGCCGTCGGTGCAACGGTCACATTTCTCTCCTGTCACGCCGTCTTTACAGCTGCAGCGTCCCCTGCTGTCACACACAGCATTGAGCGAACCTGTAGAGAGACTGTCTCTTTAAGAGCTGCTCCTTCACCCAGGAGAAGGTTAGGACAGGTCTGCTTACCTGCAGGGTGGCAGTGACAGCCCGTGCAGCTCAGACCTGGTCCTTGCGAGTAGAAACCCGGTCTGCAGCGCTCGCAATGCCGACCCTCTGTGTTTCCCTCACAGTTCAGACAGCGCAGACCCCAAGCGTCCCGCTGGCAGAGCCGTGACCTTCCATTGCAGTTGCAGCCATGTAATCCTGTAACAGGAGAAGCTTCTGATTATTTTAATGGTTCTTTAAAAATCCAACTTCATTGTTTCAATCTTTTGGTTCCACTTTAATTGACCTGATGCCAAACTCGCCCAACAATACATACCCTAGAAAACCCAACAACATGACCAATAGTCTGTCCCATAGGGATCCAAATGGAAAAGTGAGGTTACAGGGAGAAGAGATAAAGAAGATGGAAGATTTTAAGTATCTAGGATCAACAGTCCAGAGAATGGAGAGTGTGGGAAAGAGGTGAAGAAGCATGTGCAGGCAGGCTGGAACGGGTGGAGGAAAGTATCAGGTGTGATGTGTGACAGAAGAGTTTCAGCTAAATTTAAAGGGAAAGTGTAGAAAACCGTGATGAGAGCGGCCATGCTGATTGGTCTAGAGACAGTGTGGTGAGAGCGGCCATGCTGATTGGTCTAGAGACAGTGTGGTGAGAGCGGCCATGCTGATTGGTCTAGAGACAGTGTGGTGAGAGCGGCCATGCTGATTGGTCTAGAGACAGCGTGGTGAGAACGGCCATGCTGATTGGTCTAGAGACAGCGTGGTGAGAACGGCCATGCTGATTGGTCTAGAGACAGCGTGGTGAGAACGGCCATGCTGATTGGTCTAGACACGGTGTCACTGAGGAAAAGACAAGAAACAGAGATGTTTGTATCAGAGATGAAGATGCTGAGGATCTCTCTGGGAGTGACCAGGATGGACAGGATCAGAGGAACAGCACATGTTAGAGGTTTTAAAGTCAGAGAGGCCAGACTGAGATGGTTTGGACATGTGCAGAGGAGAGAGAGAGAGAGTACATCAGAAGAAGGATGCTGGGTTTGGAACCACCAGGAAAGAGGACTAGAGGAAGACCAAAGAGGAGGTTCATGGATACAGTGAAGGAAGACATGAAGATACTTGGTGTGACCGAAGAGGATGCAGGAGATAGGGTTAGATGGAAGATACTGACTTGATGTGGCGCCTCACGAAGAAGGGAAATGCCAAAAGAAGAAGAAGAAATTGAATTTTGACCCATTGAAAGACCCGTAGATTTCTCGGCCGTGCTACATCGCCTGCGCTGGCAAATTAAAAATGCGGCAGTGGTCAAACTCAACAGATATGGACATGACTCAGGAGGACGAGACAGTCGAGCCACCGAACGGCAAGTTTTTATACAAAAATAATAAAGACGAGTTCTCCTTCCACCGGAGCAACTTCAGCCTGACATACCATCTAAACCCAAAACATGATCAGGCAAGTTCCTCTGTTGCGAGTGTGGCTACCAGAAGCTCGCTCCGCCAAACCAAGCTGGCTGAATTTGGCAAGCAAATGAGCAAATCCACAACAGAGAAATTAACATATACTGTGCTATGGCAAAGTGGGTTGCTGCTTATTTGAGGCCAACTTCTATCCTTGAAGATAAGAACGAACCCTAAGGAACCCTAACCCTGCACCTGGCCTCACGAGGCACAGTTCACCAATAATAAACCAGATTTAAAATCTTCTCTTGATTATTCATACAGTACAATTTTTAATATCCTAGAATCCAAATTCTATCAGGAGATCTTTAGCAGATATGACATTAAAATATGACTAATTTGATCAATTAATTACAAAATCCTGTAATCAATTTGATTAATTTTTAAAATCGTCTGACATCATTAGTTTATATTGAAACTTTTTAAATACAGTTCAATGTGTTTTTTTTTATTATCTCCTCCTCTCCAGAGTTTCCAACCCCTGATTCATCTCTTGGGCCGGCCTGAGTCATGGTTGCCCCTGGCGATGAGCCTCGGTGTTATGCCTGAGACCATTTTACCGTTTAGTAACACACACACACACACATAGTAACACACACAGTACCACACAAACAGTGGAAATAGGCTCCATCAGGAAGGGCGGTGTCTCAGATCAGGTATAAACATTGATAAATGAAGGATAGATGTTTGGATTCATGGACGTCTGATTTTGAATTGATTTGTTGTGTTTTATAATATTTGTACGTTGGAGTGAAAAATGATTATCATATTTTTATGGATAGATGTACAAACAGATGATTGGATAGATGGACTGATACATAGATGACCGCATGGTACCAGGGCCCCCTGCGATGGATGAGATCCACCCTGAGCTCCTAAAGGCTCTGCATGGTGTGGCACTGTCCAGTCTTTGCACCGTCACGTGAATTACGGGGGCAGTGCCTCTTGATTTGCAGTCTGGGGTGGAGGTCTGTCTTAATTAGAAGGGGGAGTGGAGAGTCTGCTCCAACCACAGAGGGATCACACTCCTTTAGGGATCACCCTCTCTGATAGGTCTATTCACGGGTTCTGGACAGGAGGGTCTATCAGATAGTCAAGTCTCAGATTGAAGAGGAGCAGTGAGGTTTCTGTCCAGGATGTAGAACCGTGGACCAGTTCCATGGCTTCTTCAGGGTCCTGGAGTTTGTGAACATGAGGTGGCATTCGAGAATGGATTCTTAGAACCTTTGGTACGGGATGTCCAGTCTCTGAGGGGCCCATGCCAGAGCTTGGTACCGGTTTCCAGTGAGAGTTGGAGACCACCCTTTGCTCTTTGTCATATTTTTATGGACAGAATGTGTAAGCACAGCCAAGGTGATGTGGGATCCAGTCTTGAGGATCAAGAGTAGATCACTACTTTTTGACGATGATGTGGTCCTGTTTGTTTCAACGGGCTGCGACCTCTTTGATGCTGCTGACTGGGAGGCAGCAGCATGGGAATCAGTGCCTTCAGATCACAGACCGTGTGGTCTGGTACAGGGTCTTCCACCCGGTGGAGGCTAAAAATTCCTGGCTCTTGTTTACAATTGAGGAAAGGATGAATCGGTGCTCTCTGAAAAAACAAGATCCCAGATACAAGCGGTCAAAAATGATCTTCCTCTGCAGGGTGGCTGGACTCTGGTTCAGAGACAGAGTGAGGAGCTCAGAGTAGAGCCGTTGCTCCTCTGGTTGAAAGAAGCCAGATGGGAAGGTTGGGGTATCTGCTTAGGATGCCTCCCTCGTTGTAAGTCGTCATGAGAACGTCCCATTGAGAGGAGACCCATGAGCCGCTGGAGGAACCGTGTCTCACAGCTGGTCCACCTCAGAATCTTCCTGGATAAGCTGGAAAATGTGGGCAAGGCCAGCGAGGTCTGAGGTTCCCTACTGAGCCCGCTTCATCCACACCTAGACTCAGGTGAGCACATATCTACTGTACTGTATACAGTCATATGATGTGAAAAAAATACAAAATAAAGCACAAAATGATAGAAATTTAATCTAAATAAAGTTCTTAAAACGACAAAAGAGGACGATAACTGTTCATGTGTGATCTGAGACCCCGTGTGTGTGATGTGGAAGGAAGGTCGGAGCTTACCGTTGTATGTGTAGGTGGCCTGAGCGGCCCCCAGCAGAGCCAGCAGATAAACCCCTGCGCTTCTCATACTCAATGAATTAAGAATCTACTGCAGCTCCTCTCGGTCTTTATCTTCTCTGCTGCAGGCCTGAGCATGCTGCTGGTTCCAGTGATTCATATTGGGAGGATGTGTCAGCGCCAGAGGTGTCAAAAGTACCAACATTTTCTACTCAAGTAGAAGTATAAATACCGAGTTAAAAAACTACTTTAGTAAAAGTAGAAGTATCAACTCAAGTTTTCTACTTAAGTAAAAGTAAAAAGTAACCTATTTTAAAACTACTTCAAGTAAAAAAAGTAAAAGTAATTTTCAGAAAAAAAGGAATATTGTTAACAAAAGCGTGTGAACATATTTTTTAACTATTATCACATGCTTTAAGGAGCAGAAAATATGATAATAAATGAAAGTGTTTTGGTGAAACTTTATGAATCAGAAACATTTATTTCTTAATAATCTTTATTGGAAATCGATTAATGAACACAATCAAATGTATTAACATAAGCAGGGCATTATGTAACGTCCCTTCAGCTATCAAGCTTCACTCTGCATCACTTAATTTAACCAACTTCAGCAGACACAAACACACTCAATGTTAAAAATAAATAAATAAATAAAAAAAAATGACCAAAAGGCTTTTTTAAGCCTTGAAGGCAGCTAGTTTTCAAAGTTCTTTGAGGCAATACTGAATAGTCTTTGGGAGTGCCACATACAGCCTGGGCAGCGTTGCCAGGTGGGAGGTGCTGGATTATCGTACTAATGACGTAAAATTATCGTATTTTACAAAAAATATCGTACACCCAGTAAAACCACGCCCATTGACAAAATAACACCCTTTACATGCACTTGTAAGGCAGTGGGAGTGAAGGAAACACACAGGAGGAAAAATCCTTGGATTCTTTTTCTAAAATTTTAAGAACTGCAAAAATAAAAAAATAACCAGGGAATTAAGATTTTAAGAAACCCAGAAAGAAACCAGTAGGGGCGGGACTTAGGAGACGGTATATATAAATTTATATTTATACATATCTACATATATATGTGTACATATAAGTTTTTTTTTTTTTTTAATGTTAGCCCAAACATCTACATTATACAAAATCTAAGCGATGTGTAGTTTTAATCTCCTCAGTCAGTTTTTATAAACTAATCAATAACATTTTGGATGCTTTTAAGCACAAATACTTCATCCTCTACTATTTATGGATGAATCAGTTCAATTAGCTTTGTTTCTAAAGATAAAATAGTGCGTCACAGATCAAAGTTATTTTTATAAAAATACCATCTACAACATTTTCAGCAAAGACGTTTACAATAACCGCAGACTGAAAATAATAATAAAAAAAAAACATTTCTTTGCTGTTGTTTTTAAAAAAAAAAAAAAAAACCTGATAATTCAATCAAAGTTCAGTGTTGCAGCATCAGACACACTTTGATTTCCGAGCCCGCAACAAGTCTTTTAAACACGCAAACTAACGTTCCTGCTCCTTAAAGGTTTGTGGGCGGGGCTACTCGGCCCATAGTAATGATTGACTGGACCTTTCAGCCAATCATTCATCTGTTCCTTTGTTTGATGCATTCAGGGTTCATAAAAAAAAAAAAAAAAAACTCCGACAAACAGTCGCGGCTTTTTAACGGTGACAAAATGGAGAAAGTAGCGACTACTTTTTATAAAATGAACGAAGTAAAAGTACAGATAATTGCATAAAAAAGTAGTGAGTAAAAGTAAAAAGTAGACAAAAAAATAATTACTTCGTTAAAGTAAAGATAACGAGATTTTCTACTTGAGTAAGGTAACGAAGTAATCTTACTTCGCTACTTGATACCTCTGGTCAGCGCAGACGCATGTACACACACACACACGCACACACATGTTTATGAAGGTTTAAAGTTGTTCTTTTTTTTTTGATGCCAAATAAACTCTTTGATTGAAACTTGCTAAGTTGATTGGCCGGTGCCAAATTACCCCGGGGAATGAGTGTGCGTGTGGATGGTTGTATGAGTGTGGCCCTGCGACAGACTGGTGACCTGTTTAGGGTGTACCCTGCCCCTTGCCTTGAATCAGCCGGGATGGGCTCCGGCACCCCCTGCAGCCCCATAAGGGATGGACGGATGAGAAGGTGACTGACTGCCTGACCTGTAATCCATAATCTCAATCCAATCTCGTTGTATTTCTGTCCTGACTCGTAGGACGTTAACTTCGTCTAATCTGGACCTCGATCGTAGCTCCACTTCAGGTTTGAATGAAGCTACATCCTATAAATATGAACTATGTAGAGTAGATGATCTAATCTGGGGCTCTCGGTTGGGTCCCAGAGGATTGAGGGGAGATCCTTGATCCTTCCACGTTAAGTCTTTTGGTTGTGATTTCTGAGATTAGAATCATTTGAAACATGGATGTAGAAATGTACCTCCTCAGGCCATATTTTCTGTATTGCTCAGTTTTCCTGCATGAACCAGATTGTGCAGGTATGAAAACAGACGGCCACTCCCTGAACTTCAGACACACACGCATAATGATCCATCAAACACACCCTGCCAGGAACTATGAGCCACGCCTGACCTGTTTCCGTTGTTACGATAACAACGTACCAGAACACAGACTCACCTGATCAGATGCTGACTGGATCAGGTCGGTTTTAGGACCACACACCACTGTTTACACTTTAACGTGTGTTTAGAAATGAGTGTAAACAAGAACCAGCCATGGATGGCTAGTTGTTTACTCCTGTGTGCCAAATAGGAAATGCTCTCTGGTTCCAAACAATCACTCATAGACGTGTAAACTGACAGCCTGTACTCAGTCACTGTTGTCATGGTGACCATTCTTAGTCACCTTAATTATAGCCAGGCTGAACATGCTGTAATTCCTTTGATCCAGAACTCAGGGGAAAACCTTGAGGGTGCTAAAACACCCCGTCTACTCCAAAAACTTTTTTCAGTTGAAGATGAATTCAAAAGTATTTTTTCTGCAATTATATTTTTTTAAAGTTTACTTTAGAGGAGCAGCACGGTGGCCTCACAGCAAGAAGGTCATGGGTTCCGGTCCGGGGTGGGGACGAGGCTTGGAACACTGTCCTTTCTGTGTGGAGTTTGTATGTTCTCCCCGTGTCTGCCTGGGTTTTCTACGGGTACTCCGGTTTCCTCCAAAAACATGCGTGCTAGGTTGATTGGCTGGTACCGAATTGCCCCTAGGAGAAAGTGTGTGTGGATGGTTGTATGTGTGTGACTCCGTGACAGACTGGCAACCTGTTTGGAGTGTACCCTGCCCCTCGCATTAAATCAGCCGGGATGGGCTCCGGCACCCCCTGCCACCCTGTAAGTGATAGACGGATAAGAAGGTGACTTTAGAGGATTGAAAGTTTTCAAGAGTCCAGTTTTTTTAGGAGACATGTCAGGTAGTGTTCATCAGTCAGATGGCTGAAGGGGAAAACGGTCCCTGTGGAAAGAGGTCTTGGTCCAAATGGACTGTAGCCTTCTGCCTGAGAAGAGCAGCTCAAAAAGTCCATGGTCAGGATGAGATATGGTTATCTACGGAACGATATATCGTCAAGTGATGTGGTTTTGCCTTTTTTTTTTAACACAAAAAAATGCAAATACAGGCGTATTGTCATTTCTGTACGCCAAAAAAACCCCACCACATATTTACAGTGTACGTATATTATTTTTTAATATACTTTATTAATCCATCACCAGGAAATTTTTGAGAGTCTAAAACCCAAACAACAAATGTTCAAGATGTCTTAAGTATTTCGGACCAGCCTGATAAAACTTTTCTGAGTCATTGACGATTGAATGTCAACAGAATTGTTTGTGGATTATGAGGAGGGTCTGGTCTCCTCAGACCCTCCTGATCTACTCCTTCACAGAGAGACTTTATCCATTCTTTGGTCCTTGTATGAATGATGGAGGTAAAAACTCAGCTCCTCTGATCATCTGTCCGGTTTAGTAAACCTCCTGATGATGAAGAAACTCAGTGAGAAGTGAAACCCTCATCCACCCTCCATCATCCACCCTCCATCATCCATCCTCCATCATCCACCCTCCATCATCCACCCTCCATCATCCACCCTCCATCATCCACCCTCCATCATCCATCCTCCATCATCCACCCTCCATCATCCATCCTCCATCATCCATCCTCCATCACCCACCCTCCATCATCCATCCTCCATCATCCACCCTCCATCATCCACCCTCCATCATCCACCCTCCATCATCCATCCACCGTCATCCACCCTCCATCATCCACCCTCCATCATCCACCCTCCATCATCCACCATCCATCATCCATCCTCCATCATCCACCCTCCATCATCCACCCTCCATCATCCATCCTCCATCATCCACCCTCCATCATCCATCCTCCATCATCTACCCTCCATCATCCATCCTCCATCATCCACCCTCCATCATCCACCCTCCATCATCCACCCTCCATCATCCATCCTCCATCATCCACCCTCCATCATCCATCCTCCATCATCTACCCTCCATCATCCATCCTCCATCATCAACCCTCCATCATCCACCCTACATCATCCACCCTCCATCATCCACCCTCCATCATCCACCCTCCATCATCCACCCTCCATCTTCCACCCTCCATCATCCACCCTCCATCATCCACCCTCCATCATCCACCCTCCATCTTCCACCCTCCATCATCCACCCTCCATCATCCACCCTCCATCATCCACCCTCCATCATCCACCCTCCATCATCCACCCTCCATCTTCCACCCTCCATCATCCACCCTCCATCATCCACCCTCATCATCACCTCATCATCACTCATCATCACCTCATCATCACCTCATCATCACCTCATCATCACCTCATCATCACCTCATCATCACCTCATCATCACCTCATCATCACCTCATCATCACCTCATCATCACCTCATCATCACCTCATCATCACCTCATCACCTCATCATCACCTCATCATCACCTCATCACACCTCATCATCACCTCATCATCACCTCATCATCACCTCATCATCACCTCATCATCACCTCATCATCACCTCATCACCTCATCATCACCTCATCATCACCTCATCATCACCTCATCATCACCTCATCATCACCTCATCATCACCTCATCATCACCTCATCATCACCTCATCACCTCATCATCACCTCATCATCACCTCATCATCACCTCATCAATCACCTCATCATCACCTCATCATCACCTCATCATCACCTCATCATCACCTCATCATCACCTCATCATCACCTCATCATCACCTCATCATCACCTCATCATCACCTCATCATCACCCTACATCATCCACCCTCCATCATCCATCCTCCATCATCCATCCTCCATCATCCATCCTCCATCATCCACCCTCCATTATCCACCCTCCATCATCCACCCTCCATCATCCACCCTCCATCATCCACCCTCCATCATCCATCCTACATCATCCACCCTCCATCATCCACCCTCCATCTTCCACCCTCCATCATCCATCCTCCATCATCCACCCTCCATCATCCACCCTCCATCACCCACCCTCCATCATCCACCCTCCATCATCCACCCTCCATCATCCATCCTCCATCATCCACCCTCCATCATCCACCCTCCATCATCCATCCTCCATCATCCACCCTACATCATCCACCCTCCATCATCCATCCTCCATCATCCACCCTCCATCATCCACCCTCCATCATCCACCCTCCATCATCCATCCTCCATCATCCACCCTCCATCATCCACCCTCCATCATCCATCCTCCATCATCCACCCTACATCATCCACCCTCCATCATCCACCCTCCATCATCCACCCTCCATCATCCACCCTCCATCATCCACCCTCCATCACCCACCCTCCATCATCCACCCTCCATCATCCACCCTCCATCACCCACCCTCCATCATCCACCCTCCATCACCCACCCTCCATCATCCATCCTCCATCATCAACCCTCCATCATCCACCCTCCATCACGGACCCTCCATCATCCACCCTCATCCACCCTCCATCATCCACCCTCCATCATCCACCCTCATCCACCCTCCATCACCCACCCTCCATCATCCACCCTCCATCACCCACCCTCCATCATCCACCCTCCATCATCCACCTTCCATCACCCACCCTCCATCATCCACCCTCCATCATCCACCCTCCATCATCAACCCTCCATCATCCACCCTCCATCATCCACCCTCCATCATCCACCCTCCATCATCCACCCTCCATCATCCACCCTCCATCTTCCACCCTCCATCATCCACCCTCCATCATCCACCCTCCATCATCCACCCTCCATCTTCCACCCTCCATCATCCACCCTCCATCACGGACCCTCCATCATCCATCCTCCATCATCCACCCTCCATCATCCACCCTCCATCATCCACCCTCCATCATCCACCCTCCATCTTCCACCCTCCATCATCCACCCTCCATCATCCACCCTCCATCATCCACCCTCCATCTTCCACCCTCCATCTTCCACCCTCCATCATCCACCCTCCATCATCCACCCTCCATCTTCCACCCTCCATCATCCACCCTCCATCTTCCACCCTCCATCATCCACCCTCCATCATCCACCCTCCATCATCCACCCTCCATCTTCCACCCTCCATCTTCCACCCTCCATCATCCACCATCCATCATCCACCCTCCATCATCAACCCTCCATCATCCACCCTCCATCACGGACCCTCCATCATCCACCCTCCATCATCCACCCTCCATCATCCACCCTCCATCTTCCACCCTCCATCTTCCACCATCCATCATCCACCCTCCATCATCACCTCATCATCACCTCATCATCACCTCATCATCACCTCATCATCACCTCATCATCACCTCATCATCACCTCATCATCACCTCATCATCACCTCATCATCACCTCATCATCACCTCATCATCACCTCATCATCACCTCATCATCACCTCATCACACCTCATCATCACCTCATCATCACCTCATCATCACCTCATCATCACCTCATCATCACCTCATCATCACCTCATCATCACCTCATCATCACCTCATCATCACCTCATCATCACCTCATCATCACCTCATCATCACCTCATCATCACCTCATCATCACCTCATCATCACCTCATCATCACCTCATCACCTCATCATCACCTCATCATCACCTCATCATCACCTCATCATCACCTCATCATCACCTCATCATCACCTCATCATCACCTCATCATCACCTCATCATCACCTCATCATCACCTCATCATCACCTCATCATCACCTCATCATCACCTCATCATCACCTCATCATCACCTCATCATCACCTCATCATCACCCCATCATCCATCCTCCATCATCCACCCTCCATCATCCACCCTCCATCATCCATCCACCATCATCCACCCTCCATCATCCACCCTCCATCATCCACCCTCCATCACCCACCCTCCATTATCCACCCTCCATCATCCATCCTCCATTATCCACCCATCCATCATCCACCCTCCATCACCCACCCTCCATCATGGACCCTCCATCATGGACCCTCCATCTTCCACCCTCCATCTTCCACCCTCCATCATCCATCCTCCATCATCCACCCTCCATCATCCATCCTCCATCATCCATCCTCCATCATCCATCCTCCATCATCCACCCTCCATCATCCATCCTCCATCATCCACCCTCCATCATCCATCCTCCATCATCTACCCTCCATCATCCATCCTCCATCATCCACCCTCCATCATCCATCCTCCATCATCCACCCTCCATCATCCACCCTCCATCATCCACGCTCCATCATCCATCCTCCATCATCCACCCTCCATCATCCATCCTCCATCATCCACCCTCCATCTTCCACACTCCATCATCCATCCTCCATCATCCACCCTCCATCATCCATCCTCCATCATCCACCCTCCATCATCCATCCTCCATCATCCATCCTCCATCATCCATCCTCCATCATCCACCCTCCATCATCCATCCTCCATCATCCACCCTCCATCTTCCACACTCCATCATCCATCCTCCATCATCTACCCTCCATCATCCACCCTCCATCTTCCACCCTCCATCTTCCATCCTCCATCATCCATCCTCCATCTTCCACACTCCATCATCCATCCTCCATCATCCACCCTCCATCATCCATCCTCCATCATCCACCCTCCATCTTCCACACTCCATCATCCATCCTCCATCATCTACCCTCCATCATCCACCATCCATCATCCACGCTCCATCTTCCACCATCCATCATCCATCCTCCATCATCTACCCTCCATCATCCACCCTCCATCTTCCACACTCCATCATCCATCCTCCATCATCTACCCTCCATCATCCACCCTCCATCATCCATCCACCATCATCCACCCTCCATCATCCACCCTCCATCATCCACCCTCCATCTTCCATCCTCCATCATCCACCATCCATCATCCACGCTCCATCTTCCACCATCCATCATCCATCCTCCATCATCTACCCTCCATCATCCACCCTCCATCTTCCACACTCCATCATCCATCCTCCATCATCTACCCTCCATCATCCATCCTCCATCATCCATCCTCCATCATCCACCGTCCATCATCCACCCTACATCATCCACCCTCCATCATCCATCCTCCATCATCCACCCTCCATCATCCACCCTCCATCATCCACCCTCCATCATCCACCCTCCATCATCCATCCTCCATCATCCACCCTCCATCATCCACCCTCCATCATCCACCCTCCATCATCCACCCTCCATCATCCACCCTCCATCATCCACCCTCCATCATCCATCCTCCATCATCCATCCTCCATCATCCACCCTCCATCATCACCTCATCATCACCTCATCACCACCTCATCACCACCTCATCACCACCTCATCATCACCTCATCATCACCTCATCACCACCTCATCATCACCTCATCATCACCTCATCATCACCTCATCATCACCTCATCACCACCTCATCATCACCTCATCATCACCTCATCATCACCTCATCACCTCATCATCACCTCATCATCACCTCATCATCACCTCATCATCACCTCATCACCTCATCATCACCTCATCATCACCTCATCATCACCTCATCATCACCTCATCATCACCTCATCATCACCTCATCATCACCTCATCATCACCTCATCACCACCTCATCATCACCTCATCATCACCTCATCATCACCTCATCATCACCTCATCATCACCTCATCATCACCTCATCACCTCATCATCACCTCACATCACCTCATCACCACCTCATCATCACCCTCATCTCCACCCTCCATCATCCACCCTCCATCATGGACCCTCCATCATGGACCCTCCATCATCCACCCTCCATCATCCACGCTCCATCATCCACCCTCCATCATCCACCCTCCATCATCCACCCTCATCCACCCTCCATCATCCACCCTCCATCATCCACGCTCCATCATCCACGCTCCATCATCCACCCTCCATCATCCACCCTCCATCATCCACCCTCCATCATCCAAGACCCCGTATTGATATTTTTTAGAATTTAAAAAGAGGCGTAAGTTTTGAAGGCTCTCATCAAAGCGTGCTGTCGTTAATGTTTGTTTTTTTAGAGATTAAAATGATTATATTTGATCTTTTGAAATATGACTGTATGATTAATCATAGACTTTTAAAAGTTTCATTTTCTCAGTCATTCTGTTGTCATAATCAAATGTTTAAGAAAACTGGTATAGTGATGATTAGTGATCATTAACCGATTATAATTAGTCTTGTAAAATGTGGAGGTGGACAGGTAGGACCTGGACGCACAAACCACTTTGATCCATTTTCTTTAAGATATGGAGGAGCAGGAGAAAGATGTACAGATCTCCTGGTGGATAGCTCGGGCAGGTTTGAGTCTTGGGCAGGTGTGGCAGGACCAGATGGGGGACAGACATGGAACAATACAAGACAATCAGAGACTAGACAACCAGACAAAACGGTGACGGTACCCGGTAACGGTAACTGGGACCAGGGGTAAGGAATAAAGGCAAGAGGCAGAACAAGAAGGAAGGAGAGAGGGGGAGGAGGATGGAGGATCGGATGACACTGATGTGTGAGGAGATAGAGGTCTTAAAGATGGAGGCAGGAGAACTCTTATCTTCTTCTTCTTCTTTCGGCTTTTCCCTTCGGGGGGGGCCACAGCAAGTCAGTTTCTTCCATCTAACCCTATCTTCTGCATCTTCTTCGGTCACACCAACTATCTTCATGTCTTCCTTCACTGTATCCATGAACCTCCTCTTTGGTCTTCCTCTAGTCCTCTTTCCTGGTGGTTCCAAACCCAGCATCCTTCTTCTGATGTACTCTCTCTCTCTCCTCTGCACATGTCCAAACCATCTCAGTCTGACCTCTCTGACTTTAAAACCTCTAACATGTGCTGTTCCTCTGATCCTGTCCATCCTGGTCACTCCCAGAGAGATCCTCAGCATCTTCATCTCTGATACAAACTATGTTTCCTGTCTTTTTCTCGGTGACACTGTCTCTAGACCAATCAGCATGGCCGCTCTCACCACACTGTCTCTAGACCAATCAGCATGGCCGCTCTCACCACACTGATCCTGGTTACCATGGTATTTGTATTTGTATTTATTTGGATCTCCATTAGCTGTGTAAAAACAGCTATTCTTCCTGGAGTCATACAGTAATCACAAATAAAGAGACTTTGGCGGAAATACACATATGAAATAAAAACACAAAACAACAACACATACATTCATACACACACACACACACACACACTGGACCGTATTTTTGTAGGTGCGTTCGAATTTTGATCATATCAATGTCAACACTGACACCGGCCAGTGGTTCCAGGTAGTAGGGGCTTATTTCGAACGCACCTACATTACATGATGGCAAACAGAGACCTCATCACTATGAAATTACGATGCAAACAACTTTACACAATACAATAACAGGTTTAGTTAGAGAGCAGATGCCTCTTTAATAAGAATTTAAATTGTTGTTTATTATTTGAATAAATAATGTCATTGGTAAATTGTTCCACATAGACATGGATCGGAATTTGATAGTATTTTTACCATAATTAGTTTTTATTTTAGGTAATTTAAATCTGCCATCTGTAGCATGTCTCGTTTCATGGCTGTGCCCATCAGAACTAAAAGACAGCTCTTGATAAAACACATTTGGTAGTTTAGACTCTTTAACATTTCTTGTTAATTTAAGCAAAGAGGCATCACATCTCTCTCTAACCTTTAGCCATAATAGGGTATCATGCATCCATTTTACATTAGTTCTATAAGGACATTTAAGAACACAACGAGCTGCCTTATTTTGTATTGTTTGAAGTGTCTTAATATGAGAAACAGCAGCACAAGACCAGATTTCAGAACAATAATCTAACTGTGAGAGCACAAGGGTTTTTATGACATCTCCTACCATGTTAGACGGAAGCAGATGTGAACATCTTTTAATCATTGAGAGACTCCTGCCCATCCTCTGTGCTACAGAGCTGATGTGTTTGGACCAAGACAATTTATTATCAATTTCTACACCAAGAAGTTTAGTCTCTTGTACCTGCTCAACAATTGTGAGGGTAGGAACGTAGATCCTGGTTACCATGGTGAGGGTAGGAACGTAGATCCTGGTTACCATGGTGAGGGTAGGAACGTAGATCCTGGTTACCATGGTGAGGGTAGGAACGTAGATCCTGGTTACCATGGTGAGGGTAGGAACGTAGATCCTGGTTACCATGGTGAGGGTAGGAACATAGATCCTGGTTACCATGATGAGGGTAGGAACATAGATCCTGGTTACCATGGTGAGGGTAGGAACATAGATCCTGGTTACCATGATGAGGGTAGGAACATAGATCCTGGTTACCACGGTGAGGGTAGGAACGTAGATCCTGGTTACCACGGTGAGGGTAGGATCGTAGATCCTGGTTACCACGGTGAGGGTAGGAACATAGATCCTGGTTACCACGGTGAGGGTAGGATCGTAGATCCTGGTTACCACGGTGAGGGTAGGAACATAGATCCTGGTTACCACGGTGAGGGTAGGAACGTAGATCCTGGTTACCACGGTGAGGGTAGGAACGTAGATCCTGGTTACCACGGTGAGGGTAGGAACGTAGATCCTGGTTACCACGGTGAGGGTAGGAACGTAGATCCTGGTTACCACGGTGAGGGTAGGATCGTAGATCCTGGTTACCATGGTGAGGGTAGAACGTAGATCCTGGTTACCATGGTGAGGGTAGGATCGTAGATCCTGGTTACCATGGTGAGGGTAGGAACGTAGATCCTGGTTACCATGGTGAGGGTAGGATCGTAGATCCTGGTTACCATGGTGAGGGTAGGAACGTAGATCCTGGTTACCATGGTGAGGGTAGGAACGTAGATCCTGGTTACCATGGTGAGGGTAGGAACATAGATCCTGGTTACCATGGTGAGGGTAGGAACGTAGATCCTGGTTACCATGGTGAGGGTAGGAACGTAGATCCTGGTTACCACGGTGAGGGTAGGAACGTAGATCCTGGTTACCACGGTGAGGGTAGGAACGTAGATCCTGGTTACCATGGTGAGGGTAGGATCGTAGATCCTGGTTACCATGGTGAGGGTAGGAACGTAGATCCTGGTTACCATGGTGAGGGTAGGAACATAAATCCTGGTTACCATGGTGAGGGTAGTAACGTAGATTGACTTAAATCGAGAGCTTTGCTTTTCGGCTCAGCTTTCTTTTTACAACAACGGACCGATGCAGCGTCCTAGTTATTGCTGATGCCGCACCGATCCGCCTGTCGATCTCCCTGTCTGTTGTGTCAAGGGGTATATTTTGGCCTCAGCTCCACATCATGACAAAAAATATATTTACATGGAGAAAAATCTCTTTGTTACAAACATTTTTAAATGGGGAGGAGAGGGCATGGCATGGCTCAGTGGTAACATTGCCATCTTTGGAAGGAATAGTTGCCAGTTAGATTCCTACTGAGCTCATGCCTTGTCACTGGTGAAGACACCTAACCCCCAGTTACTCCTACGATTGGCGCCGTCATTGGCTGCTTGCTGTGATGCAATGCAGCACAAAAATTTGACTTCAACGCATTATTAAAATAAAAAATAATAATAATTAAAAAAAAAAAAAATCTGTTTTAAAGATGCAGTAAATCCCCCAAACCACCAGGTGGCGATGAACGAATGTTAACCTACAAGGATCTGCTGCATGATTTCATTTTGAGGCAAAGTTTGAATTTTTTTTGGACTAAACGTGAGTTTAAAACCTTATAAACTATTTATTTTGTTTATTATTTGTATTTATTTATCATTTGTTTCGTGTTTCACTGATATTTTTATTTATTTTCGTCTGAATGAGAAATTAAATTATAAAGAAGCTAATGTTAGCTTAGCATCTGTTAGCTTTAAACGGCTAAATTCTTCATTTATTCAAACATTTTTAGCCTTTTATTGAAATAAAAAGCACATTTTTTAAATTTTATTAGAAATACAGTTAAATTTGTAAATTTAAATGTTATTTTATTAGAAGATTATTTTTTTTTAAAAGGATTATTATTTGTTATTTTGTGTTTTTGTGCAGTTTGTTTTTAGCAGAGTTTGACCATCATGGCGGACATTAAGAACTTCCTGTATGCCTGGTGTGGCAAGAAGAAGCTCACCCCGAACTATGACATCAGAACCGCAGGAAACAAGAACAGACAGAAGTTCACCTGTGAGGTGAGTCATCCATCCTCTAACCCTATCTCCTGCATCCTCTTCAGTCACACCAACTATCTTCATGTCTTCCTTCACTGTATCCATGAACCTCCTCTTTGGTCTTCCTCTAGTCCTCTTTCCTGGTGGTTCCAAATCCAGCATCCTTCTTCTGATGTACTCTCTCTCTCTCCTCTGCACATGTCCAGACCATCTCAGTCTGACCTCTCTGACTTTAAAACCTCTAACATGTGCTGTTCCTCTGATCCTGTCCATCCTGGTCACTCCCAGAGAGATCCTCAGCATCTTCATCTCTGATACAAACATCTCTGTTTCCTGTCTTTGAATCAGTGACACTGTCTCTAGCCAATCAGCATGGCCGGTCTCACCATGGTGTCTCTAGACCAATCAGCATGGCCGCTCTCACCACACTGTCTCTAGACCAATCAGCATGGCCGCTCTCACCACGGTTTTGTACACTTTTCCTTTCATTTTATCTGAAACTCTTCTATCACACATCACACCTGATACTTTTCTCAACCCGTTCCAGCCTGCCTGCACACGCTTCTTCACCTCTTTCCCACACTCTCCATTGCTCTGGACTGTTGATCCTCGATACTTAAAATCTTCCACCTTGTTTATCTCTTCTCCCTGTAACCTCACTTTTCCATTTGGATCCCTCTCATTCACACACATGTACTCTGTTTTACTCTGATACTCAGTCATCAATCCATACAGAGACAAAATAGGAGGACGGAGCTTTAGAACAGCTGCTAGGTTGTGTGGAGCTGGAACAGCTGCTCAGTGGAACAAATGACAGTTGGCTCTGCGCTTGGCAGAATGTGGGTTACTGTAATAATGACCTCTGAAGCTCCAGTGAATCCTAGTAAGATGTTAAACTGTCTCTAAAAGCTCCACATCTTGATCCTTCACTGTGGTGGAACAACACCAGCAGTCCACCATCTTTAGTTGCATGTCTCTGTTCACACACACCGGCTTTACCCCTCCATCCATCTCATTATCTATTTTCCTTTCATCCATCCAATCATTCGATCATGCAAAGCAGCCATTAGTAAACAAACCATCTTGTTGCTCCCAGAAGTCCTTTGCTGATTGGTCAACCTCAGTCTGTGGTAATCAGGCACTTCGTGTTCTGCTATGGAGGGTGTAACACTAATGAGGGTGATAATTTGTCAGGTTTCAGGGGAAGTCTTTGTATGTGGGGGTTTCCTTTCATCCTCCAAAAACATGCATGTTAGGTGGATCGGCCGCTTGTTTTAACATCTAACACGCTTGTTGTGGCTTTAACATCCAGCTGTGTAACATCTGGTCTTATAGAGGTTAACAGAGTCACTTCTAATCAGGATGGACCAAACCTCTCGGTCCAACACAATCACAAAAACCCTCAAACTGTCAAGGAGCCCATGTTGATGTTTTGTGTTGTATGTCAGCATCATGTCCGTTCTCACCCCACAGGTCCGGGTGGACGGGTTCAACTACACCGGAATGGGCAACTCTACCAACAAGAAGGACGCTCAGACCAACGCTGCCAGAGATTTTGTGAACTACCTGGTCCGTGTGGGAGAGATGAGTGCTGTGGAGGTCCCGTTTGTGGGGGTCAGTCAAGTTCTTTAATATGTAGACACAAAAGTTTTCATTCTGAACAAAAAGTTCGTTCCGTCATCTTCCGCTTGTTCCGGGGTCGGATCGTGGGGGCAACAGCCTCAAACGGGCAGCCCAGGCTTCTCTCACCCCGGCTGCATCCTCTAGCTCACCCAGAAGGATGCCAAGTCGTTCCCTGTCCAGCTGTGAGACATAGTCTCTCCAGCGGGTCCAGAGTCCTGCCTCTTGGTCTCCTCCTGGTGGGACGTGCCCAAAACACCTCGCCCGTGAGGCGATTGTGGCGCATCTTGACCAGATGCCCGAACCACCCCACCCGGCTCCTCTCAATCTGGAGGAGGGGCAGCTCAACACCGAGCTCCTCCCAGATGGCAGAGCTCCTCACCCGATCTCTGAGTGAGAGCCCAGCCACCCTGCGGAGGAAGCTCATTTCAGCTGCTTGTACCCGCGATCTCAATCTTTCGATTACCACCCACAGCTGGTGACCATAGGTGAGGGTAGGAACGTAGATCCTGGTTACCATGGTGAGGGTAGGAACGTAGATCCTGGTTACCATGGTGAGGGTAGGAACGTAGATCCTGGTTACCATGGTGAGGGTAGGAACGTAGATCCTGGTTACCATGGTGAGGGTTGGAACGTAGATCCTGGTTACCATGGTGAGGGTAGGAACGTAGATCCTGGTAACCATGGTGAGGGTAGGAACGTAGATCCTGGTTACCATGGTGAGGGTAGGAACGTAGATCCTGGTTACCATGGTGAGGGTAGGAACATAGATCCTGGTTACCATGGTGAGGGTAGGAACGTAGATCGACTCGTAAATCGAGAGCTTTCTTTTTCGGCTCAGCTCTCTCTTTACCTCGCAGCGTCCTAGTTATTGCTGACGCCGCACCAATCTGCCTGTCAATCTCCCGCTTTATCCTTCCCCCACTCGTGAAAAAGACCCCGAGATACTTAAACTCAAAAAGTAGTTTACTTTAAAGTGATGGGTAAGGGGGGCATATAAAAGGGGCGTACAGTCATTAGGGGTTTCTAGAATAAGACAGATGGGCAGTAGGAGCACCAGAAAGAAGAGCTGGTACAGCCCAATCATCTGGAGCACCTGGTTTAAAATCTTGCTGCTTGTTCTGTCCAGGTTGGCCCTCCAGCAGTTGACCAGGCAGATGGAGGACCACCACCGGGAACAGGAGGAGATGGCTTCGGAAACCTCCCCTCCAGCGGCCCCCTGCCACCCCACCTCGTAGTGAAGATGGAGGGTGGTGAAGGTGGAGGATTACCTTGTCTGGTCTCGACAGGAAGGACATGGCTTCCTGGTTCTAAACGGTTCTTTGTTGGTTTCAGGAGGAGAAGAAAGCAGCAAGCCGATTCCTGGGGTGACGGGCCTGGGTTACGCCAGTGCCGCCCAGTGGGAGCGTGGTGCCAATCTGAAGGAGTACTACGACAAGCGGGACGAGCAGGAGGCCCAGGCGGTACGGAGCAATCACACCTTAACGATCCGGGAGTCGCCTCACCTCTTCCTCTTTGTTTCCAGACCCTGGAGTCTGAGGAGGTGGATCTGAATGCTAATCTCCACGGCAACTGGACCCTGGAGAACGCCAAAGCCCGTCTGAACCAGTTCTTCCAGAAGGAGAAAACCAGCGCCGAGTACAAGTACAGCCAAGTCGGACCGGACCATAACAGGTCTGTTCTAAGTCTCATCGACCCTCATCCTTCTTCAGACGTCCTCCAGGGTTCTGGTCTTCATGTAGAAGTTCTCAGGAGGGTTCAGTCTGGTACTCTGGAGACGTGGCTTCCTGAGAGCCACGTTTCCATGGAAACCAGATCCCGCAGGTCCCGGTCTCTGTCTCAGACAGATCTTGTTGACAGTTTTCTGGTCCCTCATGTGTCTCATTGTATGAAGATGAGACCCACACCAGCTGGTCCGGACTGGTCCAGCTGCTGTGGGTCTCAGGTAGACCAGTTTCCAGGAAGGTCCTGCATGTTTTTCTGCTGCAAAGCCAGAGACCTCAGGGTGTGTCAGTCACACCAGAGAGCTCTCACAGAACCTGGATGAAAGCGGGGTTTTGGGGGGGCGGCACCAGAGCTCACAACCACCTGGAGGGAAAACATGGGTCGGCGTTTAGACGTTCTAAAGCCAACCCATGGGTGCATCAAGAGGCTGGTTGTGATTTCTGGTGTCGCCATAGGAACGGGAAATAATGCACAAAGTCCGGCAGAAAAAACATGCAGGCTTCCTCCTGAGGGCGGCGCAGGTGAGTCGGGTTACGCCGGGGATGTGGCGCTGTGGGGGGGAGGTGCTTTCTGATGCTGGTTTGTTTTTGCAGGAGTTTCATTGCAGAAATGCAGCTGTTCGTCCGGCAGCTCCGCCGAAGTAAGAACCTTTTCTAGATCCAACCAATCACAGCGGAGCTTAGCATCCTTTTCCTACCAATCAGAGCGGTTTACAGTTTTCTTCTTCCTACAGAAATCACAGCACGTGAGCACGGCTCCAACAAGAAGCTGGCAGCTCAGTCCTGTGCGCTGTCTATGGTCCGCCAGCTTTACCATTTGGGCATCGTCGAGCCTTATTCTGGGCTGACCAAGAAGAAGGAGGGAGAGACGGTATGCCAGAGCCACCTCCTTCAAACCTCCTCTGGACCGTCTTATGACCACCTCTCTTTGTGTATTCCTGCTCCAGTTGGAGGTGTACGAGGTGAACTTTCTGCCGGACCTGCAGCAGCAGCTGGCCGGAGTGATCTATGAGCTTGGCGTAACGATCCCTCCTCCAGTGAGTTCCCTAACGAGGTCCTGTAAGAATCACCACGTGAGGATTAACCATTAACCCTGCTTCGTTCCAGCCCGAAGACCCCAGCAGCCCGGTCTCTCTGATGCAGGCCAAGATGGCTACCTTTGAACCGTCACAGAAACAGCCTGCTGAAGGCGTGGTACCCTGGTCCCCTCCACAGGTCAACTGGAACCCCTGGACCAGCAGCAACATTGACGAAGGACCGCTGGCTTTTGTAAGACCTGAAGTTTCTCTCAGCGTTCTACGAGGGGATCACTGCCTCATTCTGGATTTAATTTTAAGTCTGGTTCCAGATCGATAGGATGATGAGAAACACCCATAATTCTGTTCTGTGTCTTTCTAGTGCACCCCAGAACAGATCAGCAACGACCTCCACAGTGAGCTGATGTACCAACTGGAGAACAACCAGGACCTGCAGAAGGTCTGTTCTGGTTTAGTTTAACAGTTAACTCCAACACTCTGACCGTGGTCTCCTGTTCCAGGTCTTACAGGAGCGCGACCAGCTCCCTGTCAAGCAGTTTGAAGAGAAGATCATGGAGACCATAGAGAGCAACAGCGTGGTGATCATCAGGGGGGCGACGGGCTGTGGGAAAACCACGCAGGTTCCCCAGTACATCCTGGATCGTTTCATCCGGGCAGGCCGCGCCTCCGACTGCAACATTGTGGTTACCCAGGTAACACTGACCGGGGTGTGGGTCGGGAGCCGAGCTTTAGACCCCACTAAGGTCCCGCTCACCCCCATTTTCACTCCTAGCCCAGACGTATCAGCGCCGTGTCGGTGGCCGAGCGCGTTGCCTACGAGAGAGCAGAGGATCTTGGGAAAAGTTGCGGGTACAGCGTCCGCTTTGAGTCGGTGTTGCCGCGGCCGCATGGCAGCATCATGTTCTGCACTGTGGGTAAGTAAAACGGGGGGAGGGGCGGAGGGAGGGGGCAGGCTGGTAAAAACATGAAGGATTTTTTTTTCCTCTAAAACTTTAAAATGTGTTGCAGGAGTTTTGCTGCGGAAGCTGGAGGCGGGAATCCGCGGAATCAGCCACGTCATCGTGGATGAAATCCACGAACGGGATATTAATGTGGGTAAAACCAAACCTGACCTGACCAAACTGGACCTAACGTGTGTGTGTGTGTGTGTGTGTGTGTGTGAGCAGACAGATTTCCTGATGGTAGTCCTCAGAGACGTGGTCCAGGCTTTCCCGGATGTTCGGATCATCCTGATGTCGGCCACCATTGATACGTCCATGTTCAGAGAATACTTCTTCAACTGTCCGATCATAGAAGTGTTTGGACGCACCTTCCCAGTCCAAGGTGTGTGTCTGTATCCCTGAGAGTGTGTGTGTTTGTTTATATGTGTGGACGTCTAACCGCCCCGCCCTCCTGCAGAGTACTTCCTGGAGGACTGCATCCAGATGACCAACTTTGTTCCTCCACCAATGGACCGAAAGAAGAGAGACAAGGATGAGGAGGGAGGTGATGAAGATGTAAGTACCCGCGGGGAGGAGGGCGGTGGGTGGACTGTGTGGGAGGGTAACCTCTATCTCCTGGTTCCTGCAGACTAACTGTAACTTGATCTGCGGACCGGACTACACGGCAGAGACCAAGCGCTCCATGGCCCAGATTAATGAGAAGGAGACCTCCTTCGAGCTGGTGGAGGCCCTCCTCAAGTACATCGAGACCCTGCAGGTGGCCGGAGCCGTGCTGGTCTTCCTGCCGGGTTGGAACCTGATCTACGCCATGCAGCGCCACCTAGAGTCCAACCCACACTTTGGTTAGAGACCACAACCATGTAGATAACAGACCACTAGATACCGGTGTCATGTCAGTCTGAGCTTCACGTCGAGTATGGTCGGGATCGTTAAAGGTCCCATCTCATGTAAAATAACCCTTCACATTGTATCCTCTGCACACACACACGTTTACAACATGCATTACACCATAGTTATGAAAATATATTGATTTGGTGGAGCGCAGTCACAGACCCGGAACTATGAAAGGCCGGGTATCGCTCATCCCCCCGCCCGTCCTGAGAAAGTACAAGCTCCGCCCTCTGCTCTCACTGAGCCGCTTTTCCTCCGTCCATCTCTGAGCGGGAGGGGGAAGCCAGGCGTAAACCCGTGCGTAGCTACAAAAAGCAAGAAAATCAAAAAGACGCAGAGCAGCGAACCAGCCTGTATATCGGACGTTGAAAGCCAGTTTGTGAGGGCGTAAGGCCGGAGTGGAGGCGGGTGGTGAAGAGGGAGGGGGGCGTGGCTACGTCAAATGTGTCATACTGTAGACATCTGCTCATTGGTTGTTTTGTCTGAGCGTTCCAGAAATCCACAAAAAAACGAGTTAAATCAATCTAGAAAGCCCTTTGGTGACATATACAAGGCCTGGACATCACACACACACACACACATACACACAAAAGGCCCGGACATCACTCTTACAAACTAGAAAACTCTGGAAAGTCACTTTGGCATGAGATGGGCCCTTTAAGGATCAATATAATGGATCACTAACGTAGGCAGGAAACCCGTCAAATTCAACTCAGTTTTTTCTTAAGTAAATTCACATTCACCTTATCTGGTACTTGTTAGTACTCGGTAACACTTTTCAACGATCAATCGCTGGGCGGAGCTCCCTATTAGTCCAACAAATAGCAATCCTCGACGAGGCGGCACATGGCGACAGGATACTAAACCACTGTAGGCTCCAGCCATGCTGGGTGTAACCGTAGATCCAGGCTGATCCGTACGTACTGCTGATGTTTCAGGAAGAGGACGGTACCACATCCTGCCGCTCCACTCCCAGATCCCCCGTGAGGAGCAGAGGAGGGTGTTCGAGCCGGTTCCTGAAGGCGTGACTAAGGTGAGGAGAGGGGACGGCATATAATTAGAAACGTCTGCGATGGTCTGTTTACCGTTGGCACACGTGCAGTGATACATCTTCCTTCTCCAGGTGATCCTGTCCACCAACATCGCAGAGACCAGCATCACCATCAACGATGTCGTCTACGTCATCGACTCCTGCAAGTAGGTGGAGCAACTATTCTAAGCTCCTCCCCCTTTCTGCACCTGTTCTCTAACGTCTCCTCCTGCAGGCAGAAGGTGAAGCTCTTCACCTCTCACAACAACATGACAAACTACGCCACGGTTTGGGCGTCCAAGACTAACCTGGAACAGAGGAAGGGTCGAGCGGGGCGCGTTCGGCCGGGCTTCTGCTTTCACCTCTGCAGCCACGCCCGATTCGAGAGGTAGGACGCCTTTAGGTCTTAGCAGATGGGTTTCATCCAGATAGAATTATGAACCTCCCAGCACAGACAGGATTGGCTAGGTCCACCCTGAGCAGTCAGTGTGTGTTCCTGTGTTAGTGTGTGTATTGTCCAACCAGGTTGGAGAATCATATGACTCCAGAAATGTTCAGGACTCCGCTGCATGAAGTCGCTCTGAGCATCAAGCTGCTCAGACTCGGAGCCATCGGGCACTTCCTGTCCAAGGCCATCGAGCCTCCCCCTCTGGACACGGTCATCGAGGCCGAGCATACGCTCCGAGGTAGGAGAGCGAGAGGAAGGGGGAATGTCTAATCTGCAGTAAAGCTGTGTTTTTGATCCCAGTTGATTTTTTTTTTTTTGGAACGTTTTAGAGCTGGATGCGTTGGATAGCAACGATGAGCTGACTCCTCTGGGACGGATTCTTGCCCGACTGCCCATCGAACCCCGGCTGGGGAAGATGATGATCATGGGTTGCATCTTCCAGTAAGTCAGTCTTCCACTTCTTGTTTCCAATCTGCCTCCTCATTGGTCCAACTGGCCTCAATGACCAATGAGGTCATTCCCCATTGGTCATTCCCCATTGGTCCGTTTCCTTTGAGGAATGATCAATGCCTCGTCATTGGTCTAACTTTCTGTTTAACGTTAGCTTCTTCCTGGCTTCCGTGTGTCCTCCGTGTGTCCTCACACGCTGTCTGTGTGTGCAGTGTTGGAGACGCCATGTGCACGGTGTCGGCCTTCTCCTGCTTCCCTGAACCGTTCATCAATGACGGGAAGCGCCTCGGCTTTGTCCACCGCAACTTCGCCGGCTGCCGTTTCTCGGACCACGTGGCGCTGCTCGGCGTCTTTCAGGCCTGGGACGAAGTAAGGTAGGTGGCGCTGTTTAGTCTTTTATGTTTAACAAGTTTGGAATTTGGCTGAATGATGTTTGTGTTTTTTACAATAAAGGATCTTAAAAAAAGAGGCGGGTTATGTTTCTATCAAACAAATAGAGTTCCTTCTCCTAGTTGTCGGTCCGTGTTGCCGCCGTGCGGTTCCTCATGAACGGTCACGGCCAATCGTCTACAATCCGTTCCATTCCATCATCTTCCTCTTGTTCCGGGGTCGGGTCGCGGGGGCAAGAGCCTCAAACGGGCAGCCCAGGCCTCTCTCACCCCAGCTGCATCCTCCAGCTCACCTGGAAGGATCCCAAGTCGTTCCCCAGCCAGCTGTGAGACATAGTCTCTCCAGCGGGTCCGGGGTCTGCCCCTTGGTCTCCTCCCGGTGGGACGTGCCCGAAACACCTCGCCCGCGAGGCGCTCGAACCACCCCATCTGGCTCCTCTCGACCTGGAGGAGGAGCGGCTCGACACCGAGCTCCTCCCGGATGGCAGAGCTCCTCACCCGATCTCTGAGTGAGAGCCCAGCCACCCTGCGGAGGAAGCTCATTTTGGCCGCTTGTACCCGCGATCTCATTCTTTCGGTCACCACCCACAGCTGGTGACCATAGGTGAGGGTAGGAATGTAGATCCTGGTTACCATGGTGAGGGTAGGAACGTAGATCCTGGTTACCATGGTGAGGGTTGGAACGTAGATCCTGGTTACCATGGTGAGGGTAGGAACGTAGATCCTGGTTACCATGGTGAGGGTAGGAACGTAGATCCTGGTTACCATGGTGAGGGTAGGAACGTAGATTCTGGTTACCATGGTGAGGGTAGGAACGTAGATTCTGGTTACCATGGTGAGGGTAGGAACGTAGATCCTGGTTACCATGGTGAGGGTAGGAACGTAGATTCTGGTTACCATGGTGAGGGTAGGAACGTAGATCCTGGTTACCATGGTGAGGGTAGGAACGTAGATTCTGGTTACCATGGTGAGGGTAGGAACGTAGATCCTGGTTACCATGGTGAGGGTAGGAACGTAGATTCTGGTTACCATGGTGAGGGTAGGAACGTAGATCCTGGTTACCATGGTGAGGGTAGGAACGTAGATCCTGGTTACCACGGTGAGGGTAGGAACGTAGATCCTGGTTACCATGGTGAAGGTAGGAAAGTAGATCCTGGTTACCATGGTGAAGGTAGGAAAGTAGATCCTGGTTACCATGGTGAAGGTAGGAAAGTAGATCCTGGTTACCATGGTGAGGGTAGGAACTTAGATCCTGGTTACCATGGTGAGGGTAGGAACGTAGATCCTGGTTACCACGGTGAGGGTAGGAACGTAGATCCTGGTTACCTGGTTCGTCTTTCCTCCTGGACAAACAGTAAACTCTGAGTTCTCAGTCTGTGAGACGGACGTACACGGAGTCCCAGATTAATACGGACGTCCTGTCATGTCTTCACGTCCACCTCACTCTGCTTTTCTTCTTCGTCCGCTTTCCCAAAGTCATCAACACCACATCAGGCGCACCGCTCTGTAGGACACGGGGAAAATTTAAGACAGGGTAGCTTCAGCAGGACCCGGGATAAACCCGCCTGGTTTAACTGGCCTTCACTTAGTCTTTCTGGTCTGGATTAGTGGGTGTGGCCTGTTACAGTCGCTCCTGATTAAAGTTAGTGTGTCCGTTTAGAATTCTGGTTTAACAGGATATAGTGGTCTGCTTTTTAAGGGGCTGGTTTAACTGGGCGTAACCCTGTGTGTCTCCGATCAGGATAAACGGTGAAGAGGCAGAAATTCGCTTCTGTGATCAAAAACGACTCAACATGTCGACGTTGAGGATGGCCTGGGAGGCCAAAGTCCAGCTGAAGGACATCCTGGTCAACTCCGGGTTTCCTGAAGGTACCTGAACGCATCATGGCTTCTCTGAGTCGCCATGACGACACTCTGACTGGTTTCCCTACCCTACCAGAGAGTCTGCTGACTCAGTCGTTCAACACGGTGGGACCGGACAACAACCTGGACGTGGTGGTCTCGCTGCTGACCTTCGGCTCCTATCCCAATGTGTGCTACCACAAAGAGAAGAGGAAGATCCTGACCACCGAGGGGCGCAACGCCCTCATCCACAAGTCCTCCGTTATTTGTCCCTTCAGCAGCCACGACATCAAGTACCCGTCTCCGTTTTTCGTCTTCGGCGAGAAGGTGAGTCTCTGCGTTTACCAGCAGAAGGAGCAGGAGCTTACTGTGGGACTGTTTTCCAGATCCGAACCAGGGCCATCTCCGCTAAGAGCATGACTCTAGTGAGTCCGCTGCAGCTGCTGCTGTTCGCCTGCAAGAAGATCAACTCCTACGGAGACATGGTGGAACTCGATGACTGGTGAGAAGTAAAGACGGACTTCATGTGTTTCAGTTTATTTGATTAGAAACGAGTGTGTTTCATAAACTCGTTTATGGCTGGTTCTCAGTGCTCACCTCTAGTTGGGTTCCATTAAAAAAAAAAGGATCTACGTTCCTACCTTCACCATGGTAACCAGGATCTACGTTCCTACCTTCACCATGGTAACCAGGATCTACATTCCTACCCTCACCATGGTAACCAGGATCTACGTTTCTACCCTCACCATGGTAACCAGGATCTACGTTCCTATCCTCACCATGGTAACCAGGATCTACGTTCCTACCCTCACCATCGTAACCAGGATCTACGTTCCTACCCTCACCATGGTAACCAGGATCTACGTTCCTACCCTCACCATGGTAACCAGGATCTACGTTCCTACCCTCACCATGGTAACCAGGATCTACGTTCCTACCTTCACCATGGTAACCAGGATCTATGTTCCTACCCTCACCATGGTAACCAGGATCTACGTTCCTACCCTCACCATGGTAACCAGGATCTACGTTCCTACCCTCACCATGGTAACCAGGATCTATGTTCCTACCCTCACCATGGTAACCAGGATCTACGTTCCTACCCTCACCATAGTAACCAGGATCTACGTTCCTACCCTCACCATGGTAACCAGGATCTACGTTCCTACCCTCACCATGGTAACCAGGATCTAAGTTCCTACCCTCACCATGGTAACCAGGATCTACGTTCCTACCTTCACCATGGTAACCAGGATCTACGTTCCTACCCTCACCATGGTAACCAGGATCTACGTTCCTACCCTCACCATGGTAACCAGGATCTATGTTCCTACCCTCACCATGGTAACCAGGATCTACGTTCCTACCCTCACCATAGTAACCAGGATCTACGTTCCTACCCTCACCATGGTAACCAGGATCTACGTTCCTACCCTCACCATGGTAACCAGGATCTACGTTCCTACCCTCACCATGGTAACCAGGATCTATGTTCCTACCCTCACCATGGTAACCAGGATCTATGTTCCTACCCTCACCATGATAACCAGGATCTACGTTCCTACCCTCACCATGGTAACCAGGATCTACGTTCCTACCCTCACCATGGTAACCAGGATCTACGTTCCTACCCTCACCATGGTAACCAGGATCTACGTTCCTACCCTCACCATGGTAACCAGGATCTACGTTCCTACCCTCACCATGGTAACCAGGATCTACGTTCCTACCCTCACCATGGTAACCAGGATCTACGTTCCTACCCTCACCATGGTAACCAGCATCTACGTTCCTACCCTCACCATGGTAACCAGGATCTACGTTCCTACCCTCACCGTGGTAACCAGGATCTACGTTCCTACCCTTACCATGGTAACCAGGATCTACGTTCCTACCCTCACTATGGTAACCAGCATCTACGTTCCTACCCTCACTATGGTAACCAGCATCTACGTTCCTACCCTCACCGTGGTAACCAGGATCTACGTTCCTACCCTTACCATGGTAACCAGGATCTACGTTCCTACCCTCACCATGGTAACCAGGATCTACGATCCTACCCTCACCATGGTAATCAGGATCTACGATCCTACCCTCACCATGGTAACCAGGATCTACGTTCCTACCCTCACCATGGTAATCAGGATCTACGATCCTACCCTCACCATGGTAACCAGGATCTACGTTCCTACCCTCACTATGGTAACCAGGATCTACGTTCCTACCCTCACCATGGTAACTAGGGTGGTGACCGAAAGAACAAGGTTGCGGGTACAGAGGGCCGAAATGAGCTCTCACTCAGAGATCGGTGAGGAGCTCTGCCATCCGGGAGGAGCTCGGTGTCGAGCCGCTCCTCCTCCAGATCGAGAGGAGCCAGATGGGGTGGTTCGAGCGCCTCGCTGTGGAGGTGTTTCGGGCACGTCCCACCGGGAGGAGACCAAGAGGCAGACCCCGGACCTGCTGGAGAGACTATGTCTCACAGCTGGCTGGGGAACGACCTGGGATCCCTCCAGGTGAACTCTATCAGTTTATATAGCGAGTACTGAGTAACTGTGGTCGATTTATTCAAGTCTCTTCGGTGGTTCGGAAGGTATAAGTGTTACAGAAGCACTGATCGACGGACACTGTGTGGGCGGAGTCATAAAATCTTTCAAAATATAAGCCAGTCAGGGTTCTGTGGTTCACAGTTTGTAACCTTTGTGCCCTCCTCAGGATCAAGCTGAGGATTCCTCATGAGTTAGCGGGAGGTATCGCTGCCCTGCGGGCCGCCCTGGAGGCCCTGGTGGTCGAAGTAACCAAAGAACCCGACTACATCAACCAGATGGACCAGACCAACGAGCGTCTGCTGAACATCATCAGACTGGTGTCGAAACCGTCTACAGCTGGAATCAATCTGATGGTCAACAACCAGAGGTAACCCTCACCCGGTTACCACGGTAACACGCTGTCCTCCTCACCCGTTGCTTCTTCTCTTTAGGATGGGAGACGGTCCTCGACCTCCGAAGATGGCCCGCTTCGATGGAGGAGGTGGCGGAGGTTACGGCAGAGGAGGATACGGAGGATACCGGGGAGGAGGAGGGTATAGAGGAGGAGGAGGTGGAGGTTACAGAGGAGGTGGAGGTTATGGAGGCTACCGAGGAGGTGGTGGGTATGGCGGAGGAGGAGGTTACAGGGGAGGCGGAGGATACGGAGGCCCCCGAGGAGGTGGAGGTTATGGGGGAGGAGGTGGAGGTTATGGGGGAGGAGGTGGAGGTTATGGGGGAGGAGGTGGAGGACGTTATGGCGGAGGAGGAGGAGGTTACGGGGAAGGAGGTGAAGGTAACGGGCGAGGAGGTGGAGGTTATGGGGGAGAAGGTGGAGGTAATGGAAGAGCTTATGGAGGAGGAGGTGGAGCTTATAGGGGAGGAGGTGGGGCTTATGGTGAAGGAGGTGGGGCTTATGGGGGTGACGGAGGTTACAGAGGAGGGTACTAACCTCGGTTTCCTGGGTGAACGTTTTTTTTTTTTTTCATCTGGTTGTAATGATTGTTTTTAAAGTTACCAAAAAATAAACATTGTTTTTTCCAACATTGTCTTCCATTTTTTTTTTCCATATTTTACTTTCATCTTCATTCAGTAACTAAAAAGAAACCTGGTCCAAAAAATGGATTGTAACATAATAAAAATACCTGCAATACCTGACCTAGTCGCTGGAGTATTCAAGCAGAGGCACTAGGTGGCGCCAGCCATCCTCTGTACATAGTGAGGTAGACACTATATATGCTCTTGGGCCTCATTTATGAGACGTACTTATACCCAATCGGAGCATACGCAAACATCTAAATTAAATGGAGCCCACTGTGTGACTGTGTGCAAAGTCAGGATTTGTTGGACGCAGGTCGTAAGACAACACTTGCGGACTAAACCTGACTTAACAGTAGACGGAAAAGAAGCAGTGAGTACAAACAAATACCTTTTATAAGAAAAATGAACCACATCATGGAAAAAATGGTGCAAATACATCCACATCTAATCACAACATTTGCCCTTATTTTGAAACTCTATAGTGTGATGCATCAGGTTCTAGAATCTAGATCAAGCATGGGCAAACTACGGCCCGCGGGCCACATGCGGCCCGTTAAACGGTTTAATCCGGCCGCTGAACTTGATAAAATTAATTAAATTAATCTTGTTAATGTTTTATTTTACCTGCAGTTCTGTTGTTTTGTCACTACATGGCGCCAAAGATACAACAAAACTGCTCCCATTAAAATGCGTGTGTGTCTGTGACGCACACGCCGTCAAAATAAACAGTGTGGACAGATACGGAAAGCCATCGAGGCCAATACACACGTAAACAAGCGTCTGGTTTCTTCCCCGCCCAAGCCCCCCCCCACACACTTGTTTTTTTTGTTGGTTTCTCACCGAAAAGGAGGGTCTAAGGGCAGGAAACCGCTCAAAATGTTTAGTTTTTATGTATTTTTATAACACATTTTTTTTAATTCTTTGTCCATTTTTTGTATTTTTTTTAAATCTAAAAAGTGAAGCCTGCAATACCTGACCTAGTTGCTAGAGTAACTAGAATTGAGACAATTATTTGGTTGTAAAAATAAAACTGTATTAAATTCATTTTCCTTCTGCTATTGAAATGTTTAAGATTGCAGGGATCACCATGGTAACCAGGATCTACGTTCCTACCCTCACCATAGTAACCAGGATCTACGTTCCTACCCTCACCATGGTAACCAGGATCTACGTTCCTACTCTCACCATGGTAACCAGGATCTACATTCCTACCCTCACCATGGTAACGAGGATCTACGTTCCTACCCTCACCATGGTAACCAGGATCTACGTTCCTACCCTCACCATGGTAACCAGGATCTACGTTCTTACCCTCACCATGGTAACCAGGATCTACGTTCCTACCCTCACCATGGTAACCAGGATCTACGTTCTTACCCTCACCATGGTAACCAGGATCTACGTTCCTACCCTCACCATGGTAACCAGGGTGGTGACCATAAGAACAAGGTTGTGTTCTTGTATCCACGAGTAGTAAGATGGCTAGCTTTGGACTCAAGAGTTGCCGGTTCGAATCCTGCAGAGCTCATGCCTAAATGTCCGTGGAGAAGACACCTAACTCCCAGTTTCTCCCACCATTGGCTGCCTGCTGCGGTGCAATGCAGCACGGGGAATTAATACAGTCTGATTTTAAAAAATACATACAAACCCAAACTATGATTGATCCACCTCCATGCTTAGACATTTTATTAGGATGCTTTTCACACACACACACACACACACACACACACACACACACACACACACACACACACACACACACACACACACACACACACACACACACACACACACACACACACACACACACACACACACACACACACACACACACACAGAACTTTTTCTAACAGATTTTTTTTTCTCTTTCCAGAAACTTTTTGAACTTTTTTCTAACTTGTAGAAAGTTTTTGTGAAGCAGGTGAAGGGTGGGACGGAAGTGTGCGCGGCAGAGCTGCGCAGTAGCGGACTGGGTGTGTTCCTGAGGGGAGTCCCTTCCTGCTGGAGAGTTCTGAGACCCCCACGCAGGACCCTCACACACACACACGCACACACTTTTCAGACCGAGCGGAGCGCCTCCGCAGACTTTGGATCTGTTTGCGTGTTTTTGAGAGAATGCGGTGCGTAATGCGGGTGCTGTGGTCCGTGGTCGCGCTGTGCGCCGTCCGCGCCGCCATGGATGAGTGCGGGGAGCAGCAGGGCCGCGCTCAGCGCTGCATGCCGGAGTTTGTGAACGCAGCTTTTAACATGTCTGTGGAAGCGACGAACACCTGTGGAGCTCCACCTGAGGAGTACTGCGTGCAGACCGGAGCCACGGGCGTCACGAAGTCCTGCCACATCTGCGACGCGCGGGATCCACGGAACCAGCACGGGGCCGCGTTCCTGACCGACTATAACAACCAGCAGGACGCCACCTGGTGGCAGAGCCAGACCATGCTGGCGGGGGTCCAGTACCCCAACTCAATCAACCTGACTCTTCACCTCGGTAAAAACTGTTTATTTACTTTTTATGGTTAACACTGAGGCCTCACAGCAACTAGGTCAGGGGCTCCAATCACTGGTCTTTCTGTGTGGAGTGTGCATGTTCTCCCCGGGTGATTGGCCGCTTGGATTGAGTGTGTGTGGCTCTCCACCAGATTGGTGATCTTTTCGGCGTGCACCCCGGCCCTAACTGTAATCATTTGGGATAGGACCATAAGAATGAGTGTGTGTGGCCTCGTAGCAGACTGGCGACTTGTTCGGATGTATCCTGCCTCTCACCTGCAATCAGCCGGGATAGGCTCCGGTACCCCTTATGTCCCACTAGCGGTGAACGGTTCAGAACCGTCCAGACTGAGGACGGTTGGTTTCTGGTGGTTTTTTTGGGTTTTGATGGTTCGTTATTTTTAAGATTCTTTATCGTCACAACGCAAGACGTCAAATTTTTACAGACTCCGGCTGGTGTGGCTTTGTGGTCATACCAGCCTGTTAATGCCTGATCCCGTCAGACCTCAGAAGCTAAGCATGCTGGGTCTGGGCTGTACTTGGATGGGAGACCGCCGGAAGCGTCTTTGAAAGTCCTGAAAAACGCTTTATAAATACAACACATTATTATTGTTATTATAAAAGATAGAAAGTAGAAACACAACAAGTTCATAGTGCTGCTCAGTAGGGGGTTCAGTTAGGGATAGAAGGTGGTGGGGTGATTGCTTTCACAGTGGTCGTCCTAATGGTCCGGTACTACTTCATGATGAGCGTTACAGACAGTCCTCCGGCATGGGTCGGGTCGGTTGCTGTATCTGGCCGTCTGCTGAACCCAGGAGCTGTAGACTGAGTCCAGATCGGACAGATGACAGCCTACGACCCCCTCTCCTGTCCTCTCCGCCCGGGCTAAGATCTTTTTTTATCCTGTGTGGTGCAGCTGACATACCACACCGTCATGCTGAGAGGCAGGGAGGTGGCTCTGTAGACGTTCACCTGAAGTTGGGAGGATTGTCCCACAGACGATCCTCGAGAGGTTAGAGGAGATGTGGATGCTGCCAACACACTCCTCAGACTGGGTGCAGAGAGGATGGGGGTCAGTCCTCCTGGATTTTAGGATTTGTGGCTTTAAGAAGGTGGGACGTCAGGATGAATGGCTTCTAGGGATCCTTAAAAAACAGAAACATGTGGCAGAGGAAACCCTCTGATTGGTAGAGGGTTCCTCTAACTAATCCAAAACTAGGAAGGAAGACTATAGCCCGACGATATGTGGGTACAAACTGACTGACTGAGATTTTCAACGTCCCACAGTGTCCACACACAGTTGGACTGCTCTAGTCAGGCTGGTACCATGTAACCCCTCGATTCAATTAAATTCACCCCAGCAACTAGGTCAGGGACTGCAGGTGTCTGGCGGGATCTGAAAACATCAGCAGACAGTAACAGGTATGAGGTCATGACTCATCCCTCAGCGCCATGTTTGTAGTTCTATAGCTTCACATGTATGTTCACCATGCTTCACGATCAGTGCTCCGTGGGTACGATGAGCAACCTGAGGGTTGCCGGTTCAATCCCCTGCCTGGATTCATGCTGAGGTGCCCCGGAGCAAAACACCAAACCCCTGATAGGTCCTAATGGTGGTTCCTGCTTGCATGCCAGCTTCCACCATCAGGTATGAATGTGTGTGTAAATGTGAGTCAGGATGCCTCCCGAGCGCCTCGCTGGTGAGGTGTTCCGGTCACGTCCAACCGGAAGGAGACCGAGAATCAGACCCCGGACCCGCTGGAGAGACTATGTCTCACAGCTGGCTGGGGAAGGACTCAGGATCCATCCGGGTGAGCTGGAGGATGCAGCCGGGGTGAGAGAAACCTGGGCTTCCCGTCTGAGGCTGTTACCCCCGGCGACCTGGCCCTGGATAAGCGGAAGATGACGGAACGGAAAACTAAATTGCAATGTTTACAAATCATCTGATCTGTTTAAACCAGCTGATTGGCCATCCATAACCTCCCTGACAAATCAGATGGCCCCTCACAGTCACACTGTGTGAGGGAGACATCAGCCAATCAGGTTCACGTTTAAACTTTGAGATTGAAGTGACAAACTGTGCGGCCATATCTATTATTAAACGTGCAAACAACTCAATCTGTGCGTACCCCGACTTTCAGGCAAATCGACCAATTTATGAAGGTGGTCAAGTGTATGTGTGTGTGTGTGTGTGTGTGGATTATGGTCTGACTTTAAAGAACGTCAGAAGCTGCTGACTTCTGACTAAATTTGTGGACAGAGCTTGGAGTGCGATGAGGACAGTGAAATGAAGCATTAGGAGCAGCGAAGACACACAAAGGCCTCTCAAGAGAAAATGGACCACATCATGGAAACGGGTCAAACATTTGAACTCCTTTTGAAACCTGAACCACGCAGTGTTTCACATTCTATATGTAAATATAATTAATAATAACGGGGCTACACAGCAGCGAAGCATGTGGCCAACCCTGACCTTCTCACTATGAAGGTTTGAGTGCCCGGGTGGGGGCTTGAATCGCTGGCCTTTCTGTGTGGAGTTTGCATGTTCAGTGTGTGTTTTACCAGGTGCTCCAGTTTCCTTCCATCCTCCAAACACGTACTCCACTTCTTAGGCGACCTGTTCGGGGTGTATCCTGCCTCTTGCCTGTAATCAGCCGGTATAGGTCGTACCCTTCCTCCACCACTGGCGGCAGTATTCTGAAGTTTAATGCCTTTTTTAATTGGTTCCATCATTTTAAATCGGACTCAGAATGATGGTCGGTTTTTAAAACGGACGGTTCTCGTCTCGTTACGTTCTCAGTTTTTGATGCGTTAGAATCAGCAGTGATACCAAAACAGAGAAGATGGGATTCTTCTCAGGGTTTAAAACAGTTTGGTGTGGATCAGGGAGGATCTGATTGGTTCTGAGGGGTTTTGGTGGGTTCTGATTGGTTCTGAGGGGTTTTGGTGGGTTCTCATTGGTTCTGATTGGTTCTGATGGGTTTTGATATGTTCTGATTGGTTGTGAGGGGTTTAGGTGGGTTCTGATTGGTTCTGATGGGTTTTGGTGGCTTCTGATTGATTCTGAGGGGTTTTGGTGGGTTCTGATTGATTCTGATGGGTTTTGGTGGGCTCTGATTGGTTCTGAGGGGTTTTGGTGGGTTCTGATTGATTCTGATGGGTTTTGGTGGGCTCTGATTGGTTCTGATGGGTTTTGGTGGGTTCTGATTGGTTCTGAGGGGTTTTGGTGGGTTCTGATTGGTTCTGAGGGGTTTTGGTGGGTTCTGATTGATTCTGATGGGTTTTGGTGGGCTCTCATTGGTTCTGATGGGTTTTGGTGGGTTCTGATTGGTTCTGAGGGGTTTTGGTGGGCTCTGATTGGTTCTGATGGGTTCTGATATGTTCTGATTGGTTGTGAGGGGTTTAGGTGGGTTCTGATTGGTTCTGATTGGTTCTGATTGGTTTTGATGGGTTCTGATTGGTTCTGATGGGTTTTGGTGGGTTCTGATTGGTTCTGAGGGGTTTTGGTGGGCTCTGATTGGTTCTGATGGGTTCTGAGGGGTTTTGGTGGGTTTTGGTCGTCTTGGTTTCCTTCCGGATGTAAAAATACTTCCAGCATCTATTTTGTGTTTCAGTGTTTAGCAGTGTGTCTATGTGTGAGTGTTACCATGTGTGTGTGAGGGCAGTAGTTTCTTTCAGTGTGTTGGTGTGTGTTCTAGTGTTACTATGTGTGTATATCGTGGTGTGTTTCAGAGTGTTAGTGTGTGTTTCAGAGTGTTAGTGTGTGTGTTGAAGTATTTAGTAGAGCGTCTTTCATGGTGTGAGTGTGTGTGTCAGTGTGTAGCAGTGTGTGTACATGTAAGTCAGTGTGTTTGAAGCCGGCTTTGGAAAGTCGACACGTTCAGACTTGATGAAGATCTTTCTGTCAGAAAACATGAAACCCCCTCCTGTTGGGCCTCCTGCAGAAAGAACCTCACACACCCGGACCAATCTGAACCCACCACACACACACACACACACACACACACACACACACACACACACACACACACACACACACACACACACCCGCACCGTCTGACCTGTCTCAACCTGGTTCCATACCCAAACTCTCCAGATTCCTCTGCAAAGACAAGAGTTCTTATCAAAGGACCCTCCACCCCTCTCAGACCTGGACCGAAGCCAGCTGAACCTGGGTTCTTTGTTAGATCCGGGCTTGTCTTCAGAGTCTGATCCAGACCGCTCGGTTCCTGACTTCTTTGTCCTGCTGCCGTGCTTCTGGTAAATGTGATGTTTGCAGAACTACTACCGTAATTTCACGGCCATGAGGCGAACCTAAAAGTCTCAAATTTTCTTCAAAATGAGCGGTGCGCCCTATCTGATTTGTGATTGGTGGACGTCTTAGAGAACCATCAGGCGGGCGCAGTTGAAAACATGAGAACATTAAAGGGTGAAGTGTGTGTGTGGATTATGTCTAAAAGAACAGGTGTGTGTCTTATGCAGAACATTGCTGTTTTAACAAAGAGACACGCTTATGAAGCTCAGTTTAAACTGATGGCGATCAGCTGCACCGGGCGAGTTACCCCACAGTTTGCCAGTGGATTGTAGATGCTCGGGCTAACGTGTCTGCTGGCACTGTTGTCTGAGCTTTCCCAAAAGCAGGCATCATTTCCGAGGAGCTGCACGGTTCAGAAAGCGTGGAAAGTGAACCTGCGAGGTTGGATTTAGAGCAGCTGTTAGATTCAGAACCAGAGGATGAGGACTTTGATGGATTTAATAAATGACTTTATGACGACTGTAAATAATATTTAAATAAAACCAACCAAACTCAGTTTTACTCCTGATCTATTTTTAAATACGCACGTGTGTGCGTATGTGCACGTCTATGTGTATGTGTTGTTGTTGTAAACCCGCGCCCTATCATCAGGTGCGCCTTATGTGTGTGTAAAATACAGAGCACGCAAAATTTGGACTGCGCCTTTTAATACGGTGCGCCCTATGGTCGTGAAAATACGGTAATTTAAAATGAAACTGCCCACAGTGACTCAGTACCAACGATTAGATGAACTGATTAAGTTTTCCGGTTCATCCAACCAAACATTCCTAATGAATAAAGTTGGAGTTATCGGTCATCGGCTTGGTCTTGTTTGACTCTAAGTTTTGGGGATGTTCACTTCGACCATGTCCACGCGTAGACGGGTATTTTAAAAACGTATATCCGCTGTCTTCCGTTTTAGAAAAACTCTCGTGTACACACATAACCGTTTTCAATCCATCCGCACCCACACGAACCCGTATAAATACGCTTCTGAGTGCGGTTATAAGCATGCCAGACCAGTAGAGGGCAGGTTTTTTCGGTGGGTCCATGCTGCCCACTGTCTGATGTTAAAAACAAGGACGCACACAGATGACGTTTATGTATTAACTGTCGCAGGTAGTGATGTTTAAAAACGTCCGTTATGCACGTCCACATGCAAAACTGGAGTTTCCAAAATTTTCACTTTGTCGGAGTTTTCAAAAACGACAGTTTTGAGTGAATGTTTTCGTGTGGATGAAAACTATTAAAAATATATTAGTTTTATCAGATACGCGGCTAGATGTGGACATGGTCTTAGAGTCTTGGTTTTTTTGGGGTTCCTGACTTCAGGAGGTTCTTTAAAGTACCTTCAGGATGACCGTAGAGAGGAGGGTCTGGACGGCAGTGGTTTGAAGGGTAGATGGAACCTATTGAGGGTCCTGGGGTCCCTTGTTTTAAACAACTAGTGACTAAAAATAAAAAAAATGAATTACTCTATTCATCCCTCACCGGGGAAATTTGTGTGCTGCACTCCTTACACCGCAGCAGGCCGCCATGACGGTGTCAATGGTGGGAGAAGCGGGGGTTAGGTGTCTTCTCCAAGGACCCTAGACGTGTTGTCTGTGGGACGCGAACCTGCGAACCTGCGAACTTCCGGTCTAACCACTGAGCTGCCGTCTCCTCCCTAGAAGGTGTTCCTGGTTTTGAGGGTTGATAGATTGAGGAATTCTTCTCTTTAGGGTGCTCATGGTTTTGGTCTGGTCTGATTTGAAGAGGGTCCCGTTTCTGTACGGCTCATTGTCTTTAAGATACAGATGGTGGGAGGAGCTTCCTCACATGATGCTCTTCAGGGGCTTCAGGCTTTTAGGGTACAGATAGTTTAGGATCCTTCCGACCAGATGGGTGAACCACCTTTGGTTTCAGGGATTTCAGACTCAGTCCTTCCAGGCCGATGTCCTCAGGTTTTTATTGACTTCTGGTTCAAATAAAGTAACAGCCAATAAAGTTAATCATCAGAATCAGAATATACTTTATTGATCCCACACAGGGGAAATTTGTGAAAATCTTAATGACATCGATCAGGTTTAAAGATTCAATGACTCATGGAAAACATTCAGAAGACAGTTCCTCGGAGGTCAGAGCTCAGCAGCCTTGTTTACTAAATGAGACATAGTGATTCTCTTCATGTTCAGGAGGTAGGACGGTGTAGAAGCAGGGAGCAACCATATGCCACACACTCCATCACATTTATAGAATGTTTGATTTGTATGGAAGTGAGCGTACGTACGGAGAACGGGGTACGTATCGGGTTTATGTATGCTTTATAAATGTGGGTCCTGGTCTTTAGGGCTCTGATGTTTCTGGTCAGAATCAGGGCGTTTCTAGTTTCTGGATGTTTAATTTTCAGCTTTTGAATTTTGTCTCGGATTCTTTCGATACAATAAAATCAGATTGATTTTTTTATAAAAACACCCACGTTGTAAAAAGACATTTTTCTCTTGGTTTATCTGCACTTTGACCAGCGACTGGTTTCTATTTAATCATCTTGGTTAGACTGAGGGCAGCGGGCTGGAGGGTGTGTGTGTGTGTGTGTGTTAATTCCTCCGTATTAATGATTAACATCTCATGAGATTTTAAAACGGTAACAAGTTAAAAAATAAATATCAGCCTCTAGTGGTCCACAGTCTGTACATCTGCATCTTAAATCCACCAAACACACTTTTGAGGACAGTGAGGTGAAGATTCTAAGTAGAGAGAAAGGATGGTTTGAAAGAGGGGTGAAGGAAGCCATCTTTGTGATGAAAGAGAATCCATCTCTGAATCGGAGTGGAGGCATTAGATACATTCTGCCCGGGATTTTCACGCCTCTCGTTAGCAGGATTTTCTATTCACTAGGCTTTTAGCATTTTTATAATAGGTTCGTTTACTGGTCTGTGGTTACAATAGGAGCCATTCACGGCCATCATAGGTAACACAGGCTCATTGGTCGAGCCCTTCATAGGTAACACAGGCTCATTGGTCGAGCCCTTCATAGGTAACACAGGCTCATTGGTCGAGCCCTTCATAGGTAACACAGGCTCATTGGTCGAGCCCTCCTTACTATTTTTTTTACCTTTTACTCAGGTTAGTATAAATAGATCCAGTTTTCAGTCCATTTCATTCAGATTGAAAATGATTTCCGGATGGAAGTCGAAACGTCTCGTTCAAGAATTAAACTGTCCAGAAGACTTTTTTAAAACTTTTCTACGATCAGCAGCCACACGATGAGCAGGACGACATGAAGAAGAAAAAGTAAACATCATGTAACATGTATCATAGGACTGGTTTCATCAGGAGTCCACTTCATGAGGATTATTCTGAGGATATTTAAAGTACCAGAGGGCGTTGGCCTAGTGGTAAAGTGTTTGTTCTTGAAGCGGGAGAAGCTGGTTCAAATCCCACTGAGCTCCCTAGCTGTCCCTGAAGAAGACACTTAACCCCCTAGTTGCTCCCACCATTGGTGCCGTCATGGCTGCCTGCTGAGGTGCGATGCAGCACAGTAATTTCTCATGAGGACTAATTAAAGAATTCTTCTTGTAAAACTGTTACTTTGTGATCATGTGTAAAGTTTTTAAATATGATTCATAAAAACATTAAAAATATACTTCATTCCTTTTTAATTATGCATTGTTTATAGAATTGGATGAAATAAAAATAATAATATATAGATTTCTGTAGTTGGTCATTAATAACTTTATAATTCTAAGAGGACCTCGTTTCACCCCAAAAACACCTTCAAATATTAAAATAATTATCTTCAATTTGCACCAATTTTTTTTAGTGTAAAAACTTTAAAAACAGATTATTTTTAAGATTTTTAGTGTTAAATGTTTTACAAGCAAATGTTTGGAGGAGTTTAAGTATCTCAGGGTCTTGTTCACGAGTGAGGGAAAGATGGAGCGGGAGATCGACAGACTGATCGAGCGGTGTCAGCAATAACTAGGACGCTGCATCGGTCCGTCGTGGTAAAGAGAGAGCTGAGCCGAAAAACAAAGCTCTCGATTTACAAGTCGATCTACGTTCATACCCTCACCATGGTAACCAGGATCTACGTTCCTACCCTCACCATGGTAACCAAGATCTACGTTCCTACCCTCACCATGGTAACCAGGATCTACGTTCCTATCCTCACCATGGTAACCAAGATCTACGTTCCTACCCTCACCATGGTAACCAGGATCTACGTTCCTACCCTCACCATGGTAACCAGGATCTATATACCTACCCTCACCATGGTAACCAGGATCTACGTTCCTACCCTCACCATGGTAACCAGGATCTACGTTCCTACCCTCACCATGGTAACCAGGATCTACGTTCCTACCCTCACCATGGTAACCAGGATCTACGTTCCTACCCTCACCATGGTAACCAGGATCTACGTTCCTACCCTCACCATGGTAACCAGGGATCTACGTTCCTACCCTCACCATGGTAACCAGGATCTATGTTCCTACCCTCACCATGGTAACCAGGATCTACGTTCCTACCCTCACCATGGTAACCAGGATCTACGTTCCTACCCTCACCATGGTAACCAGGATCTATGTTCCTACCCTCACCATGGTAACAGGATCTACGTTCCTACCCTCACCATGGTAACCAGGATCTACGTTCCTACCCTCACCATGGTAACCAGGATCTACGTTCCTACCCTCACCATGGTAAACGGATCTATGTTCCTACCCTCACCATGGTAACCAGGATCTACGTTCCTACCCTCACCATGGTAACAGGATCTATGTTCCTACCCTCACCATGGTAACCAGGATCTACGTTCCTACCCTCACCATGGTAACCAGCTGTGGGTGGTGACTGAAAGAATGAGATCGCGGGTAGAAGCGGCCGAAATGAGCTTCCTCCGCAGGGTGGCTGGGCTCTCACTCAGAGATTGGGTGAGGAGCTCTGCCATCCGGGAGGAGCTCGGTGTCGAGCCGCTCCTCCTCCAGGTCGAGAGGAGCCAGATGGGGTGGTTCGGGCATCTGGTCAGGATGCCCCTTAGGTGTTTTGGGCACGTCCCACCGGGGGGAGACCAAGGGGCAGACCCCGGACCTGCTGGAGAGACTATGTCTCTCAGCTGGCCGGGGAACGACTTGGGATCCTTCCAGGTGAGCTGGAGGATGCAGCCGGGGTGAGAGAGGCCTGGGCTGCCCGTTTGAGGCTGTTGCCCCCGCGACCCGACCCCGGAACAAGCAGAAGATGACGGAACGGAGCAACAATTTTTCTACGAGTTCCACGTTTTCAAACAAAGAGAATCACTGTTTTGAAAAAGTTTCTAGGAGAATGATTCGTATCAAAGAATGAAGTACAGAAAAATTCTTTCTGAAGATTCTTAAACTGCATTTTTATTAAAATCTAAAGAAAGGATTTTATTTTTTAAACATTTCAAAGAGAAAAAAATTATGAGAAAAAAAGATCCTCTAAAAACTAAATTTCTTAAAGTTCTGAAAAAAGATGATTTAAAAATTATTTTCAACTTTAAGTTTGTAAGAAGATTTAAAAACAAAGATTCTTTGGAGATTTAAAGTGAAAAAAAATCTCCAAAAAGATTTTTAAAAAAAAGCCCAACTTTATTTGAAAATGTTCGAGGAAAGTTGAGAAAAAAATTAAGAGTTTCTCTTTTTTTTTCTTTAAAGCCAAGAACGTCTAAAAAAAATAAAAGCTCTAAGAAAATGTCAAAAACTTAAAACAAGACAAACAGACGTTTGGTGAAATCCAGATGAGTCCAGATGTTGGTGTAAAGATGGCCGTATGATGGTGGATTGTTTTTAAACAAGTCAGCTGACCGAGAAATGAAGCAGGTCTAAAGAAACTAGGTCAGGGGCCGGAGGATCAGAGATGTTTGTGATGTTTGGAGGCGCCTCGCGCCCCGATAGGACTCATCTCCTCTTTGATGGAGGGGGAGGGGGACGCTGAATTCCTGAGATGACTTTGGTTGAGAGGAAGTCGGTGTGTGTGATCCTCAGACGGTGAGACATCGCCCCGAGCTTTAAGGTTTGATTAATCCAGACAGCGGTGTGGGATCAGCTGCTGAGCAGGTGATTTATTAACAACAAAAACATCCAGCAGCAGGATGAGGGAGGGACGCCCCAGGGGTTCACACTACAAACCTCACACACCTGAGAACCAACACGCAAAACTGAAACTAAAGCACGAAAAAAAAAACAAACATGGTCTTTTATCAAAATCTTTTAGACAAATACAACTTATTTTTTTTAAGGAAAAACAACTTGTTTTTTAAACATGACTAACTTTTAATGAGTCAGTAAATAAATTAAATGTGTTTATAATTTGGTTAAAAAAACAACTTCTTTCTAAGTAATTAAAAAATGAGAAATATGAAACCATGGTCTTCATCTGGAAAATAATAATTATGAATAATTAAGACGTTGGCATGGGTCGTCATGGTGGAGAAAGAGCCAAGTCAAAAATCAGATATGATCTACGTTCCTACCCTCACCATGGTAACCAGGATCTATGTTCCTACCCTCACCATGGTAACCAGGATCTATGTTCCTACCCTCACCATGGTAACCAGGATCTATGTTCCTCCCCTCACCATGGTAACCAGGATCTACGTTTCTACCCTCACCATGGTAACCAGGATCTATGTTCCTACCCTCACCATGGTAACCAGGATCTACGTTCCTACCCTCACCATAGTAACCAGGATCTATGTTCCTACCCTCACCATGGTAACCAGGATCTATGTTCCTACCCTCACCATGGTAACCAGGATCTACGTTCCTACCCTCACCATGGTAACCAGGATCTATGTTCCTACCCTCACCATGGTAACCAGGATCTATGTTCCTACCCTCACCATGGTAACCAGGATCTACGTTCCTACCCTCACCATGGTAACCAGGATCTACGTTCCTACCCTCACCATGGTAACCAGGATCTACGTTCCTACCCTCACCATGGTAACCAGGATCTATGTTCCTACCCTCACCATGGTAACCAGGATCTATGTTCCTACCCTCACCATGGTAACCAGGATCTACGTTCCTACCCTCACCATGGTAACCAGGATCTACGTTCCTACCCTCACCATGGTAACCAGGATCTACGTTCCTACCCTCACCATGGTAACCAGGATCTATGTTCCTACCCTCACCATGGTAACCAGGATCTATGTTCCTACCCTCACCATGGTAACCAGGATCTATGTTCCTACCCTCACCATGGTAACCAGGATCTACGTTCCTACCCTCACCATGGTAACCAGGATCTATGTTCCTACCCTCACCATGGTAACCAGGATCTATGTTCCTACCCTCACCATGGTAACCAGGATCTATGTTCCTACCCTCACCATGGTAACCAGGATCTATGTTCCTACCCTCACCATGGTAACCAGGATCTATGTTCCTACCCTCACCATGGTAACCAGGATCTACGTTCCTACCCTCACCATGGTAACCAGGATCTACGTTCCTACCCTCATCACGCATTTGATAGCTGCACATGCGTGGTGCGCAGCCCCACCAAACCAAACATTCTTTACCAAAACGGTTGGTTACAAATACTACAGTCTACCTACTGTTAAACCCATAACTACAACCAAACCCAACATGAGTCTAAGATTACTCTGGAATCACCAACGACAGACGAGGGAACCAGTTAGAACCGAGTCTTATGAAGAGATTTCTTCTGAATGTGGATCCTGTCTGTGTGACGGTCCAGGTCCAGAGAAACCCAAAAAAACACATTTAGAAATGACTTCAGATGAAAACAGGGGGGTTTTTCTTCAAATCAGTGGCACAGCTTTACAAGTTAGATTTAATCTGATGGATACGATATATTTGAAGTCTAAACAAGAACACGTCGATGGTTACAGAAACCTAGGATCCACAGACAGACTGAGATTTATTCATTCTTCATTTTAAAGACAGAAACGTAAAATATAAACTCTTTTTTCAAAGTAAACTAAAGATCAGAACGCTGGAGAAAAAGAAACGAGTCTGATCCAGAAAGTGTTCTACTCTGACCCAGTTTCCTCCAGACCCACCCTCACCTTGACCTCAAGCTTGAGACATCACCACAAATCACGTGAGACTTCTAAGATAACGGAGGGCCTCTGAACGCCTCGTGCTTCAGAAACATGGACTTAGACCTCCTTCTGATCAGGTTTCTGACGAGAAAAACTAAACCAGAGACGTTTTAAAGACTTAAAATATTATCTGCAGAAAAAAATCTACATGATATTAAACCAAATCCAAAAACAAGAGGAGGTAGATCAAATCCCACTCTGATAAAAAACAGATTAAAACCCAAAATAAACTGAACTTCAGAATCTTAAAATTCACAAAAAAGAAATCTCAACCAGTTAAATTCTGCTCTGATTAAAATAAAATGTTTTTAACTTTAAATAACTTTAAGGTTCTGATTCCCGTGCAGACCACCTGAGGGTCTTCGCTTCAATACCCATCAGACTCTTTGAAGTCTAAAGACACATTCCTGAAGAGAAAAGACCCGGAAGGTTCCCGGACCCCTCAGACGGGCAGAGACGTACAGGATGGACCAGGTTCACAACATGTGACGTCTTTCAGAATCGAGCCGGGGTTTCCTCTCTGAAGTCACCTGGTTACCATGGTGATGTGGACGTTGGGAATCTGAGGGGAAACTTCAGGCCGTTTGGGGGTTAAAGAAAGGTTCTGATCCGAGGGAGGGGGGGTGGGTCTCTCATCGAGGTTTTCCACGGCCGCCTTCCAGCTGTGCTGCTCATGCCAGTTTCCCACGCTGAGCTCATTCCTGAGACACAAAACAATGAATCCGGACCAGATGACTCCCCCTCCTCCTCTCCCCCTCCCCTCACTCACATTGCTGTAATTTACAACAGCTGGCCTCAGATGATGACGGGCTGGGAAACCGGCTTTTCCCACACGGCACCGCCGTCCAGCACCACGCTTCTACCGGAAGCTTCAAATCAGACTTTCCTGAAAGCTTCAAACTATCAGATCTTTTTTTTCTGTCTCGAAAACTCAGTAAAACTGAAGAAAAATCTAAACGTCTTGTTTGTGTTCGACATGTTTTTATTCAAGAAAAAAGTTTTCAGATGAAAAGAAACTTTAGAAAATGTAAAAACTCAAGAAAAAAGCTGGGATTTAAAAGGAAGGGAAATCCAAAAAAAAAAACGAAAACCCCAAAAACCTGCACGTTTAAAATCATAAAACCCCCAAAACCATAGAGTCTCATCCCATCCGTGTCCTTCAGGGTCCGAAGTCTGCACGATGTTTACAAAATATTTACTTGTGATTTTTCTGATTCTAATTTGATATTTAATGTTTCTAATTTACAATGCTCGGGGGGCATCCTGACCAGATGCCCGAACCACCCCATCTGGTTCCTCTCGACCTGGAGGAGCAGAGGTGTCAAAAGTACCAACATTTTCTACTCAAGTAGAAGTATAAATACCGAGTTAAAAAACTACTTTAGTAAAAGTAGAAGTATCAACTGAAGTTTTCCACTTAAGTAAAAGTAAAAAGTAACCTATTTTAAAACTACTTCAAGTAAAAAAAGTAAAAGTAATTTTCAGAAAAAAAGGAATATTGTTAACAAAAGCGTGTGAACATATTTTTAACTATTATCACATGCTTTAAGGAGCAGAAAATATGATAATAAATGAAAGTGTTTTGGTGAAACTTTATGAATCAGAAACATTTATTTCTTAATAATCTTTATTGGAAATCGATTAATTAACACAATCAAATGTATTAACATAAGCAGGGCATTATGTAACGTCCCTTCAGCTACCAAGCTTCACTCTGCATCACCTAATTTAACCAACTTAAGCAGACACAAACACACTCAATGTAAAAAAAACACAAACACACTCAATGTAAAAAAAACACAAACACACTCAATGTAAAAAAATAAATAAATAAATGAAAAAAAAATGACCAAAAGGCTTTTTCAAGCCTTGAAGGCAGCTAGTTTTCAAAGTTCTTTGAGGCAATACTGAATAGTCTTTAACAAGTTAGTAAGTATGGGAGTGCCACATACAGCCTGCGTGACACCTGGAACCCGCGTTGCCAGGTGGGAGGTGCTGGATTATCGTACTAATGACGTAAAATTATCGTATTTTACAAAAAATATCGTACACCCAGTAAAACCACGCCCATTGACAAAATAACACCCTTTACATGCACTCGTAAGGCAGTGGGAGTGAAGGAAACACACAGGAGACAAAATCCTTGGATTCTTTTTCTAAAATTTTAAGAACTGTAAAAATGAAAAAAAAACCAGGGAAATAAGATTTTAAAAAAACAGTAGGGGCGGGACTTAGCAGACGGTATATATAAATTTATATATATACATATCAACATATATATATGTGTACATATAAGGTTTTTTTAATATTAATCCAAACATCTTCATGATACAAAATCTAAGCGATGTGTAGTTTTAATCTCCTCAGTCAGTCTTTATAAACTAATCAATAACATTTTGGATGCTTTTAAGCACAAATACTTCATCCACTACTATTTATGGATTAATCAGTTCAATTAGCTTTGTTTCTAAAGATAAAATAGTGCGTCACAGATCAAAGTTATTTTTATAAAAATACCATCTACAACATTTTCAGCAAAGACGTTTACAATAACCGCAGACTGAAAATAATAATAATAATAAAACATTTCTTTGCTGTTGTTTTTTTTTTTTTTTTTTTTAAAACTGATAATTCAATCAAAGTTCAGTGTTGCAGCATCAGAAACACTTTGATTTCCGAGCCCGAGTCTCAAACACAGAAATTGCTTGCTTGCTTGTAGAATGTCGCGAGATACCAGTGTTGGTATATTACGCCTAACAGGGAACCGAAATCCCCTGTGATTTCAAAAATAAAAATCGACGTCCCTGCTCTTTAAAAGTTTGTGGGCGGGGCTACTCGCCCCAAAGTAATGATTGACTGGACCTTTCAGCCAATCATTCATCTGTTCTTTTGTTTGATGCATTCAGGGTTCATAAAAAAAAAAAACTCCGACAAACAGTCGCGGCTTTTTAACGGTGACAAAATGGAGAAAGTAGCGACTACTTTTTATAAAATGAACGAAGTAAAAGTACAGATAATTGCATAAAAAAGTAGTGAGTAAAAGTAAAAAGTAGACAAAAAAATAATTACTTCGTTAAAGTAAAGATAACGAGATTTTCTACTTGAGTAAGGTAACGAAGTAATCTTACTTCGTTACTTGACACCTCTGTGGAGGAGGAGCGGCTCAACACCGAGCTCCTCCCGGATGGCAGAGCTCCTCACCCGATCTCTGAGTGAGAGCCCAGCCACCCTGCGGAGGAAGCTCATTTCGGCCGCTTGTACCCGCAATCTCATTCTTTCGGTCACCACCCACAGCTGGTGACCATGGGTGAGGGTAGGAACGTAGATCCTGGTTACCATGGTGAGGGTAGGAACATAGATCCTGGTTACCATGGTGAGGGTAGGAACGTAGATCCTGGTTACCATGGTGAGGGTAGGAATGTAGATCCTGGTTACCATGGTGAGGGTAGGAACGTAGATCCTGGTTACCATGGTGAGGGTAGGAACGTAGATCCTGGTTACCATGGTGAGTGTAGAAAAGTAGATCCTGGTTACCATGGTGAGAGTAGGAACGTAGATCCTGGTTACCTTGGTGAGTGTAGGAACGTAGATCCTGGTTACCATGGTGAGGGTAGAAAAGTAGATCCTGGTTACCTTGGTGAGTGTAGGAACGTAGATCCTGGTTACCTTGGTGAGTGTAGGAACGTAGATGCTGGTTACCATGGTGAGGGTAGGAACGTAGATCCTGGTTACCATGGTGAGGGTAGAAACGTAGATCCTGGTTACCATGGTGAGAGTAGGAACGTAGATCCTGGTTACCTTGGTGAGTGTAGGAACGTAGATCCTGGTTACCTTGGTGAGTGTAGGAACGTAGATGCTGGTTACCATGGTGAGGGTAGGAACGTAGATCCTGGTTACCATGGTGAGGGTAGAAACGTAGATCCTGGTTACCATGGTGAGAGTAGGAACGTAGATCCTGGTTACCTTGGTGAGTGTAGGAACGTAGATCCTGGTTACCATGGTGAGGGTAGAAAAGTAGATCCTGGTTACCATGGTGAGGGTAGTAACGTAGATCCTGGTTACCATGGTGAGTGTAGGAACGTAGATCCTGGTTACCATGGTGAGGGTAGAAAAGTAGATCCTGGTTACCATGGTGAGGGTAGGAACGTAGATCCTGGTTACCATGGTGAGGGTAGGAACGTAGATCCTGGTTACCATGGTGAGCGTAGGAACGTAGATCCTGGTTACCATGGTGAGGGTAGGAATGTAGATGCTGGTTACCATGGAGACGGTAGGAACGTAGATCCTGGTTACCATGGTGAGTGTAGAAAAGTAGATCCTGGTTACCATGGTGAGGGTAGGAACGTAGATCCTGGTTACCATGGTGAGGGTAGGAACGTAGATCCTGGTTACCATGGTGAGGGTAGGAACGTAGATCCTGGTTACCATGGTGAGGGTAGGAACGTAGATCCTGGTTACCATGGTGAGGGTAGGATCGTAGATCCTGGTTACCATGGTGAGGGTAGGAACGTACATCCTGGTTACCATGGTGAGGGTAGGAATGTAGATCCTGGTTACCATGGTGAGGGTAGGAACGTAGATCCTGGTTACCATGGTGAGGGTTGGAACGTAGATCCTGGTTACCATGGTGAGGGTTGGAACGTAGATCCTGGTTACCATGGTGAGGGTAGGAACGTAGATCCTGGTTACCATGGTGAGGGTAGGAACGTAGATCCTGGTTACCATGGTGAGGGTAGGAACGTAGATCCTGGTTACCATGGTGAGGGTAGGAACGTAGATCCTGGTTACCATGGTGAGGGTAGGAACGTAGATCCTGGTTACCATGGTGAGGGTAGTAACGTAGATCCTGGTTACCATGGTGAGGGTAGGAACGTAGATCCTGGTTACCATGGTGAGGGTAGGAACGTAGATCCTGGTTACCATGGTGAGGGTAGTAACGTAGATCCTGGTTACCATGGTGAGGGTAGGAACGTAGATCCTGGTTACCATGGTGAGAGTAGGAACGTAGATCCTGGTTACCATGGTGAGGGTAGTAACGTAGATCCTGGTTACCATGGTGAGGGTAGGAACGTAGATCCTGGTTACCATGGTGAGGGTAGGAACGTACATCCTGGTTACCATGGTGAGGGTAGGAACATAGATCGACTTGTAAATCGTTTAAACTTGTCTGTGATATTTTTTCCAAAGATTTGTCGCTAATAAAGATACTGAGATGATATGAGGTCAGAATTTTCCAGCAACCAAGCTTGAGTTCTTTATTTACCTGCTATCACCCGCCCTCGCTACCCTCCTCCAGCCTCCCACTCCTCTTCACCTCCCAACCCCCACAACAAACATGGTCCTTTTCTTCTTCTTGGCTGAGCCGCCGTTCTGTTTGTTCTCTCATCACGCTTCACTTTGAAGTAGAATCCTACATTCCTGTTTCTGTGTGCTAATTAAAGACCAGTGGGGCGTTGAAGGTCCATGTTGAATACCTGGTCCTGCCCTGCACGCCCACAATACAGCGTTTCCTCTTCTTTGTAGTTAAACTACAACTCCCAGCATTCCATGTAATGAGAGTATCCAATCAGAGAGCAGAGATCAATAACCAGGTTCACTCCATCCCGTGCATTCATTCAATTTTATTTTACTTCAACAATTATGTATTGTATGAGGAAGTCTGGTGTGACAGAGAAGTATGTTAGAGTGGTTCAGGACATGTATGAGGGCTGTAAGACAGTGGTGAGGTGTGCTGTAGGTGTGACAGAGGAGTTCAGTGTGGGGGTGGGACTGTTGCTATGGTGATGGACAGGCTGACAGACGAGGTCAGACAGGAATCCCCATGGACAATGATGTTTGCAGATAACATTGTGATCTGTAGTGAGAGGAGGGAAGAGGTGGAGGAAAAGCTGGAGAGGTGGAGGTTTGAAGATTAGTCAGAGTAAAACAGAGTACGTGTGTGAATGAGAGGGATCCAAATGGAAAAGTGAGGTTACAGGGAGAAGAGATAAAGAAGGTGGAAGATTTTAAGTATCTAGGATCAACAGTCCAGAGCAATGAAGAGTGTGGAAAAGAGGTGAAGAAGCGTGTGCAGGCAGGCTGGAACGGGTGGAGGAAAGTATCAGGTGTGATGTGTGATAGAAGAGTTTCAGATAAAATGAAAGGAAAAGGCATGGTGAGACCGGCCATGCTGATTGGTCTAGAGACAGTGTGGTGAGAGCGGCCATGCTGATTGGTCTAGAGACAGTGTGGTGAGAGCGGCCATGCTGATTGGTCTAGAGACAGTGTGGTGAGAGCGGCCATGCTGATTGGTCTAGAGACAGTGTAGTGAGAGCGGCCATGCTGATTGGTCTAGAGACAGTGTGGTGAGAGCGGCCATGCTGATTGGTCTAGAGACAGTGTGGTGAGAGCGGCCATGCTGATTGGTCTAGAGACAGTGTGGTGAGAGCGGCAATGCTGATTGGTCTAGAGACAGTGTGGTGAGAGCGGCCATGCCGATTGGTCTAGAGACAGTGTGGTGAGAGCGGCAATGCTGATTGGTCTAGAGACAGTGTGGTGAGAGCGGCCATGCTGATTGGTCTAGAGACAGTGTGGTGAGAGCGGCAATGCTGATTGGTCTAGAGACAGTGTGGTGAGAGCAGCCATGCTGATTGGTCTAGAGACAGTGTGGTGAGAGCGGCCATGCTGATTGGTCTAGAGACAGTGTAGTGAGAGCGGCCATGCTGATTGGTCTAGAAACAGTGTGGTGAGAGCGGCCATGCTGATTGGTCTAGAGACAGTGTCACTGAGGAAAAGACAGGAAACAGAGATGTTTGTATCAGAGATGAAGATGCTGAGGATCTCTCTGGGAGTGACCAGGATGGACAGGATCAGAGGAACAGCACATGTTAGAGGTTTTAAAGTCAGAGAGGTCAGACTGAGATGGTTTGGACATGTGCAGAGGAGAGAGAGAGAGAGGACATCAGAAGAAGGATGCTGGGTTTGGAACCACCAGGAAAGAGGACTAGAGGAAGACCAAAGAGGAGGTTCATGGATACAGTGAAGGAAGACATGAAGATAGTTGGTGTGACCGAAGAGGATGCAGGAGATAGGGTTAGATGAAGAAACTGACTTGCTGTGGCGCCCCCTAAAGGGAAATGCCAAAAGAAGAAGAAGAATTAGTCGGGTATTGCAGCCATTAGTTTATGATTCCAGCGATCAGAAAATGTCTGGCCAATCAGAGAACAGAATGACCCCTCAATGTGACATGATCGACCAGCCGGCCATGTTTGTTCTCATGATGAAGATCGAGAATTTTATGACCGTTAAGAAAATTTATTAAAGGGAAAGAAGTGAAGAACGTCAAGTTCGGTCCGAAATAGGCAGCAATTAAAAACTACCCGCCAAACGTAGACCAAAAAACCCAACGCTGTGTGGTCAGACTGTTCCCACTGAATGACAGAAGGGTAAATAAAGAGCAACACATTGATTAGAAAATATGATCAATCGTCCTGGTCAGAGGGTGGTTAATGGGGGGGTACATCTTTTGGGCGGGTTCTCCAGGACATATTGTGGAGAAGGTCTATATATATCGTAATGTGGGAGTGGGATACGTCCCCTGGACGGAGTGTACATGTGAATTAGAGCATGGTAGCGCCCCCTGACTGCAGCTCCATCAAGTCTGAACTTGTCCACTTTATCCCCGAGCCGCCGAGCTATTATTAAACATCTGGATGAGACGTGAAGCTGCAGGAAGTTCTAATTACAGCTCGGTTTGTTCTTCTCAGTGCTGACGAGAGTTTCCAACCAGCGTTTTTCCAAATCCGGCTGTAGTTTTACGGCTTTTTAGTTCCTTTTTAAAGATGAGTTTTGAGAGGAGATCTGACCCATTCTGATGAACTGGTGTTTGTAATTCTTTCATCTCTGTCAGATTTAAATACACCCATCGTCTGTCTGATCATCTGTAGTTGAATCACAGGCTAAGAGGGCGTCTACTTGACATGGGGTTTGCCCAAAAATCTATTTTAGCCTCAGAGAAAAGGCCGAACTTCTCAAGTGAAACGAGTTTGTTTTATTTCTGCGTTGATCAGTCTTGGTTTTCTTCTGTTTGTTCTTCGTCTGATCTTTAAAGCCACCACGATGGAACCCTGTACAGATTGAAGCGTCCTTCAGAATGATCCTTAGACTCTGTTTGATAAGACCTTTGAGGCTCGATGCTCCATGTTGGCTCAGACTAAACAACTTGATAGCATCTGAGGTTTTGAGGTGAGCCGGGTGGAGCTCCACCACCAGGGACGTCTGGGTTTTTATCAGCACGCTCCTCCATGATGAGTAACAGGACTTCTACAGCAGTGCTGCATGATAGTGGAAATGAATGCTTTCTGATTGTTTCTCAAAAGCAGCCTGTAAAGTACAAACAGAAGGGTCCTAGAATGGAACCCTGAGGGATGCCAAAGTTGGAGTAGAGGGTTGATCGTTTATATGAACTAACCAATGAAGAGCCGCTCCTCTGATCCATAAACCATATTCTAATCTTTGAAATAAAATGCTGTTGTTAATCGTGTCAAAGACTGCACTAAGGTCAAACTTTTTGGTTCGCGGGCCACATTGAGTTCTACCATTAAAGGTGCCAGAACAGGATCAGATGGATGGCATGCTTTGGTAACCGCTAGATTAGACCGACAGAATGACACTAGATTTTAAACAAGCGCTAAATGTTACATCAAGAGCGTTAAAATTCAAATCTAGCGGCGCTAGGTTTGAAATCTAAGCACTTGATGTAACATTTTGTTTGTTTTAACATCTAATACACTTGTTTACGTGCGTGTATTGGCCCTGATGGCTTTCCATATCATATAGTTTGCCATCTAGTGAGAAAACATCAGAACTGCAGGGGAAATAAAACATCAACAAGGTTTATTTATGTAATTTTTTCAAGTTTGGTGGGCCGGATTAAAATGTTTAACAGGCCGCATGTGGCCCGCGGGCCGCAGTTTGCCCATGACTCGATTTAAAAGAACTAAGATTAAAATTAGTCCCTTTTCTTTGGTTAATAGAAGGTCGTTTGTCACTGTAACTAGCACAGTTTCTGTGCTGTGGTGTGATCTAAAACCTGATTGAAATTCTTCAAAAAGACCATTGTCCTGCAGGTGGTGGTTCAGCTGCTTAACTACAACTCTTTCTAGGATTTTTGATTTAAAAGGGAGATCGGGATAGTTCTGACGTGGTGTCTATTGGTCTATAGTTGGCCAGAATGCTGGGATCTAGTCTAGGTTGGTCTTTTTCAGAAGGGGTTTAATAACTGTATGCTTAAATAACTGGAACATATCCTGTTTCTAGGGAGGAATTTATTAGAGTTAAAATGGATTAGTTAATTACAGGGAAAGTTTCTTTAAAAAGCTCAGTGGTCTTGGATCTAAAGACCATGAGGTAAGACGAGGGGAGTATTTATATTAATATCAACATGGTTCTTCATGACAGAGGACAGGAACGTCCACCGGACCCTGACCAAACCAGATCACAGTCCAAAGACCAGTTTGGTTTTTATTTAAAACCAAACAAGAAAGGGAAGGATGGAGCGGGAGATCGACAGGCGGATCGGTGCGGCATCAGCAATAACTAGGACGCTGCATCGGTCCGTCGTGGTAAAGAGAGAGCTGAGCCGAAAAGCAAAGCTCTCGATTTACAAGTCGATCTACGTTCCTACCCTCACCATGGTAACCAGGATCTACGTTCCTAACCTCACCATGGTAACCACGATCTATGTTCCTACCCTCACCATGGTAACCAGGATCTATGTTCCTACCCTCACCATGGTAACCAGGATCTACGTTCCAATCCTCACCATGGTAACCAGGATCTACGTTCCTACCCTCACCATGGTAACCAGGATCTATGTTCCTACCCTCACCATGGTAACCAGGATCTATGTTCCTACCCTCACCATGGTAACCAGGATCTACATTCCAATCCTCACCATGGTAACCAGGATCTACGTTCCTACCCTCACCATGGTAACCAGGATCTATGTTCCTACCCTCACCATGGTAACCAGGATCTATGTTCCTACCCTCACCATGGTAACCATGATCTACCTTCCTACCCTCACCATGGTAACCAGGATCTACGTTCCTACCCTCACCATGGTAACCAGGATCTACGTTCCTACTCTCACCATGGTAACCAGGATCTACGTTCCTACCCTCACCTATGGTAACCAGGATCTACGTTCCTACCCTCACCATGGTAACCAGGATCTATGTTCCTACCCTCACCATGGTAACCATGATCTACCTTCCTACCCTCACCATGGTAACCAGGATCTACGTTCCTACCCTCACCATGGTAACCGGGATCTACGTTCCTACCCTCACCATGGTAACCAGGATCTATGTTCCTTCCCTCACCATGGTAACCAGCTGTGGGTGGTGACCGAAAGAATGAGATCACGGGTACAAGCGGCCGAAATGAGCTTTCTCCGCTGGGTGGCTGGACTCTCAGTCAGAGATCGGGTGAGGAGCTCTGCCATCCGGGAGGAGCTCGGTGTCGAGCCGCTCCTCTTCCAGGTCGAGAGGAGCCAGATGGGGTGGTTCGGGCATCTGGTCAGGATGCCCCCCGACCGCCTCGCGGGCGAGGTGTTTCGGGCACATCCCACCGGGAGGAGACCAAGGGGCAGACCCCGGACCCGCTGGAGAGACTATGTCTCACAGCTGGCCGGGGAACGACTTGGGATCCTTCCGGGTGAGCTGGAGGATGCAGCCGGGGAGAGAGAGGCCTGGACTGCCCGTTTGAGGCTGTTGCCCCCCTAACCCGACCTCGGAACAAGCGGAAGATGACGGAACGGAACCAAACAAGAAAGTCAAGTGGAAGATTCTAGTCCATTAGTCCCTTTTAGAGAGATAATCAGAATCTACTTTATTGATCCCACACATGGGAAATATGTGTGTATCTGCTAAGTGAGTCGTTGTAGAGCCCGATCACGTAGGGAAACAAAGACCTCCGGTAACGAGATGTTCTCGAGCGGAGCTGTCTGAGCCTCTTGGAGAAGGAGCTCCGTTGTTCGTCCAGGAGTGGGTTAGTCCCTTTTTGGTCCTGATGGGATACCGTAGGAGAGATAATGACCATCCCCATCGTCTCATCTACTCACTGAGACTGTCCATGGAACCCCAACATGGTTCATAGTTTCACTATTATTTTTTGTTGTTGTTGTTTTTGCCATCCTGGGTCCCAGGAACGGCTTGGACCCCGTGGGATTCAAACCAGGTTCTCCTGGTCGAAAGCTGGTAACTCTACCACTAGGCCAACACCTCCTGGGACTGATGTTTTATGTTTTTGGATCTGTGTTTTTGTGAGTGTGAACTATGAGGGAGTTCCATACATTTAAACTGGCTGTATTAGAGTGTACCCCCCAACAAAACTCAGCCTGACTTCTAGTTCCAGTTCTCGTCCAGTTGGAAGAACGAGCTCTGCTTTAAACTTTAACCTGATTGGAAACTTCCCCTCATGAGAGGAAATGTTGGCGTGGGAATGAGGCTTCAGAGCGGGGGTCTAAGAGTGTGTCAGGTCAGCTTGGAGACAGTCCGGTCCTGGTTCCCCCTCGGAGTCTGAAGGTTTGTTTTGGACCGGGAAGTGCCTCAGGGGGAAGCATGCTGAGGGTGTACGGTTACAGACGAGCCGGGACACGTAGATGCATGCAGGGTAATTTTAGCCTGTTGGTGGAGGAAGAGAGGAGGGGGGGGGGGAGGGGTTGGGGAGGAGAGGGGGGGAGGGGCCACCACTTCATCACATAGAAGCACCTGGAACAGAAAAAAAAGCTTGTAATTAAAGGGTTTTTAGTGACGTCACTCTGATGGTCCCCAAACGGAGCAGCGACAGGACCACCAGGTCCATCTCAAGAGGGGGTCGGATCACTAAGACCTCTTTTGGAGGTGTTTCTCCAGCTGTGGGAGTGGGGGGGAGTTTGTGTGAAGATAGGGATAAAAAGAGAGAATCGGGGGGGTTTGTCTGCCGTTTGTTCCCGACGTGGTGACGCTCCCCTCTGAGCGGGGCGGGGTCTTCTTTGGTGGTCCAGGCTGTTAAATCTGCCCCCAACACTCTGATGTTTTAAAGTCAGAGAGAAAGAGGAGGGAGTGGGGGTGTACTAGGGGGTGAGGGGGTTGTGATCACACACACCATCGTCACACTTTAAGTCAGAAAAATTCACCAGATTAAGTTGAAGTGGGAGTTTTCCAGTGGAACCCCGAGCAGATCGGAGACCATGTTTAAAACTCAGTCCAAGAAAAAAAGAGGAATACTCTCCTTCACGGTGAGGAAAAAAAACTCCTAAAAAAACATCAGTGGGGAAAAAATGAGAAACCTCATGGGGATCCACACGAAAGACAGATCCCTCCCCGGGACGAGCATCCAATGTGTAAAAGATTATAGTTTAAATATGATCTTATTCTAATCTAAAGAAGTCAATAGATGTTCTTCATCCTGATGGAAACACGGGGGGACTCCTCAGCCCGGAGACGTCCAGGACGGGGATGAGTACCGTAATTTCACGACCATTAGGCGCACCGTACGAAAAGGCGCAGTCTCAGTCACACACCGCCTTACAACAACACACACACAAGCATGCAAATGTGTGAATTAAAAAGTAGATCGGGAGCAAAACTGAGATTGGTTGTGTTTTATTTACTCCTCCTCCATCACCGTATGGTACGATGGAGCCACAGCCAGAGACAAACACAGACTGCAGCGCATTGTGCGCTCCGCAGAGAAGGTGATCGGCTGCAGCCTTCCATGATTCTGATTTAAGTAGTAACGATACTAAACAAACACATTACCGGTAATAGTCTTTATTCAAATCCGTCAAAGTCCTCATCCTCTGTTTCAGAGCAGGTCCACTTCGCTCCTCGCTGTCAAAGTCACTGTCTGTACTGTGCGGCTCCTCAGAAAGGATACCAGCTTTTGAGAAAGCTCGGATAACAGTACCAGCAGACACGTTAGTCCAAGCATCTACAATCCATTGGCAAACTGTAGCGTAACTCGCCCGGCGCTGCCTTCCACCCTTCGGTCATCCATCGCTCCCACGCCGCTCACACTTCACTCTTTAACGTTCTCATGCCACGTTTTCTTTTAGGCCCACCTTTTTCTCACGCACAAGGCGCACCACACGAAAAGGCGCACCGCTCATTTTGAAGAAAATCTAAGACTTTTATAATCGTGAAATTACGGTAGATGGATTTCGTCCTGATGGAAACACGGGGGACTCCTCAGCCCGGAGATGTCCAGTACGGGGATGAGTAGATGTTCTTCATCCTGATGGAGCGGGGATGATGAAGCGCGGAGGTCTCCTCGGTCTGGCCATGCCCGGGATAGGAACGCAGAGGATCCATCAGGAATCTGAAACAGAGCTCTCTCCCAGAGAGGAAGGATCTGAGGAAGTCTGTGGTCATCGAGGGGTTAAACGGTTCAATAAATCAGAAACTTTTACACTGAAGGAACAGAAACTTGTTTTTAACGGATCACAAACACATGTCGATTTAAACCACACACTGACCCTCTCAGTATGTGGACCAAAAGAGACCCTTTCAATCTAAAAGTCTGGACGGAATGAAGCCTTTTAAATCATCTTTAAAATTATCCAAGTTTGTTCTTTTAAGCAACAAAAAAGTTTTTAAAAAGTTTTTTAAATGATTTTTTTTAACTCATTCAAATTTTTTTTGCAAATTTACAATAAAAATATAATTTTTCAAAATAAAAGTTTAAATTTCTCATTTAAATACTTTTGATTTTATATAAAAAATAAACGTCTTGCAATTTAATTATTTTAACTTTTTTTTTTAAATAATTCCATTTCAAACAAGTAAATAATTTTTTTCCGCTTTGTCTTTTTATCTTTTTAAATTTTTTTAAGTATTTATTTTTAATGCATTTTTAAATTTAAAACATTTTAAAATTACAGTTAATTTTTGGTTAAAAAATAATTAATTTAACTAACTTTTTAAAAACAAGTTTTAAGTAAAAGTTTTATTTTTACAGCCAGTTATTTGGTGTGTGTGTGTGTGTGTGTGTGTGTGTGTGTGTGTGTGTGTGTGTGTGTGTGTGTGTGTGTGTGTGTGTGTGTGTGTGTGTGTGTGTGTGTGTGTGTGTGTGTGTGTGTGTGTCTGTGGTGGGGGTCGGTGGGTATGGTGTTGACAGTGTTGTCTGAACAGTGTGTGTTGTTAAAACACCTCCAGACTGTCTTTAATCTCCTGCCAGCCAATCAGAAGACTCTTTGCTTTGTTTATCAAAACACAGTTTAAAGAGATTAATTAAAATGTTCTAACGAGATGTTACCGTGGTAACCTGAGATAAGGATGGGAAGTGTGTGCAGACGGGCTGGAACCGATGAGAAGAAGTGTGATGTGTGATAGAAGAGTTTCAGCTTTGATGGAAGAAAAGTTTAGAAACAACTAGAGACTGAAAAGAATGAGAAGGAAACCATGAAGGGACTGGTTTACTTGTTCCTGTTTGATCATTCCTGAGGATTGTCTGGATCGGGGTGCTCAACCTGTCGATCCCGGTCCACTGGTAGACCGTGGACTGATTCCAAGTAGACCGCCGGGTGTGTCGGAAAAAAATGCAATGAAGTGAGTGTTTCCAACTCGGCGACTTTGACGCTGAATTCAGACCTTCTAGCCCAGGGGTGTTCAGACTCCGGTCCTCGAGGGCACGTAGATCCTGGTTACCATGGTGAGAGTAGGAACGTAGATCCTGGTTACCATGGTGAGGATAGGAACGTAGATCCTGGTTACCATGGTGAGGGTAGGAACGTAGATCCTGGTTACCATGGTGAGGATAGGAACGTAGATCCTGGTTACCATGGTGAGGGTAGGAACGTAGATCCTGGTTACCATGGTGAGGATAGGAACGTAGATCCTGGTTACCATGGTGAGGGTAGGAACGTAGATCCTGGTTACCATGGTGAGGGTAGGAACGTAGATCCTGGTTACCATGGTGAGGATAGGAACGTAGATCCTGGTTACCATGGTGAGGGTAGGAACGTAGATCCTGGTTACCATGGTGAGGGTAGGAACGTAGATCCTGGTTACCATGGTGAGGATAGGAACGTAGATCCTGGTTACCATGGTGAGGGTAGGAACGTAGATCCTGGTTACCATGGTGAGGGTAGGAACGTAGATCCTGGTTACCATGGTGAGGATAGGAACGTAGATCCTGGTTACCATGGTGAGGGTAGGAACGTAGATCCTGGTTACCATGGTGAGGGTAGGAACGTAGATCCTGGTAACCATGGTGAGGGTAGGAACGTAGATCCTGGTTACCATGGTGAGGGTAGGAACGTAGATCCTGGTTACCATGGTGAGGGTAGGAACGTAGATCCTGGTTACCATGGTGAGGGTAGGAACGTAGATCCCTGTTACCATGGTGAGGGTAGGAACGTAGATCCTGGTTACCATGGTGAGAGTAGGAACGTAGATCCTGGTTACCATGGTGAGGGTAGGAACGTAGATCCTGGTTACCATGGTGAGGGTAGGATCGTAGATCCTGGTTACCATGGTGAGGGTAGGAACGTAGATCCTGGTTACCATGGTGAGGATAGGAACGTAGATCCTGGTTACCATGGTGAGGGTAGGAACGTAGATCCTGGTTACCATGGTGAGGGTAGGAACGTAGATCCTGGTTACCATGGTGAGGGTAGGAACATAGATCCTGGTTACCATGGTGAGGATAGGAACGTAGATCCTGGTTACCATGGTGAGGGTAGGAACGTAGATCCTGGTAACCATGGTGAGGGTAGGAACGTAGATCCTGGTTACCATGGTGAGGGTAGGAACGTAGATCCTGGTTACCATGGTGAGGGTAGTAACGTAGATCCTGGTTACCATGGTGAGGGTAAGAACGTAGATCCTGGTTACCATGGTGAGGGTAAGAACGTAGATCCTGGTTACCATGGTGAGGGTAGGAACGTAGATCCTGGTTACCATGGTGAAGGTAAGAACATAGATCCTGGTTACCATGGTGAGGGTAGGAACGTAGATCCTGGTTACCATGGTGAGGGTAGGAACGTAGATCCTGGTTACCATGGTGAGGGTAGGAACGTAGATCCTGGTTACCATGGTGAAGGTAAGAACGTAGATCCTGGTTACCATGGTGAGGGTAGGAACATAGATCCTGGTTACCATGGTGAGGGTAGGAACGTAGAACCTGGTTACCATGGTGAGAGTAAGAACGTAGATCCTGGTTACCATGGTGAGGGTAGGAACGTAGATCCTGGTTACCATGGTGAGGGTAAGAACGTAGGCTTTTTCTAGTGTTACTGGAGTTTTTTGAAGCCTGTGACGTAAAATCAATAATCAGCACCTATTGCTGCTGTGGCTCCTCTCCCTCAAAAAGCGGTGCATGCACACGGAAAAATGTCAGTATGAGTGTGTGTGTCTGGATTGGTAGATCTCAGGAGGTTTGATACTTGAAAAGTAGATCTTGGGACAGATGTGCCAACACCAGGATGTGGTATGAGTGAGATACCAGGCACTGGACTGGCATTGAAGATCCAATACCACATGAAACCTGTGTATGTTTATTGGAGATGAAGAGACGTGGAGATGAGTACATCCATGTCATTCATTCATATTCTGAACTGCTTCTTTGTTGTGACTGTGAGCCTACATGAAACCAACCCGGCTGATTAAAGGCAAGAGGCAGGTTACACCTCGAACAGGTCACCAGTCTGTAGCTGAGCCCCACATACTGACAACCATTCACACAGTCATTCCTAGGGTCCTTTTCTCAGTGGTAATCCAATCAAAAATAAATGTTTTTGGATGGTGGGAGGAAACCGGAGAACCCAAAGAAAACCCAAACATACACAGGGAGAACATGCAAACTCCACACAGAAAGACCAGTGATTTAAACCTCGCCCACTGGGGCTCGAACCCTAACCCTGAGCCCACCGTGCTAACCATGTTGTAATTTATTTATTAAATTAACAGTGAGCGTCACAGTGGCACAGTGGGTAGCAGAGTAGCCTCATGGCAAGAAGGTTGTGGGTTCGAGTCCTGGGTAGGGACGAGGCTTGGAACACTGGTCTTTCTGTGTGTAGTTTGCATGTTCTCCCTGTGTATGTGTGGGTTTTCTCTGGTTTCCTCCAAAAACATACATGTTAGGTTGATTGGCCACTACATTATTACCCCTAAGAGTGAGTATGTGTGGTTGGGTGTGCGTGGCCCCGTGACAGACTGGCGACCTGTTTGAGGTGTACCCAGCCCCTCGTCTTGAATCAGCCGGGATGGGCTCCAGCACCCTCTGCAACCTCGTAAAGGATATACGGCTAAGAATGTGAAATTAAAGGAACGTGAATAAAGATCTTAACCGTGTCCTGCTTGCGGTCGTCTCACAGCAGTGGAGGGGTACACACGTTCTAGTTTCAGTCCAAACACATGGTGGGTGATAAGCCTCATGTTCTTTGAGATGTCTTAGTTCTGTACAAACTGTGTTTTAATATTCTATCATCAGATGAAAACATTTTAAATTAGAACAGTAGTTTTTGGTTCTTGTGATGACGGTCCGTCTCACTGTAGGAGCCTCCGGTCGCTCCAAAAGGAAGAATCCTACGGAAAGTTTAGTCCAATAAAGAATCAAACTGTGTGTTTTGTTTGGGAGGCGATAAGATAAGAGGATAACAAACACACCTTCGTGGCCTCGGACATTCCAGCAGGTTAATGTGTCACCGTTCTGCTCCAGTACCTTTCAAACTAAGAGCTGGAACTCTAGAAGCTCAGAAAAACTTCTTGAGGGTCGGTGTGGAGGGAGTGGTATGCTTTAATGGAGGGGAGGGGGTTATTAATTAATTTAAAGAAAATAATTGACCATGTTTTTCTGGTATATTTTTAAGGCCGGTCTCTGAGCCGGAGCTTCTGCTCACTTTGTTTCCGTCCCAGCTCGGAGTAATCAGATTACTGTGTACGTGTTGACACCTGTCGGCTGCAGGACGGAGCGTCCCCCCAGCCTCAAGTCAAAGCCCTCATTGTTCTTCCTGCAGAAGAATGCAGTGAGGTCATGGGAGGAGATTTAATTGGACCACGCTGGAAGCAGAAAAATCCTCCTTAGGCTAACCCCGAGACTGTGCTGAAGGAATCCTCCTGATCGCTGTCTTCCAGCAGCGTGTCCCCGTCACCCAATCAGAGGATTTATCCTTCTAAATGTGTCCTCGTTACATCCTAAACATCTTCATCCCTCCATCTCTAATCTGAAAGCGTTGTGTGGGAGGATTCCCTCCTGACAGATCTCATGATGGTCCACAGCTGCTCGATAGTAAAACGAGATTCATCGTCTTTCAGCTTCATCTTCATCCAGGATTGAGCGGATGGGCTTCATCAGAAGGGTCTAAATCAGATTAGAAGAGGTCCCCAGGTCAAAGGTGGGATTATCTAAGGTTAGGGTTATCTGAAAGAAAAGAGACAGTTTTATTTTGTGAGATTTTCATCAAATATGTTGAATGAGTTAGAGAAGTTTTTGGTTTTTAAAGGGAATTAAATTAAATTAATTTAATGGAAAAGTGAGGTTACAGGGAGAAGAGATTTTTCTTTTCAAATATTTATTGGCATGAATCAAAAACAATATTCAAACATACATTTTTTTTTTACCAGTTCCAACGTCACTGTTCTGTAAAATCATTCAAAAAACAATCTGTCTGTAAAACCATTCCTAAAACAATAATAACAGTAATACCGTTAAAACAATTTCACAAAACAGTTCGTTAAAACAGGCAAAAAAAAAAAAAAAAAAAAAACTAGAGTAAAAAGCCAATAAATAGATATAAAGGATTGCAGTCCTTAAAATCAGGTTCAAATAAAAACAAATGTAGCAGAAGCGGGAGGGCCCGGTTGGTAAAGGTCAACCTCCCCGTTCCTCAAAACATTTGGTCTCTCGGGACTTTTCCTGGTGCTCAGAGGGGATCTGATAAGAACAGATTTTTTTCTTTTAACATGTTTATTGGTTCTTTTACAGCATAAATAGCATCACCTTTAAAACATTGCTCTTGTACTAAAATCTTTTTAAATTTACTGTAAAACAGGGAGAAGAGATAAAGAAGGTGGAAGATTTTAAGTATCTAGGATCAACAGTCCAGAGCAATGGAGAGTGTGGAAAAGAGGTGAAGAAGCGTGTTCAAGCAGGCTGGAACGAGTGGAGGAAAGTATCAGGTGTGATGTGTGACAGAAGAGTTTCAGATAAAATGAAAGGAAAAGTGTACAAAACCGTGGTGAGAGCGGCCATGCTGATTGGTCTAGAGACAGTGTGGTGAGAGCGGCCATGCTGATTGGTCTAGAGACAGTGTGGTGAGAGCGGCCATGCTGATTGGTCTAGAGACAGTGTGGTGAGAGAGGCCATGCTGATTGGTCTAGAGACAGTGTGGTGAGAGCGGCCATGCTGATTGGTCTAGAGACAGTGTGGTGAGAGCGGCCATGCTGATTGGTCTAGAGACAGTGTGGTGAGAGCGGCCATGCTGATTGGTCTAGAGACAGTGTGGTGAGAGCGGCCATGCTGATTGGTCTAGAGACAGTGTGGTGAGAGCGGCCATGCTGATTGGTCTAGAGACAGTGTGGTGAGAGCGGCCATGCTGATTGGTCTAGAGACAGTGGCACTGAAGAAAAGACATGAAGCAGAGATGTTTGTAGCAGAGATGAAGATGCTGAGGATCTCTCTGGGAGTGACCAGGATGGACAGGATCAGAGGAACAGCACATGTTAGAGGTTTTAAAGACAGAGAGGTCAGACTGTGGTTATTTTGGGATGTAGCGTACCAGCCAGCCGTAACCATGGTTACCAGGCTGTTATTCATCCAGAAGTAAAAGTTTGTTTTGGTTTCTGACTTAAAGCAGAGTGTGTGTGTGTGTGTGTGTCTAAAAGGAAGTTCTGCTTGTTTCTTGAGTGTTTAAAAACCTTCATTCTCTCGGTCCTTCTTCCCTGTGGAGACCTGCAGGCGCTTCTCTTGTTGGGACCTGAATTGAGGCCCCCTCAGGAGGCTCCTGCAGGGTCAGCGCTCCACAAAAGGCGGGTCGGCTCTGCTTAAAGCTCAACCAGCTAATTGAGGATGTGGAGAGTCTTAAAGGCTGTCCTCTCTGCTGCAGATTAAACGCTTTAATCCGCTCTTTATTAAAACCAAACGCTGCTTTTACACCTCATCACCTGTGAATCACAGCAGAAAGAGGGACGTCCGAAACCTGACAAGGTCAAACATGGTCAGGACAGAAACGTTCCAAAGCGTAGACTGTTAGAACGGAGAGACCCGGTCAGTGTGACCTCACTCATAGTGAAATAAAACCATTTTATTTTTTATTTTCCGGCTCCATGTTTGGTTTATAGAGGCAGGAATGTGGAGTCATTGATACAGTTTAGGCACAATAGACTGGTGACCTGTTAGATGTGTACCCCCCCCTTGCTTGTAAGTCTGTAATCACTCAGGATGGGCTCCGGCCCCCCTGAGACCCTGTTAGGGAAGAAGATGAATGAATGAAGGTCTCAATGATGTCACATCCCCATCTTTAGAAAATCCTGGATCCGCCCCTGAAAATGAAACATAAGTGCATCATAACTGAAGTAACAGCCAGACTAGTTACCGTGACGACAGTACAGATTGATATGTCCTGTTCTGACGTACAGTCTCTGGTGTAAACACTCCACCTGGTTGACGCCCCCTAGTGTTTCTCCTCCATCTTATTTGTCTCCATGGTTTTGCAGGCATTAGATTTTATTTGCAGTGATTGGACGGTTTATTCAGCGGAACGATTTGATTGGCTGATTGCAGACGGAAAAAGTTTGTTTTGACAGTCTGTTTTCTGACTGTTCGGGTGCTTTACACCCACCGTATTCGGTCCCGGCCAAGCGGGAGGGGGGGGGTCTGCTTCTTGATAACGAAACAGGAGCATGACCACTAGATTGTGAGACCCCGTCACCAAGGAAACGTTCTCCAGAGTCGGATCAGACATGAATCTAAACCCGTTCATCGTCTTTTCCTCTATTTGTTACCATGTGTGAGCGAGAGGCCGAGATGGGCATGAGCTGGTGTAAAGGTTGGCACCTCAGGACATTTTCTATCATTTATAACTGGGTAATATGTCAGATTTTTTCTAGAATTGGTTATTCATACACATCTGGATGTAGTTCCATAGAATATATTTGATTCTATACAGTAAATGGGGGGGAAACGGTGGCTCAGTGGGTAGGGCGTTCGCCCTCGGACTGGAAGTAAACCAGAGGTGCGGTTTACTTCTAGGGTCCTTGGAGAAGACACCTTAACCCCCTGTTTCTCCCATCATTGGTGCCGTCATGGCAGCCTGCTGCGGTGTAGGAGTGCAGCACACAAATTTAACTGGTGAGGGACACGTCCCACCGGGAGGAGATCAAGAAGGCAGACCCCGGACCTGCTGGACAGGGAACCAATCAGGATCCTTCCAGGTGAGATGGAGGATCCAGCTGGGGTGAGAGGAGCCTGGGCTGCCCGTCTGAGGATGTTGTCCCTGGGACCCGGCCCTGGATGAGCGGAAGACAACGGAACGGAATGAAGAAGAAGAAAAAGTGCTTTTTACCCCTCGATGTGGTTTTAATTTATTGATATAAAATTCTACCTAAGTCTTATATTTTTTTTCTCGGTGGTCAGATGGAGGTAAACATTCCAGCTGTTTTCCACAGCTGGTCATCTCTCAGTCCACTCCACTGGCCGTCTGCTTCCTGTCTCCTGGAGCCTCTTGGCCTCCATGTGACAGACGAGGGTCTTTCCCGTCGTCATGGCAGCAGAAACGTGCACAGCGTGGCCTTTGTTAACGCGCTCGACTGTAAAATTCTCGGTGCGGTCAATAAGCCGATTGTTCTGAAAGAAGAAGAGCAGAATTCCTCCCGCTGCCCGACGGAGCGTCACTTCCTGCTCTCGTCCAATCACACGCCTGCTGTCCCGACGCTGTTTGTTGTTCCAGCTTTTGTCCCGTTTGGGAGGATGTGGAGGCGTTGGTGACAGCTGGAAGGTTCCAGGGCTTTGATGTGAGCGTCCAGATGGCGGGGTCTCAGTGTGATGAAGGTTTCCGTCATCTGATGGAGATCAGTTAAACATTACGACCAGTAGAACCCGCTTCCAGAAACCACAACGCTCCAGTTCATCTGAAGATTAGAAATCTGGTGAAGTTTAGAAACTTGGTGAAACTTTTTTTGTGTTCTTGATGACATAGAAGTGCTTTAAAAATAGATTTTTATGTAAAAATTTAAGAAAAATAAATGAGCTTTTTTAAAATTTAGAACATCTGAAAATTATGAACGAGCCATTTAGTTAAAAAAAAGTTTTAATATTTCGACTGTTTTAATTTTTGACTGAAGAAGACGTTTAATTTTAAAACTATTTCTAGTTAAAAGTGATTAAAATCAGATTTAAATACAAATTTTATGGAGAAAAATGAAAAAATACACACATTAAAAAAATGAACAAAAAATATAGAATTATTTTATGAAAAAAAAATGAATAAAAATAATCAAATTTTGAAGGTGTTTTTTTTTTCAGCAAAAAAAATAAAGTTTTTTTATCTTTAAAATTTAATTTTTTTTATAAAACAGGTTCACAGTAAATTGAATTTAAATAATCTGTTTAAAGAAAAACAAAAGCTAATCTAGATTTAAACTAAAAAAAAAAAAAATGTAGCTGCTGGAAAACAGAAAAAACCTCCTGGAGGATCAGATGAAGGAGGGATCCCGCCCCCCCCGACCGAAAGACTGTAAGACATTGTATCTAAAACAAAACAAAAAATCCAGTCAAAACTAGAAGTGTCCCTAAAAATAAGTGTCAGGAAAAAAGAACTTAATTTAAATCAAATCTCTCTTTATTTCTTTTTTTAACAAGAATTTATCAAACTTTATTTAAAAAAAAAAAAAACACAATATCATCATTATTTTTTATACAAAATCCTTGGTGACAAAAAAAAAATCATTCATTCATCTTCTGAACAGCTGATCCCTGACGGGGATGGGGTGCCGGAGCCTATCCCAACTGATTATAGACAGGAGGCAGGGTACACCCTGAACAGGCCACCAGTCTGATGCTGAGCCGCACACACACACGCACACACACACACACACACACACACACACACACACACACACACACACACACACACACACACACACACACACACACACACACATTCCTATGGGCAAATCCATAGCGGCCAATCAAACCTAACGTGTATGTTTTTGGAGGAAATCAGAGAAAACCCACACATACTGTACACGGGAGGAGAACATGTAAACTACACACAGAAAGACCAGTGTTTCAAACCTCACCCCCACTCCAGGACTTGAACCCCTGACCTTGTTGCTGTGATGATTTGTTCTGAATCATTAAACAGATTTCAATCTTTGAGAAAAAAAAAGTAGACCTACGTAAAGTCGGAAATCAGACAGTTAAAGATTCAAGAGGGAAGGATCAGATCAGATTAAAACAGGATGAATAATCCAGATTATAAACCACCTGGAACTCCTCAGACCCCCAAACCAGACCCACCAAACCAGACCCCCAAACCAGACCCACCAAACCAGACCCCCAAACCAGACCCCCAAACCAGACCCACCAAGCCAGACCCACCAAACCAGACCCCCAAACCAGACCCACCAAACCAGACCACCAAACCAGACCCACCAAACCAGACCCCCAAACCAGACCCACCAAGCCAGACCCACCAAACCGTTCCGTCATCTTCTGCTTGTTCCGGGGTCGGGTCGCGGGGGCAACAGCCTCAAGCGGGCAGCCCAGGCCTCTCTCTCCCCGGCTGCATCCTCCAGCTCACCTGGAAGGATCCCAAGTCGTTCCCCAGCCAGCTGTGAGACATAGTCTCTCCAGCGGGTCCGGGGTCTGTCCCTTGGTCTCCTCCCGGTGGGACGTGCCCGAAACACCTCACCTAGCTCCTCTCGACCTGAAGGAGGAGCGGCTCGACACCGAGCCCCTCCCGGATGGCAGAGCTCCTCACCCGATCTCTGAGTGAGAGCCCAGCCACCCTGCAGAGGAAGCTCATTTTGGCCGCTTGTACCCGCGATCTCATTCTTTCGGTCACCACCCACAGCTGGTGACCATGGTGAGGGTAGGAACGTAGATCCTGGTTACCATGGTGAGGGTAAGAACGTAGATCCTGGTTACCATGGTGAGGGTAGGAACGTATATCCTGGTTACCATGGTGAGGGTAGGAACGTAGATCCTGGTTACCATGGTGAGGGTAGGAATGTAGATCCTGGTTACCATGGTGAGGGTTGGAGCGTAGATCCTGGTTACCATGGTGAGGGTAGGAACGTATATCCTGGTTACCATGGTGAGGGTAGGAACGTAGATCCTGGTTGCCATGGTGAGGGTAGGAACGTAGATCCTGGTTACCATGGTGAGGGTAGGAATGTAGATCCTGGTTACCATGGTGAGGGTAGGAACGTAGATCCTGGTTGCCATGGTGAGGGTAGGAATGTAGATCCTGGTTACCATGGTGAGGGTAGGAATGTAGATCCTGGTTACCATGGTGAGGGTAGGAACGTAGATCCTGGTTACCATGGTGAGGGTAGGAATGTAGATCCTGGTTACCATGGTGAGGGTAGGAACGTAGATCCTGGTTACCATGGTGAGGGTAAGAACGTAGATCCTGGTTACCATGGTGAGGGTAGGAACGTATATCCTGGTTACCATGGTGAGGGTAGGAACGTAGATCCTGGTTACCATGGTGAGGGTAGGAATGTAGATCCTGGTTACCATGGTGAGGGTAGGAATGTAGATCCTGGTTACCATGGTGAGGGTAGGAATGTAGATCCTGGTTACCATGGTGAGGGTTGGAGCGTAGATCCTGGTTACCATGGTGAGGGTAGGAACGTATATCCTGGTTACCATGGTGAGGGTAGGAACGTAGATCCTGGTTGCCATGGTGAGGGTAGGAACGTAGATCCTGGTTACCATGGTGAGGGTAGGAATGTAGATCCTGGTTACCATGGTGAGGGTAGGAACGTAGATCCTGGTTGCCATGGTGAGGGTAGGAATGTAGATCCTGGTTACCATGGTGAGGGTAGGAATGTAGATCCTGGTTACCATGGTGAGGGTAGGAACGTAGATCCTGGTTACCATGGTGAGGGTAGGAATGTAGATCCTGGTTACCATGGTGAGGGTAGGAACGTAGATCCTGGTTACCATGGTGAGGGTAGGAACGTAGATCCTGGTTACCATGGTGAGGGTAGGAACATTGATCCTGGTTACCATGGTGAGGGTAGGAACGTAGATCCTGGTTACCATGGTGAGGGTAGGAACATTGATCCTGGTTACCATGGTGAGGGTAGGAACGTAGATCCTGGTTACCATGGTGAGGGTAGGAACTTATATCCTGGTTACCATGGTGAGGGTAGAAACGTAGATCCTGGTTACCATGGTGAGGGTAGGAACGTAGATCCTGGTTACCATGGTGAGGGTAGGAACGTAGATCCTGGTTACCATGGTGAGGGTAGGAACATAGATCCTGGTTACCATGGTGAGGGTAGGAACGTAGATCCTGGTTACAATGGTGAGGGTAGGAAGGTAGATCCTGGTTACCATGGTGAGAGTAGGAATGTAGATCCTGGTTACCATGGTGAGGGTAGGAATGTAGATCCTGGTTACCATGGTGAGAGTAGGAACGTAGATCCTGGTTACCATGGTGAGGGTAGGAACGTAGATCCTGGTTACCATGGTGAGGGTAGGAACGTAGATCCTGGTTGCCATGGTGAGGGTAGGATCGTAGATACTGGTTACCATGGTGAGGGTAGGAACGTAGATCCTGGTTACCATGGTGAGGGTAGGAACGTAGATCCTGGTTACCATGGTGAAGGTAGGAACGTAGATCCTGGTTACCATGGTGAGGGTAGGAACGTAGATCCTGGTTACCATGGTGAGAGTAGGAATGTAGATCCTGGTTACCATGGTGAGGGTAGGAACATAGATCCTGGTTACCATGGTGAGGGTAGGAACGTAGATCCTGGTTACCATGGTGAGGGTAGGATTGTAGATCCTGGTTACCATGGTGAGGGTAGGAACATAGATCCTGGTTACCATGGTGAGGGTAGGAACGTAGATCCTGGTTACCATGGTGAGAGTAGGAATGTAGATCCTGGTTACCATGGTGAGGGTAGGAACATAGATCCTGGTTACCATGGTGAGGGTAGGAATGTAGATCCTGGTTACCATGGTGAGAGTAGGAACGTAGATCCTGGTTACCATGGTGAAGGTAGGAACATAGATACTGGTTACCATGGTGAGGGTAGGAATGTAGATCCTGGTTACCATGGTGAGAGTAGGAATGTAGATCCTGGTTACCATGGTGAGGATAGGAACGTAGATCGACTTGTAAATCACCAAATCAGACCCACCCCTCAGATGAGCTTTTCTGTTATTTGATTAGATTTATTGATGAAATGATTTCCTTTCTGTTTACATTTTGAAGCTCTTGTTCTCGTGTCTGGATGAAGCCAACCTGCTCCATCCTCCCAACATGGTTTATATGTCTTTATTTTTAGATGATCTAATCCCTGTTTTTTGGAGGTCTGCCTCCTGACTGCAGCCGTCCCACATGGCGTGTTTACAGATGTTTGATGGTTTCCTGTAATAAACTCAAGCCTTTGTGAACTTCGGTCCCATCAGCTGCTTCGCCTTTATTTGCTGTAAACACAAAGGGCCCCCCAGGGGGAGGAGAGGAGGTCCACATGTGGGGCGGGGTTCCTGTCAACACACTGTAGACAGAGCAAACACCCCCCGCCCCACGCTGACCGGCTCCATCGGTACTCCAACCCGCTCAGACTCGCCCGACATGCCCGGATCCTCCTGCCCCGCAGTCACACAGCACATTCCTGCAAAAAGCTCCAGCTCACCTCCTCCCTCAAACCTCTGGCTTACAGTTTTTAATTTTGCACTAGTAACATCCATAGACAGACACTTGCGGTACTCCACAACCGATCAGACTCAGATATTTTATCACCTAAAGCTTCACCTGGTTCACGTTGATGACTTCTTTATCTTTGGTTGATCATCGTTGATCTGTTAACCATTCAGACGGATCCTTTCAGCACACACGATCGACCGGGCTAATTTAAAAGGAAGACGGGTTGTGGGCACACCTCAGTCAGGCTGATCGGAAGAGCTAGGTACGCATCCCGTCATCCAAACAGTCTCTATGGAAACATTTTGGCTTCCATGTCAAATTTAACAATGGAGAAAGGTTGGGGTATGAAACGGTGACGTGTGGCATAAGGAAGCCATCTGACAGAAACACGTCACGCTTCGTCTCGTATGAAGCAACATCACCACAACAAACAGCAAAATTAAATAAAACCACAACAAAAAATCACTAAAAACTTTGCTGAAAAGCCTTTAGAAATAAAAATGTCTTCTGTTTTTTTTTTGTGGAGCCCTCAAGCTCTCTGGAAGATCGTTCCAGAGCCGTGGAGCAGCTGCCTGGAAGACCCTGTCCCCCATAGTGGAGAGTTTGGTCCTTGGTTGGTGCAGGCAGGAGGAGGAGGAGCGCAGGTCCTGGACAGTGGTGTGGAGGGTTAGGAGGAGGAGGAGGAGCGCAGGTCTCGGACAGTGGTGTGGAGGGTTAGGAGGAGGAGGAGGAGCGCAGGTCTCGGACAGTGGTGTGGAGGGTTAGGAGGAGGAGGAGGAGCGCAGGTCTCGGACAGTGGTGTGGAGGGTTAGGAGGAGGAGGAGGAGCGCAGGTCTCGGACAGTGGTGTGGAGGGTTAGGAGGAGGAGGAGGAGCGCAGGTCTCGGACAGTGGTGTGGAGGGTTAGGAGGAGGAGGAGGAGCGCAGGTCTCGGACAGTGGTGTGGAGGGTTAGGAGGAGGAGGAGGAGCGCAGGTCTCGGACAGTGGTGTGGAGGGTTAGGAGGAGGAGGAGGAGCGCAGGTCTCGGACAGTGGTGTGGAGGGTTAGGAGGAGGAGGAGGAGCGCAGGTCCTGGACAGTGGTGTGGAGGGTTAGGAGTTCTTAGAGATAAACAGGTGCAGTGCCGTGTATGCACTGATGGGTGAGGAGGCGGAGCTTGTACTGGATTCTGTATTTAACGGGTAGCCAGTGGAGGGATTTGAGGATGGGAGTGATACGGTCATATTTACGGTAGATCGTTCGCCCGCAGACCAAAAGTTAACCGGAAGTTCGCGGGTTCGATTCCCACTGAGTTCATGTCTAAGGTCCTTGGAGAAGACACCTAACCAAAGTGTCATGTTTTTGATCTGTTGAAATCAGGGTCTGCTTTTATGACTTTTTTGGTCTTTCCAGCTTGTAAACGTCCTCTTCCTCTCTGCAGGTAAAGCGTTTGACATCACGTACGTCAGGCTGAAGTTCCACACCAGCCGTCCAGAGAGCTTCGTCATCTACAAGCGGACTATTAAAGACGGCCCGTGGATCCCGTACCAGTACTACAGCGGCTCCTGTGAGAAGACGTACCAGAGACCCAACAAGGGTTTCATCCGTACCGGTGAGGACGAGCAGCAAGCCCTCTGCACGGACGACTTTAGTGACATCTCACCCCTAACGGGAGGAAACGTAGCGTTCTCCACTCTGGAGGGTCGACCCAGCGCGTACAACTTCGACAACAGCCCCGTTCTTCAGGTGAGCTTCTGGAGGTCTACCTCCAACTGGACTCCTAGGAACCAATAGCATTACAGCTGTGTTCTGATTGGTCCTGCAGCTCTATAAAACCACTAATACTGATTGAGAAGAAGGATTTGAAACTAAACTGAGATCCTGGTCTACGGATCGATACATACCGGATAATTCAATAAATATCTTTATTTATTTCTCACAATATAAGACTTATTTGGATAAAATGCACTTTTAATTCAGCAAAATTAGATTCAGTTTCAACTTGTTAGTTAAAACTCAAGTTTATTGGTTGCTGGGAGCGTTGGCCTAGTGGTAGAGATACCATCTTTCGACTGGGAGAACCTGGTTTGATTCCCGCTAGGACCAAGCCGTCCTTGGGACGACAGAAAAGACATGAAAATAAAAACAGTGAAAAGACAAAAAAATACCCTAAAACTCAAGTTTATTTACAAGATAAATAAAAACATTAATGACGCATTTTATTAAAACTAATGAACTTGATGAAACGAATTTTATAAAATACTTCATCCTTGCTTTTAAACATAGTTTCTTCTGGATGGTCGGGATGGTGTCACTGTGGGCGGGTATAGAGGTTGGTTTCTGCAGTGCTGCTCCCTGGTGTCTGGGAGGGGAATAATACTACAAGTGTAATAAAATACCGTATTTTCACGACCAAAACGCGCACCGTATTAAAAGGCACAGTCCAAATTTTGCGTGCTCTGTATTTAACACACATAAGGCGCACCTGATGATAGGGCGCAGGTTTTATATAATAATAATAATAATAAATTTTATTTGTAAACACACTTTCTATCTTCAGTGGAGATCTCAAAGTGCTACAATGACCAAAAGGAACAACAAACAGCAAAATTAAATAAAACCACAACAAAAAACACACTAAAAACTTTGCTGAAAAGCCTTTAGAAATAAAAATGTCTTCAGTTTTTTTTGTGGAGCCCTCAAGCTCTCAGGAAGATCGTTCCAGAGCCGTGGAGCAGCTGCCTGGAAGGCCCTGTCCCCCATGGTGGAGAGTTTGGTCCTTGGTTGGTGAAGGCAGTAGGAGGAGGAGCGCAGGTCTCGGACAGTGGTGTGGAGGGTTAGGAGTTCTCGGACAGTGGTGTGGAGGGTTAGGAGTTCTCGGACAGTGGTGTGGAGGGTTAGGAGTTCTTGGAGATAAACAGGTGCAGTGCCGTGTATGCACTGATGGGTGAGGAGGCGGAGCTTGTACTGGATTCTGTATTTAACGGGTAGCCAGTGGAGGGATTTGAGGATGGGAGTGATATGGTCATATTTGCGCCTCCTTATCAGGATCTGGGCAGCGCAGTTCTGGATGTGCTGGAGCTTTTGTAAACCCCTGCATGGGATCCCTACAAGGAGGGCATTGCAGTATTCCAGCCTGGAGGAGATGAAAGCGTGAATCAACCTCTCAGCGTCAGGTTGGAAAGACATGGACGTAGCCTGGCTATATTTTTAAGATGGAGGAAGGAAACCTTGTAGAGATGGTGAATGTGGGAGTCAAAGGTGAGGTTAGAATCCATTTTGACTCCAAGGTTTTTTACAGAGGATGACAGAGGGATGCTGTGTCCAAAAATGGGGATACTTATGGGTAAAGTGACTGGGTTTGGTGAGGCGTGCCGATGAGAATGGCTTCTGTTTTGCTGCTATTAATAATAATATACATATCCTGTACTACGTAAGTCCGCCTTACAACAACACACACATACGCAGACAAGTGTGTGTATTTAAAAATAGATCAGGAGTAAAACTGAGTTTGGTTGGTTTTATTTAAATATTAGTTACAGTCGTCATAAAGTCATTTATTAAATCCATCCAAGTCCTCATCCTCTGGTTCTGAATCTAACAGCTGCTCTAAATCCAACCTCGCAGGTTCCCTTTCCTCGCTGTCAGAGTCACTTTCTGAACCGTGCAGCTCCTCGGAAATGATGCCTGCTTTTGGGAAAGCTCGGACAACAGTGCCAGTCCTGGTCCGGATGGAAAAATTGCAGCGTTTCATAAAGCGAAAGCACCAAGACGGAGCTCCTTGGAAATGCTTGATTTTCATTTCCTCCGCTAGCGTTACTGCCTTTAACCGGATAGTGACCGTAGAAACACTCCCAGTCGTTTTTTGGTCAATGATCAACTCTGGCCACTTCGCCTTATTACCGCGGAAACTCAGCTGCGTCTTCTTCACCTGTCGCAGCTCGTTTTCCAGCTTCCTCCACTTAAGAACCATCGACTGGGCGGCTCGATTCCCACGTTCCTCCACATAGCTGATCGCCATCAGTTTAAACTGAGCTTCATAAGCGTGTCTCTTTTCCATTTTCAGTGTTTTTAAAACAGCAATGTTCTGCATAAAACACACACCTGTTCTTTTAGACATAATCCACACACACACTTCACCCTTTAATGTTCTCATGTTTTCAACTGCGTCCGCCTGATGGTTCTCTAATACGTCCACCAATCACAAATCAGATAGGGCGCACCGCTCATTTTGAAGAAAATTTGAGACTTTTATATGCCTTATGGCCGTGAAATTACGGTAGATATTTATGAGAATCAATCTTTCTTAACACACAGAGGAGCATCCTGCTGATCCATGATGGAAAAGCTGGAAACTTTTAAAAGAACTTTTAAAAAGTTGGCTTTTATTTAGAAAAAAAAAAAAACTTCAAAGAAGAAAAAAATGGAGATATGTTTGACTTTAGAAGCATAAAAAAAATCTGATTTATGTTGAGATTAAAATCCAGTTTCCTGGAAAGCAGATTAGTTCTGCTTTCTGATCGTGACTCAGAAGAACAGAGACAGTGTTCCAGGAGCAGCAGGGTGCTGCTTCCAGTATTCTGTCAGACAGGTTGCTGGTTCAAAGCCAAGTGTTTGGACGTGTTGCTCGGTGACACCCCCAGATTTCCCACCGCAGCAGAGACTCTGTTTGGCTGGACCAACCTGCAGCTGGACGGTGTCTTCACCTCCTCTTCCTCCCCCACATCCTCCTCTCTGTTTGTCTTTCCAGCTCTGTGTTGCTTCATAACTGCTCTGGTTGCACAACGCTGACATTTTTTTATGTCCAGGTTTAACATGTTTGATAAACTGGGTTTGAATTAGTTTCTCTTAATCCCAGAACGAACGATCCAGCATATTAAAAACAAGCAAACAAACGAGACGTCTGTGATTGATACGACCTGCTTCCTGCCGTCTTCTTTCAGACTGGAAGTTATCTGATTATTTGATCTCATCCTGATTAAACATGAGGATGAATCCAAGATAACGAGAAGAGTCAGAGGTGTGGTCGGGTTTCCTTCAGACACTGAGTCAGGGGTGGGCTCCAAACTACCGTCCAGGGAACACGTCTGACTCATTTAGATTTTTAAATGAGTCATTTAAAGAAATCCAAATGTTTTCTGTTGTTTTTCTCTTTTCCAACATCCCATAATAAGTAGCGGATAGAGGACACGTTGGAATAAAAAATACAAAGACATTTTCTCATCAATCTAACCTGAACCTATCGAGATAAAGAAAAGAAAACTGGACCAAAAGGATTGTTTTAATTAAAGTTTGGGAGGCAGGTTTGTCTTAATGAGTTTGTTTAGCAAAACACATAGAATCTGGTCGCCAAGATTCAAGAGCAGGCATGGGCAAACTATGGCCCGGCGGCCACATGCAGCCCGTGAAACATTTTAATCCGGCCCGTCGAACATAAAAAATTAAATAAATAAACCTTGTTAATGTTTTATTTTCACTGTAATTCTGATGTTTCCTCACTAGATGGTGCCAAAGAAACAACAACACTGCACTCAACACTTAATACGACTTGTTTTTGGAGGCCGTGAAGTTTAAACATAACTCAAACCACTTTGAAGTACAAACAGAAAAATACCATGGTGAGGGTAGGAACGTAGATCCTGGTTACCATGGTGAGGGTAGGAACGTAGATCCTGGTTACCATGGTGAGGGTAGGAACGTAGATCCTGGTTACCATGGTGAGGGTAGGAACGTAGATCCTGGTTACCATGGTGAGGGTAGAAACGTAGATCCTGGTTACCATGGTGAGGGTAGGAACGTAGATCCTGGTTACCATGGTGAGGGTAGGAACGTAGATCCTGGTTACCATGGTGAGGGTAGGAACATAGATCCTGGTTACCATGGTGAGGGTAGGAACGTAGATCCTGGTTACCATGGTGAGGGTAGGAACGTAGATCCTGGTTACCATGGTGAGGGTAGGAACGTAGATCCTGGTTACCATGGTGAAGGTAGGAACGTAGATCCTGGTTACCATGGTGAGGGTAGGAACATAGATCCTGGTTACCATGGTGAGGGTAGGAACGTAGATCCTGGTTACCATGGTGAGGGTAGGAACGTAGATCCTGGTTACCATGGTGAGGGTAGGAACGTAGATCCTGGTTACCATGGTGAGGGTAGGAACGTAGATCCTGGTTACCATGGTGAGGGTAGGAACATAGATCCTGGTTACCATGGTGAGGGTAGGAACGTAGATCCTGGTTACCATGGTGAGGGTAGGAACGTAGATCCTGGTTACCATGGTGAGGGTAGGAACGTAGATCCTGGTTACCATGGTGAGGGTAGGAACGTAGATCCTGGTTACCATGGTGAGGGTAGGAACATAGATCCTGGTTACCATGGTGAGGGTAGGAACATAGATCCTGGTTACCATGGTGAGGGTAGGAACATAGATCCTGGTTACCATGGTGAGGGTAGGAACGTAGATCCTGGTTACCATGGTGAGGGTAGGAACGTAGATCCTGGTTACCATGGTGAGGGTAGGAACATAGATCCTGGTTACCATGGTGAGGGTAGGAACGTAGATCCTGGTTACCATGGTGAGGGTAGGAACGTAGATCCTGGTTACCATGGTGAGGGTAGGAACATAGATCCTGGTTACCATGGTGAGGGTAGGAACATAGATCCTGGTTACCATGGTAAGGGTAGGAACATAGATCCTGGTTACCATGGTGAGGGTAGGAACGTAGATCCTGGTTACCATGGTGAGGGTAGGAACGTAGATCCTGGTTACCATGGTGAGGGTAGGAACGTAGATCCTGGTTACCATGGTGAGGGTAGGAACGTAGATCCTGGTTACCATGGTGAGGGTAGGAACATAGATCCTGGTTACCATGGTGAGGGTAGGAACGTAGATCCTGGTTACCATGGTGAGGGTAGGAACATAGATCCTGGTTACCATGGTGAGGGTAGGAACGTAGATCCTGGTTACCATGGTGAGGGTAGGAACGTAGATCCTGGTTACCATGGTGAAGGTAGGAACGTAGATCCTGGTTACCATGGTGAGGGTAGGAACATAGATCATGGTTACCATGGTGAGGGTAGGAACATAGATCCTGGTTACCATGGTGAGGGTAGGAACGTAGATCCTGGTTACCATGGTGAGGGTAGGAACGTAGATCCTGGTTACCATGGTGAGGGTAGGAACGTAGATCCTGGTTACCATGGTGAGGGTAGGAACGTAGATCCTGGTTACCATGGTGAGGGTAGGAACATAGATCCTGGTTACCATGGTGAGGGTAGGAACGTAGATCCTGGTTACCATGGTGAGGGTAGGAACGTAGATCCTGGTTACCATGGTGAGGGTAGGAACGTAGATCCTGGTTACCATGGTGAGGGTAGGAACATAGATCCTGGTTACCATGGTGAGGGTAGGAACGTAGATCCTGGTTACCATGGTGAGGGTAGGAACGTAGATCCTGGTTACCATGGTGAAGGTAGGAATGTAGATCCTGGTTACCATGGTGAGGGTAGGAACATAGATCCTGGTTACCATGGTGAGGGTAGGAACATAGATCCTGGTTACCATGGTGAGGGTAGGAACGTAGATCCTGGTTACCATGGTGAGGGTAGGAACGTAGATCCTGGTTACCATGGTGAGGGTAGGAACGTAGATCCTGGTTACCATGGTGAGGGTAGGAACATAGATCCTGGTTACCATGGTGAGGGTAGGAACGTAGATCCTGGTTACCATGGTGAGGGTAGGAACGTAGATCCTGGTTACCATGGTGAGGGTAGGAACGTAGATCCTGGTTACCATGGTGAGGGTAGGAACATAGATCCTGGTTACCATGGTGAGGGTAGGAACGTAGATCCTGGTTACCATGGTGAGGGTAGGAACGTAGATCCTGGTTACCATGGTGAGGGTAGGAACATAGATCCTGGTTACCATGGTGAGGGTAGGAACGTAGATCCTGGTTACCATGGTGAGGGTAGGAACGTAGATCCTGGTTACCATGGTGAGGGTAGGAACGTAGATCCTGGTTACCATGGTGAGGGTAGGAACGTAGATCCTGGTTACCATGGTGAGGGTAGGAACATAGATCCTGGTTACCATGGTGAGGGTAGGAACATAGATCCTGGTTACCATGGTGAGGGTAGGAACATAGATCCTGGTTACCATGGTGAGGGTAGGAACGTAGATCCTGGTTACCATGGTGAGGGTAGGAACGTAGATCCTGGTTACCATGGTGAGGGTAGGAACATAGATCCTGGTTACCATGGTGAGGGTAGGAACGTAGATCCTGGTTACCATGGTGAGGGTAGGAACGTAGATCCTGGTTACCATGGTGAGGGTAGGAACATAGATCCTGGTTACCATGGTGAGGGTAGGAACATAGATCCTGGTTACCATGGTAAGGGTAGGAACATAGATCCTGGTTACCATGGTGAGGGTAGGAACGTAGATCCTGGTTACCATGGTGAGGGTAGGAACGTAGATCCTGGTTACCATGGTGAGGGTAGGAACGTAGATCCTGGTTACCATGGTGAGGGTAGGAACGTAGATCCTGGTTACCATGGTGAGGGTAGGAACGTAGATCCTGGTTACCATGGTGAGGGTAGGAACGTAGATCCTGGTTACTATGGTGAGGGTAGGAATGTAGATCCTGGTTACCATGGTGAGGGTAGGAACGTAGATCCTGGTTACCATGGTGAGGGTAGGAACGTAGATCCTGGTTACCATGGTGAGGGTAGGAACGTAGATCCTGGTTACCATGGTGAGGGTAGGAACGTAGATCCTGGTTACCATGGTGAGGGTAGGAACGTAGATCCTGGTTACCATGGTGAGGGTAGGAACGTAGATCCTGGTTACCATGGTGAGGGTAGGAACGTAGATCCTGGTTACCATGGTGAGGGTAGGAACGTAGATCCTGGTTACCATGGTGAGGGTAGGAACGTAGATCCTGGTTACCATGGTGAGGGTAGGAACGTAGATCCTGGTTACCATGGTGAGGGTAGGAACGTAGATCCTGGTTACCATGGTGAGGGTAGGAACGTAGATCCTGGTTACCATGGTGAGGGTAGGAACGTAGATCCTGGTTACCATGGTGAGGGTAGGAACGTAGATCCTGGTTACCATGGTGAGGGTAGGAACGTAGATCCTGGTTACCATGGTGAGGGTAGGAACGTAGATCCTGGTTACCATGGTGAGGGTAGGAACGTAGATCCTGGTTACCATGGTGAGGGTAGGAACGTAGATCCTGGTTACCATGGTGAGGGTAGGAATTTTTCTTCTTCTTTGAACTCTGTTCTATTTAAGGTTTTTATTGTTTGAACAGAAACATTTCATTTGTCATTTCTTTTCTGGAGCGGTGTCCTGGGAGCCCGCCTGGGGTGTGACCCACATCTCTTCTTCTCGTGATGTTATTAAAAGATGAAGGACCACCTGTTTCCATCCATCTGAACCCGGGCAGCCCCCTACCCAGCAGACGTGTTGATGAAACATCTCATTGTTTTTTTTTTTCTCATTCTGAGGAAACGAAGTAAAGCGGGGATGATTCCTCTGAAGGGTCGGGGTCTTTAGGTCTGACTTCGTTCCTTCCTGTCTTCTTTCCTAACAGATTTAGCCCCCCGGCTCAGCTTTAAACTTCCTTATTTGACTCGTCGGCATGAAGCTATTTATACCAAAGCCAGGACTCTTTTTGGAGGCGTCAGACGGCTGTCGGTCGCTGGTCGCATTCCTCTGATCTGTCATCCCTTTGAGTTCAGAGTGGGAAATAACCACCAGCCATCACTGGTTCAGGGAAGCATGGAGTCTCCGTCACAGGTGTCGGGCTTCAGTTCCCTCCTCCAAACCTCAGTCGGTGGTCCAGAGATGATCTGGTCTTCGGTTCTGAAACAACTGATTGAACCATAACTCCGTCCCTTTAAATCTAGTTGTATCTGAATCCAAAAATGTTACCTGCAGAATTTAACCTCATAGATTTTTTGTTTTTTTCCGGAGTTCAGGAGATCAGAGCTTTCCGTCTCAGTAGCTTCTCCACAGGAACCATAAATAGGGACAGTGTTAGTTCAGAAATACCCTGGAAGTGTTCAACCACGGCCATTTAGGGCCTTTTTTAGAGCTCAGTGTAAACAGATACATAAAGACAGACTCTGATAAAGTTATTGATCCAGATGTGAACGGTTCGAATCCCATGGTTTATATTTAAAATAACATGCCCGTCAGAAAGGTTGGTATCTGTGGAACCCCCCTAAGCGGTGAGCGTGTGTTTGTCTTCATCTACGTCTAAGATGAAGACGTAGATCTACTGCTGTCCGGTAACCATCCGAATCAGGACGTTTGGAGTTTCTCTAGAGACCTCTTGTCTTGGTGACTTCTTCTCATGATGCTCCCCAAAATCCGCTGATCCCACTCTGACGGTTTCCTTGGCTGACCTCTTGCTGGCGTCGTTGCTGTCCTTCCTTAACATCTCCATATTCTAATAACCCAGCTTACCGTGGAGTATGCAGTGTTAAAGAAATTCCACCATCTTTTTACAGTTACACACTGTAATTCACTGAGCTCCGCAAAGCGAGCTGTGATTTTAAACACCTGGAAGGTTGTAACAGCTGATTGTCATCATTTGGCTGCTTTAGTGAGTACTTTTGGTGAAACTGGGAATTTTACAGTTTATATGGAGAAGAGATAAAGAAGGAGGAAGATTTTAAGTATCTAGGATCAACAGTCCAGAGCAATGGAGAGTGTGGAAAAGAGGTGAAGAAGCGTGTGCAGGCAGGCTGGAACGGGTGGAGAAAAGTACCAGGTGTGATGTGTGACAGAAGAGTTTCAGATAAAATGAAAGAAAAAGTGTACAAAACCATGGTGAGAGCGGCCATGCTGATTGGTCTAGAGACAGTGTGGTGAGAACGGCCATGCTGATTGGTCTAGAGACAGTGTGGTGAGAGCGGCCATGCTGATTGGTCTAGAGACAGTGTGGTGAGAACGGCCATGCTGATTGGTCTAGAGACAGTGTGGTGAGAGCGGCCATGCTGATTGGTCTAGAGACAGTGTGGTGAGAACGGCCATGCTGATTGGTCTAGAGACAGTGTGGTGAGAGCGGCCATGCTGTTTGGTCTAGAGACAGTGTGGTGAGAGCGGCCATGCTGATTGGTCTAGAGACAGTGTGGTGAGAGCGGCCATGCTGATTGGTCTAGAGACAGTGTGGTGAGAGCGGCCATGCTGATTGGTCTAGAGACAGTGTGGTGAGAGCGGCCATGCTGATTGGTCTAGAGACAGTGTCACTGATTCAAAGACAGGAAACAGAGATGTTTGTATCAGAGATGAAGATGCTGAGGATCTCTCTGGGAGTGACCAGGATGGACAGGATCAGAGGAACAGCACATGTTAGAGGTTTTAAAGTCAGAGAGGTCAGACTGAGATGGTTTGGACATGTGCAGAGGAGAGAGAGAGAGGACATCAGAAGAAGGATGCTGGGTTTGGAACCACCAGGAAAGAGGACTAGAGGAAGACCAAAGAGGAGGTTCATGGATACAGTGAAGGAAGACATGAAGATAGTTGGTGTGACCAAAGAGGATGCAGCAGATAGGGTTAGATGGAAGAAACTGACTTGCTGTGGCGCCTCCTGGAGGGAGATGATGGAAGGAGAAGAGTTGTGCTCGTTATAAACGTACGATAGCACGTCGTTTATCTGGGGAAGGTTTGCTTGGACAACAGCATCAGCAGGAAACACAGACTTTCTCACTTCGGTCACATCTTCCAGCTCATCCGAGGGGATTCCGAGGCGTAGTCTGGCCTGCTGTGAATCCCTCCAGCGGGTCCTGGGTCTGCCTTGAGGTGTCCTCCTGGTGGGTGAGATTGGAACACTGCATCAGCTTCCTAACCAGATGAATGAACCACCTCATCTGGGTCACGGAGGAACATCAGCAGCACTCTATCTCTGTGAGGGTTTGATAGAGCCTCGCCACCCTGTAGAGATATTTAATTTCGGTCATCAGTATTTGTGATCTCGTTGGTTTCGTCACCGGTCACAGCTTGGTGACTGTAGGTGATTGTGTCTGATTGGTTTACAATAAGTCAAGAGCTTTACTTTTTTTTTTGCACGGCTCTCTCTTCATCATCATGAACCAATCTTTATGTACGCCGCTGCGTCCGATCCGTCCGACAATCTCCCCGTCCATTCTGTCCTCATTAACTCCATCCTGTTTTAAATTTGGGGGTGCGGATCGTAACCTGATAGACTTTATCTTTCACTTCCTGGAAACAGTCTGACCTCACACATTGGGGTTTTATTTTCGCTCTGTGGGGGCGGGAGCTGTTTCATTTTAACCAATCTCTGTTTTCTGGTTGAAACTAGATGTGGACAGCTGAACGTTTTAACTTGACTGAATCCCAGTGACGGCAGGCCAGCCACAGATTTTCCAACACAAGTGACTGTTTTGAGCGTTAGGAGGTTCCATTCCGTCATAATCTTTGTTCCGTTCTGTCATCTTCCGCTTGTTCCGGGGTCGGGTCGCGGGGGCAACAGCCTCAAGCGCGCAGCCCAGGCCTCTCTCACCCCGGCTGCATCCTCCAGCTCATCTGGAAGGATCCCAAGTCGTTCCCCGGCCAGCTGTGAGACATAGTCTCTTCAGCAGGTCCGGGGTCTGCCCCTTGGTCTCCTCCCTGTGGGACGTGCCCGAAACACCTCGCCCGCGAGGCGCTCGGGGGCATCCTTACCGAATGCCCGAACCACCCCATCTGGCTCCTCTCAACCTGGAGGAGCTCCTCCCGGATGGCAGAGCTCCTCACCCGATCTCTGAGTGAGAGCCCAGCCACCCTGCAGAGGAAGCTCATTTTGGCCGCTTGTACCCGCGATCTCATTCTTTCAGTCACCACCCACAGCTGGTGACCATAGGTGAGGGTAGGAACGTAGATCCTGGTTACCACGGTGAGGGTAGGAACGTAGATCCTGGTTACCATGGTGAGGGTAGGAATGTAGATCCTGGTTACCATGGTGAGGGTAGGAACGTAGATCCTGGTTACCATGGTGAGGGTAGGAACGTAGATCCTGGTTACCATGGTGAGGGTAGGAACATAGATCCTGGTTACCATGGTGAGAGTAGGAACGTAGATCCTGGTTACCATGGTAAGGGTAGGAACATAGATCCTGGTTACCATGGTGAGGGTAGGAATGTAGATCCTGGTTACCATGGTGAGGGTAGGAATGTAGATCCTGGTTACCATGGTGAGGGTAGGAACGTAGATCCTGGTTACCATGGTGAGGGTAGGAATGTAGATCCTGGTTACCATGGTGAGGGGAGGAACGTAGATCCTGGTTACCATGGTGAGGGTAGGAACGTAGATCCTGGTTACCATGGTGAGGGTAGGAACGTAGATCCTGGTTACCATGGTGAGGGTAGGAACGTAGATCCTGGTTACCATGGTGAGGGTAGGAATGTAGATCCTGGTTACCATGGTGAGGGTAGGAACGTAGATCCTGGTTACCATGGTGAGGGTAGGAACGTAGATCCTGGTTACCAGGGTGAGGGTAGGAACGTAGATCGACTTGTAAATCCAGAGCTTTGCTTTTCGGCTCAGCTCTCTCTTTACCACGACGGACCGATGCAGCGTCCTAGTTATTGCTGATGCCGCACCGATCCGCCTGTCGATCTCCAGCTCCATCCTTCCCCCACTCCTGAACAAGACCCTGAGATACTTAAACTCCTCCACTTGGAGCAGGACCCTGACCCTGACCCGCAGGGGGCATTCCACCCTTTTCCGGGTGAGGACCACGGTCTCGGATTTGGAGGCGCTAATTCCCCTCCCGGCCGCTTCACACTCGGCAGCAAATGGATCCAGTGAGAGCTGGAGATCACGGTCCGATGAAGCCAACAGGACCACATCATCCACAAAAAGCAGAGATCCGATCCTGAGGTCACCAAACTGGATCCCTCCAACGCCTCGGCTGCGCCCAGATATTCTGTTCATGAAACAATCTTTGTAATAATAATAAATTTAAACTCCTGTCTGATTGTTTTTAGAATGCAGAGCTTTTAAACGTCATAAAATAGTTTTTTTTATTCTTAAAACCAAAGCAGTGAAAGTGGATTTTCGGGGGTGTTTGTTTGCAGCTGTGAGACTCTCTGCCTCATGTTGGCTTTTTGTCAGCTCCCTACATGTTTGTGGCTCTCTGAGGAGCTTCTAGCAGCATTCTTCTGTCAAGAGAACACATGTCCCAACCGCGGCTGCTCCCGAGCTCTTCCTGATTGATGGTAAACAAATATTCAGCCGCAAAATCTGTACGAGCTTCCGTTGTTCACAACTCCGATGGTAACAGCTGAGACCCTCTCAGACCATCATGATTATGTTGTGTTTAGTAAAACCTGACTAACCTAGTTTCTACATGTTGGGGATCTATTCTGATCCGGTCAGTCAGACGTGAAGTTCTCACAGTTTGAATCTGGTTTGATTGGGCCGGTCAGCTTCCTGTCTGAGACCCTCTGAGTCACGGCTCCACATTCCCAGCAGTCGTTTGAGGGTTTAGCATCAGCTCGTGAACTCACAGGAGGAGCTAGAGAGTTTCTTTTGAGTGGGAGGAAATGTTCTGAACATCTGAGCTGGACATGGAGGTCCAGATGTTCCCTGGACTTGTTTGGGTTTCTGCAGGTTTGATTTGCTGGAAAGTTTGAGAAGCAGCAGGTAAACGTGTAGAAGTGGAGACGGGTTGATCTCCAGCGGTTCTTCTCTGAGTAGTTTCTGTTCATAAGGAGTCTTTTTTTTTTTATGTGAGATCCAATCAGTTTAGGCTCCAAAGATCAGACGGATGAGCTCATCAGTATGACAGAAAACTTTCCAGACAGCCCCCCCGCGGGGCGGGCTACTTCTGATTTACTGACTGCTTTCCTTCTTGTCTCCATGGTAACCTCTCACAGTTAGTTTATAGTCAGGAGGAAAACTTTACACAGTGTAGCAGATGGGCTTCATCTGAACCAGGGTTCTAGAGCTGCATGCAGCCAGTTAACATGGTTTCTGTTGGAGGACAAATATGACCAGAATATGACATAATGTGTTGAATACATTTTAAATGTCAACAAAGCGGCACAGTGACCATGGTGAGGGTAGGAACGTAGATCCTGGTTACCATGGTGAGGGTAGGAACGTAGATCCTGGTTACCATGGTGAGGGTAGGAACGTAGATCCTGGTTACCATGGTGAGGATAGGAACGTAGATCCTGGTTACCATGGTGAGGGTAGGAACATAGATCCTGGTTACCATGGTGAGGGTAGGAACGTAGATCCTGGTTACCATGGTGAGGGTAGGAACGTAGATCCTGGTTACCATGGTGAGGGTAGGAATATAGATCCTGGTTACCATGGTGAGGGTAGGAACGTAGATCCTGGTTACCATGGTGAGGGTAGGAACGTAGATCCTGGTTACCATGGTGAGGGTAGGAACGTAGATCCTGGTTACCATGGTGAGGGTAGGAATCATAGATCCTGGTTACCATGGTGAGGGTAGGAACATAGATCCTGGTTACCATGGTGAGGGTAGGAACGTAGATCCTGGTTACCATGGTGAGGGTAGGAACGTAGATCCTGGTTACCAAGGTGAGGGTAGGAACGTAGATCCTGGTTACCATGGTGAGGGTAGGAACGTAGATCCTGGTTACCATGGTGAGGGTAGGAACATAGATCCTGGTTACCATGGTGAGGGTAGGAACATAGATCCTGGTTACCATGGTGAGGGTAGGAACGTAGTTCCTGGTTACCATGGTGAGGGTAGGAACGTAGATCCTGGTTACCATGGTGAGGGTAGGAACGTAGATCCTGGTTACCATGGTGAGGGTAGGAACGTAGATCCTGGTTACCATGGTGAGGGTAGGAACATAGATCCTGGTTACCATGGTGAGGGTAGGAACATAGATCCTGGTTACCATGGTGAGGGTAGGAACATAGATCCTGGTTACCATGGTGAGGGTAGGGACGTAGTTCCTGGTTACCATGGTGAGGGTCGGAACGTAGATCCTGGTTACCATGGTGAGGGTAGGAACGTAGATCCTGGTTACCATGGTGAGGGTAGGAATATAGATCCTGGTTACCATGGTGAGGGTAGGAACATAGATCCTGGTTACCATGGTGAGGGTAGGAACGTAGTTCCTGGTTACCATGGTGAGGGTAGGAACGTAGATCCTGGTTACCATGGTGAGGGTAGGAACGTAGATCCTGGTTACCATGGTGAGGGTAGGAACGTAGATCTTGGTTACCATGGTGAGGGTAGGAACATAGATCCTGGTTACCATGGTGAGGGTAGGAACATAGATCCTGGTTACCATGGTGATGGTAGGAACGTAGATCCTGGTTACCATGGTGAGGGTAGGAACATAGATCCTGGTTACCATGGTGAGGGTAGGAACATAGATCCTGGTTACCATGGTGAGGGTAGGAATGTAGATCCTGGTTACCATGGTGAGGGTAGGAACGTAGATCCTGGTTACCATGGTGAGGGTAGGAACATAGATCCTGGTTACCATGGTGAGGGTAGGAACATAGATCCTGGTTACCATGGTGAGGGTAGTAACATAGATCCTGGTTACCATGGTGAGGGTAGGAACATAGATCCTGGTTACCATGGTGAGGGTAGGAATATAGATCCTGGTTACCATGGTGAGGGTAGGAACGTAGATCCTGGTTACCATGGTGATGGTAGGAACGTAGATCCTGGTTACCATGGTGAGGGGAGGAACGTAGATCCTGGTTACCATGGTGAGGGGAGGAACGTAGATCCTGGTTACCATGGTGAGGGTAGGAACGTAGATCCTGGTTACCATGGTGAGGGTAGGAACGTAGATCCTGGTTACCATGGTGAGGATAGGAACGTAGATCCTGGTTACCATGGTGAGGGTAGGAACGTAGATCCTGGTTACCATGGTGAGGGTAGGAACGTAGATCCTGGTTACCATGGTGAGGGTAGAAACGTAGATCCTGGTTACCATGGTGAGGGTAGGAATGTAGATCCTGGTTACCATGGTGAGGGTAGGAACGTAGATCCTGGTTACCATGGTGAGGGTAGGAACGTAGATCCTGGTTACCATGGTGAGGGTAGGAACGTAGATGCTGGTTACCATGGTGAGGGTAGGAACATAGATCCCGGTTACCATGGTGAGGGTAGGAACGTAGTTCCTGGTTACCATGGTGAGGGTAGGAACGTAGATCCTGGTTACCATGGTGAGGGTAGGAACGTAGATCCTGGTTACCATGGTGAGGGTAGGAACGTAGATCCTGGTTACCATGGTGAGGGTAGGGACGTAGATCCTGGTTACCATGGTGAGGGTAGGAACGTAGTTCCTGGTTACCATGGTGAGGGTAGGAACGTAGATCCTGGTTACCATGGTGAGGGTAGGAACGTAGATCCTGGTTACCATGGTGAGGGTAGGAACGTAGATCCTGGTTACCATGGTGAGGGTAGGAACGTAGATCCTGGTTACCATGGTGAGGGTAGGAACATAGATCCTGGTTACCATGGTGAGGGTAGGAACGTAGATCCTGGTTACCATGGTGAGGGTAGGAACGTAGATCCTGGTTACCATGGTGAGGGTAGGAACGTAGATCCTGGTTACCATGGTGAGGGTAGGAACATAGATCCTGGTTACCATGGTGAGGGTAGGAACGTAGATCCTGGTTACCATGGTGAGGGTAGGAACGTAGATCCTGGTTACCATGGTGAGGGTAGGAACGTAGATCCTGGTTACCATGGTGAGGGTAGTAACATAGATCCTGGTTACTATGGTGAGGGTAGGAACATAGATCCTGGTTACCATGGTGAGGGTAGGAATATAGATCCTGGTTACCATGGTGAGGGTAGGAATATAGATCCTGGTTACCATGGTGAGGGTAGGAACGTAGATCCTGGTTACCATGGTGAGGTTAGGAACGTAGATCCTGGTTACCATGGTGAGGGTAGGAACATAGATCCTGGTTACCATGGTGAGGGTAGGAACATAGATCCTGGTTACCATGGTGAGGGTAGGAATATAGATCCTGGTTACCATGGTGAGGGTAGGAACGTAGATCCTGGTTACCATGGTGAGGTTAGGAACGTAGATCCTGGTTACCATGGTGAGGGTAGGAACATAGATCCTGGTTACCATGGTGATGGTAGGAACATAGATCCTGGTTACCATGGTGAGGGTAGGAACATAGATCCTGGTTACCATGGTGAGGGTAGGAACGTAGATCCTGGTTACCATGGTGAGGGTAGGAATATAGATCCTGGTTACCATGGTGATGGTAGGAATATAGATCCTGGTTACCATGGTGAGGGTAGGAATATAGATCCTGGTTACCATGGTGAGAGTAGGAACGTAGATCCTGGTTACCATGGTGAGGGTAGGAATATAGATCCTGGTTACCATGGTGATGGTAGGAACGTATATCAACTTGTAAATGGAGAGCTTTTCTTTTTGCTTCAGCTCTTTTTTGAATGAATATAAATACAGGATGTGTTCATTCATTAGAAGGCTTTATATGACTTTTAACTTTCTGCGGTCACAGACTTTCCCCCAGTTTTCTGCTCCCAGTCACGTTTCTAAAGGAGAATAAAAAGTCAAGGTTTCTGTGTTCTGATTATAAATCATTCTAACGAGGATTTAGAAAACCTCGTCTCCTGGAACAAGTCAGCGGTGGTGACCTTGGCTCCCGTCACCCCTCCACACAGATTGTTTCAGAATGATAATTTGTTCTGTCCTTGTTAAACGTTACAGTGTGTAAGACGTCGTCCCCCGCAGACGGAGTGTTTAGGAAACACTCCCACAAACTGAAAAAGTTTCAAATCTCAGAAAGTGGAATTCCGTCCGTTTGGGGGAGTTTCCACTAGTGATTGCAGATGTGTTGATGTGTGCTTATTGTGTCTTTTCCAGGACTGGGTGACGGCCACAGACATCAGGGTAACCCTGAACAGGCTCAACACCTTCGGAGACGAGGTCTTCAATGACCCCAAGGTCCTCAAGTCTTACTACTACGCCATCTCAGACTTCGCAGTGGGTGGAAGGTAAAACTCCGTGCAGCAGACATTCTCCTATCTTTGATACAAAGCAACTCATCCAGGCTGTCCTGGATGAACGGGGAAGGTAGGGGTCCACTTCCTCCTGTCCTGCACACAGCCACATGAGGAGGGTCTCTGAACGCGTTGAACAGCGCGCCTCTGCAGCCATAATCTCTTTGAAATGTGGAGCAGATTTCCATTACACAGCCAGCATTCCTGGCATTCCTGGCCTACAGGGCGGGATTACGGGTTCACCGGAATGGGGCGGATCCACGGCCATGACGGATGGAAGACGAAGGGAAGAGGCCCGTGTACTGCACCTGTGGGGTTTCACCTTCATGGGCTCTGCAGCGCCTCCTCTCCTCACCTGTAGATGTGGTAAAGCCGGGCTGTGTGCCAACGCCACCGGCACAGAGAGAAGCAGCAGAGATTTAATCCAAGACGTGTTTACAGGAACTGAACTTAGACCGCTGCTGATCTCCTCAGGATTTCATTTCCTCACCTTGTTTTCTTTTAAAAAGACTATCTTCATGTCTTCCTTCACTGTATCCATGAACCTCCTCTTTGGTCTTCCTCTAGTCCTCTTTCCTGGTGGTTCCAAACCCAGCATCCTTCTTCTGATGTCCTCTCTCTCTCTCCTCTGTACATGTCCAAACCATCTCAGTCTGACCTCTCTGACTTTAAAACCTCTAACATGTGCTGTTCCTCTGATCCTGTCCATCCTGGTCACTCCCAGAGAGATCCTCAGCATCTTCATCTCTGATACAAACATCTCTGTTTCCTGTCTTTGAATCAGTGACACTGTCTCTAGACCAATCAGCATGGCTGCTCTCACCACACTGTCTCTAGACCAATCAGCATGGCCGCTCTCACCACACTGTCTCTAGACCAATCAGCATGGCCGCTCTCACCACACCGTCTCTAGACCAATCAGCATGGCCGCTCTCACCACGCTGTCTCTAGACCAATCAGCATGGCCGCTCTCACCACAATGTCTCTAGACCAATCAGCATGGCCGCTCTCACCACACCGTCTCTAGACCAATCAGCATGGCCGCTCTCACCACGCTGTCTCTAGACCAATCAGCATGGCCGCTCTCACCACACTGTCTCTAGACCAATCAGCATGGCTGCTCTCACCACACTGTCTCTAGACCAATCAGCATGGCCGCTCTCACCACACCGTCTCTAGACCAATCAGCATGGCCGCTCTCACCACGCTGTCTCTAGACCAATCAGCATGGCCGCTCTCACCACACTGTCTCTAGACCAATCAGCATGGCCGCTCTCACCACACTGTCTCTAGACCAATCAGCATGGCTGCTCTCACCACACTGTCTCTAGACCAATCAGCATGGCCGCTCTCACCACACCGTCTCTAGACCAATCAGCATGGCCGCTCTCACCACGCCGTCTCTAGACCAATCAGCATGGCCGCTCTCACCACACTGTATCTAGACCAATCAGCATGGCCGCTCTCACCACGCTGTCTCTAGACCAATCAGCATGGCCGCTCTCACCACACTGTCTCTAGACCAATCAGCATGGCCGCTCTCACCACACTGTTTCTAGACCAATCAGCATGGCCGCTCTCACCACACTGTCTCTAGACCAATCAGCATGGCCGCTCTCACCACACTGTCTCTAGACCAATCAGCATGGCCGCTCTCACCACACTGTTTCTAGACCAATCAGCATGGCCGCTCTCACCACACTGTCTCTAGACCAATCAGCATGGCCGCTCTCACCACACCGTCTCTAGACCAATCAGCATGGCCGCTCTCACCACGCTGTCTCTAGACCAATCAGCATGGCCGCTCTCACCACACTGTCTCTAGACCAATCAGCATGGCCGCTCTCACCACACTGTCTCTAGACCAATCAGCATGGCTGCTCTCACCACACTGTCTCTAGACCAATCAGCATGGCCGCTCTCACCACACCGTCTCTAGACCAATCAGCATGGCCGCTCTCACCACACCGTCTCTAGACCAATCAGCATGGCCGCTCTCACCACACTGTATCTAGACCAATCAGCATGGCCGCTCTCACCACACCGTCTCTAGACCAATCAGCATGGCCGCTCTCACCACACCGTCTCTAGACCAATCAGCATGGCCGCTCTCACCACACTGTTTCTAGACCAATCAGCATGGCCGCTCTCACCACACTGTTTCTAGACCAATCAGCATGGCCGCTCTCACCACACTGTATCTAGACCAATCAGCATGGCCGCTCTCACCACACCGTCTCTAGACCAATCAGCATGGCCGCTCTCACCACACTGTCTCTAGACCAATCAGCATGGCCGCTCTCACCACACTGTCTCTAGACCAATCAGCATGGCCGCTCTCACCACACTGTTTCTAGACCAATCAGCATGGCCGCTCTCACCACACTGTCTCTAGACCAATCAGCATGGCCGCTCTCACCACACTGTCTCTAGACCAATCAGCATGGCCGCTCTCACCACGGTTTTGTACACTTTGGTCTTTAAAATGACAGTCCTACAGTGAATGTTAGGAGCAAGGTGTCCACCGGATTCAGAAAGACACTCTGCTCTTAGAGCTTCTTCATCTCTTTTCATAACAATGAAGTATAATTACGGGGTGATGTCAGTGTTTACGAGGCAGGAACTGGGATTAAATTAGGGTCTTCCAGATCAACGTACAGCCTTTTTCTTCCTTCCGATCATAATTTTTTCCACGACTCCCTGCCAAGAATCACCTCAGACAGTAAGGTGGTATCTGAGCAGGTTCTGACCTGCAGAGGGAAACATGCTCTGCAGCACGGCCTCAGGAATCGTTCCCTCAGAGACTGTCCTGCCCTGGTTTGACCACAAGGGGCAGGAAAGAGAAAAGACATAGAATAAATTTAGAGAAAAGAAAATGAAAGATTATTTTTATTTTGTTTTGTCCAACACACATCAAATCAAAGGTCCCATCTCATGCATTGTATCCTCTGCACACACACACGTTTACAACATGCATTACACCATATTGATTTGGTGGAGCGCAGTCACAGACCCGAAACTATGAAAGGCCGGGTATCGCTCATCCCCCCGCCCGTCCTGAGAAAGTACAAGCTCCGCCCTCTGCTCTCACTGAGCCGCTATTCCTCCGCCCATCTCTGAGCGGGAGGGGGAAGGCGGGCGTAAACCCGTGCGTAGCGGCCAGCCTGTATATCGGACCTTGAAAGCGAGTTTGTGAGGGCGTAAGGCCGAAGTGGAGGCGGGTGAGGAGGGCGGGCGGGTGGTGAGGAGGGAGGGGGGCGTGGCTACGTCAAATGCGTCATACTTTAGACATCTGCTCATTGGTTGTTTTGTCTGAGCGTTCCAGAAATCCACAGAAAAACGGGCTAAATCAATCTAGAAAGACACACACACACACACACACACACACACACACACATACAAGGCCCGGACATCACACACACACACACACATACAAGGCCCGGACATCACACACACACACACACACACATACAAGGCCCGGACATCACACACACACACATATATACAAGGCCCGGACATCACACACACACACACACACACACACACACACACACACACACATATACAAGGCCCGGACATCACACACACACACACACACATATATACAAGGCCCGGACATCACACACACACATACACACACACACACACACACACACACACATATATACAAGGCCCGGACATCACACACACACACACACACACACACACACACATATACAAGGCCCGGACATCACACACACACACACACACACATACAAGGCCCGGACATCACACACACACACATACACACACACACACACACACACACACACACATACAAGGCCCGGACATCACACACACACATACACACACACACACACACACACACACACACACACATATATACAAGGCCCGGACATCACACACACACACACACACACACACACACACACACACACACACACACACACACACATACGAGGCCCGGACATCACACACACACACACACACACATATATACAAGGCCCGGACATCACACACACACACACACATATATACAAGGCCCGGACATCACACACACACACACACACACACACACACATATATACAAGGCCCGGACATCACACACACACACACACACACACACACACACACACACACACACACACACACACACACATACAAGGCCCGGACATCACACACTATCCATCCATCCGCCATCTTTCGTCCGCCATCTTTTTTTTTTCGTCCATTGTTTCTGAAAAAAAGTCGCGAAGCGGCTTTTTTTTGTGACTTTTTTCGCAATTTTTAAGGAACAACTGTCTTTTTTTGCGATTTTTTTTGAAAATTTTTCGTGACTTTTTTCCAAAAAAAGTCGCAATCGTCCCTAAAAAATGTCGCGAAAAGTTGACGAAAACTCGCGTATGCGAGTTTTCGTCAACTTTTTGCAACATTTTTCCTCAACATTCTCAAAAAAGTCGCGGACCGACTTTTTCTTTTGTAGAAAAAAGTTGCAAAAAAAGACAGTTGTTCCTAAAAAAATCGCAAAAAAAAAAATCGCAAAAAAAAAAATCGCAAAAAAAAAAAAAATCGCAAAAAACTCGCTTCGCGATCCCTCCATCCATCCATCCACGTGAGTGACGAATCAGAACGCCCCGGTAACCTCCAGCTTACCAACGAGGCTGCAGTTACAGGGTGATGCAGCGAGCGGCGCTCTTTCCTTTTGTAACCACAGACCAGTAAACGACCCTATTATAAAAATGCTAAAAGCCTAGTGAATAGAACTTCCTGCTAACGAGAGGCGTGAAACTGGGTCATGAGATGTCATCTTTAGTCCATGGCTTCAAAAGGCTGCTGTAAATCCCGGGCAAAATGTATCTAACGCCTCCACTCCGATTGGAGTCCATTTCATTCAGATTGAAAATGATTTCCAGATGGAAGTCGAAACGTCTCGATTAAGAATTAAACTGTCCAGAAGACTTTTTTAAAACTTTTTCTACTATGGATCACTCCTCCTGGATGAATGAGGGACTACACGGATTTGTTGCCAAGAATTTTTGTGCTGTAAAAAAAAAAAAAAAAAATTGTGCTATTTTAGTTGTTTTTTTTTTGATGACGTCATCCTGTCCTTCACTTATTTCCGCGCGTCGCCATCTTTGATGACGTCACTGTCAATCGGATTTCTAAAAAAAAAAACTAAAATAGCACAAACAAACTTTTTTTTTTTTTTTTTACAGCACAAACGATTGACATATTGTTGTTTATTTTTGTTTATATTTTTTAAGAGGGACCAGCTTCACGGAGGTCTGCCAAAGTACCCAACGTTCCCAGACTCCCTCTAGTGGTTCTACTAGCTCTGTTTTTCTCTTTAGTTCAGAATGACGCATAAAATACTTCAAATATTCAAATGCATTCCTTCCCACCGCTGTGGGCGACTCAACCAGGTACCTGCTGCCCTGTGTGTTTAGAGAACCTAGACAAGGTGGCATCATGGAGCTGGTAACACTCCGGGATCCTCCGTCATCATCTTACCTCCTTATGCTTGTTTAACCTCCTGTAATCATTACAACCAGAGACCGTTTCTCTCCCTGACTGTGATATGTGTGTGTGCTGCAGGTGTAAGTGTAACGGTCACGCCAGCGAGTGTGTAAGGAACGGCGCCGGACGGTTAGTGTGCGACTGCAAACACAACACGGAGGGCGACGACTGCAACGTGTGCAGAGCGTTCTACAACGACCGTCCGTGGAGGCGAGGGACTGCCGACAACGCCAACGAGTGTCTGCGTGAGTCCATGTTTCTGTCCATCTGCACGGCGATCACGTCCAAACCGACCCGCAGCAGGAAACGGGGCTTGTAGAACTCATCCCTAGAGGATTGTGGGAGTTGTAGTTCCTGCCAGTGCAGATGCATGACTAACCAGAGTTTTACTGGGATTCTTCTCCCACACGTTCCACACTGAAACTCACACAGCCACATATTTTATTTCTGTGTTTCAGCGTGTGACTGTAACGGGAAAAGCTTCGAGTGTTACTTCGATGCCGAGCTGTACCGGGCCACAGGTCACGGAGGTCACTGTAAGAACTGTGCCGACAACACCGACGGGCCGAACTGTGAACGATGCCTGGATAATTATTACAGAGACCAGAGCGCCGCTCGCTGCATCCCCTGCAACTGCAGCCCCGTTGGTAAGTATGAGGTTACCGGGGCGTCCTGATTCCTCACTTACGTGGATGGATGGGTGACTGGGTGAATGGAAGGGTACATTATTACCGTATTTTCACGACCATAGGGCGCACCGTATTAAAAGGCACAGTCTAAATTTTGCGTGCTCTGTATTTAACACACACATAAGGCGCACCTGATGATAGGGCGCAGGTTTTATATACATATCCTCTACTACGTAAGTCCGCCTTACAACAACACACACACACATAGACGCGCATACGCACACACACGTGCATATTTAAAAATAGATCGGGAGTAAAACTGAGTTTGGTTGGTTTTATTTAAATATTAGTTACAGTCGTCATAAAGTCATTTATTAAATCCATCCAAGTCCTCATCCTCTGGTTCAGAATCTAACAGCTGCTCTAAATCCAACCTCGCAGGTTCACTTTCCACGCTTTCTGAACCGTGCAGCTCCTCGGAAATGATGCCTGCTTTTGGGAAAGCTCGGACAACAGTGCCAGCAGACACGTTAGCCCGAGCATCTACAATCCACTGGCAAACTGTGGCATAACTCGCCCGGCGCAGCTGATTGCCATCAGTTTAAACTGAGCTTCATAAGCGTGTCTCTTTTCCATTCTCAGTGTTTTTAAAACATCAATGTTCTGCATAAAACACACACCTGTTCTTTTATACATAATCCACACACACACTTCACCCTTTAACATTCTCATGTTTTCAACTGCGTCCGCCTGATGGTTCTCTAAGACGTCCACCAATCACAAATCAGATAGGGCGCACCGCTCATTTTGAAGAAAATTTGAGACTTTTAGGTGCGACTTATGGCCGTGAAATTACTTTCATTTTTTACAGCGTGCATCGATTCACTGGAAAAAAAAGTTTATAAAAAGAAAGTAAAAAAAATGTCTTAAATGTCTTGAAATGAAATGAATGACTCTCTTCATCCTTCACCGTGCCGCACTCCTTACACCGCAGCAGGCTGCCCTTCGATGGCACCAATGGTGGGAGAAGCGGGGGTTAGGTGTCTTCTCCAAAGACCCTAGACGTGCTCTGTGTGGGACGCAAACCTGCGACCTTCCGGTCAGCGTGCGAATGCTCTAACCACGTGGTCACCGTCTCCACCCAAGATGGCGGATGGATGGAGGGATGGCGAAGCGAGTTTTTTGCGATTTTTTTTTTTTTTTGCGATTTTTTTTTTTTGCGATTTTTTTTAGGAACAACTGTCTTTTTTTGTGACTTTTTTTTCAAAAAAAAAAAAAAAAGTCGCTTTTTTTGAGAATGTTGACAAAAAAAGTTGCGAAAAGTTAATGAAAACTTTTCACGACATTTTTTAGGGACGATTGCGACTTTTTTTGGGGAAAAAGTCGCAAAAAATTTTCCAAAAAAAAAGACAGTTGTTCCTCAAAAATTCGTGAAAAAAAGTTGAAAAAAATCGCAAAAAAAGACAGTTCTTCCTAAAAAAAAAAAAAAAAAACGCGCTTCGCGACTTTTTTCAAAAACAATGGCCTTAAAAAAAAAAGATGGCGGATGGATGGAGGAATGGCGAAGCGAATTTTTTTGCGATTTTTTTTTAGAAACAACTGTCTTTTTTTGTGTCTTGAGATGACTGAAATGACTGAACGGTGAGCTGGTGAACAGACCGTACTGATGTACCCCCTTTAAAAGAACCCTGAAACACTTTACAGCGTGCTGTGACGGAGTCAGAATAAAAACAACTGGAGGTTTTAAAGTAAACAAACAAACCATTTAGAAACATTCAAACTCATGATCGGAGAGAGATTTTCTAAAAAAGGCCTGGCCGGTCCTGAGAGGCCCGGCTGGTCCTGAGAGGCCCGGCTGGTCCTGAGAGGCCTGGCTGGTCCTGAGAGGCCCGGCTGGTCCTGAGAGGCTGGTCCTGAGAGGCCCGGCTGGTCCTGAGAGGCCTGGCTGGTCCTGAGAGGCTGGTCCTGAGAGGCCCGGCTGGTCCTGAGAGGCCTGGCTGGTCCTGAGAGGCCCGGCTGGTCCTGAGAGGCCTGGCTGGTCCTGAGAGGCCTGGCTGGTCCTGAGAGGCCCGGCTGGTCCTGAGAGGCCCGGCTGGTCCTGAGAGGCCTGGCCGGTCCTGAGAGGCCCGGCTGGTCCTGAGAGGCTGGTCCTGAGAGGCTGGTCCTGAGAGGCTGGTCCTGAGAGGCCTGGCTGGTCCTGAGAGGCCTGGCTGGTCCTGAGAGGCCCGGCTGGTCCTGAGAGGCTGGTCCTGAGAGGCCTGGCTGGTCCTGAGAGGCCTGGCTGGTCCTGAGAGGCCTGGCTGGTCCTGAGAGGCTGGTCCTGAGAGGCCCGGCTGGTCCTGAGAGGCCTGGCTGGTCCTGAGAGGCTGGTCCTGAGAGGCCCGGCTGGTCCTGAGAGGCCTGGCTGGTCCTGAGAGGCCCGGCTGGTCCTGAGAGGCCTGGCTGGTCCTGAGAGGCCTGGCTGGTCCTGAGAGGCCCGGCTGGTCCTGAGAGGCCTGGCTGGTCCTGAGAGGCCCGGCTGGTCCTGAGAGGCCTGGCTGGTCCTGAGAGGCTGGTCCTGAGAGGCCCGGCTGGTCCTGAGAGGCCTGGCTGGTCCTGAGAGGCTGGTCCTGAGAGGCCTGGCTGGTCCTGAGAGGCCCGGCTGGTCCTGAGAGGCCTGGCTGGTCCTGAGAGGCTGGTCCTGAGAGGCCTGGCTGGTCCTGAGAGGCCTGGCTGGTCCTGAGAGGCTGGTCCTGAGAGGCCCGGCTGGTCCTGAGAGGCTGGTCCTGAGAGGCCTGGCCGGTCCTGAGAGGCTGGTCCTGAGAGGCCCGGCTGGTCCTGAGAGGCCCGGCTGGTCCTGAGAGGCCCGGCTGGTCCTGAGAGGCCTGGCTGGTCCTGAGAGGCCTGGCTGGATTCTAACTGTCCTAGAAACATTTTTAAATCATTTCAATCTTTATCAACAGTAAATCTTTTGTGTGTTCAGGTTCTTATTCTCCTCAATGCGACAACACAGGAGTGTGTGCATGTAAACCAGGTGTGACGGGGGAGAAGTGTGACCGCTGCCAGCAGGGGTTCCACAGCATGACGGAGGCTGGATGCAGGTACATGGGTTCCCCACACGGTCTCTGAGGACTTCACACACACTTAATGAAACTTAGAAGTCAGAAGCTTCCAGAGCGTACAGGACGGAGACTTAAGATGACATCATCGATGTCGGCTGATGTTTGGAGGATGCAGGAGACGTGGATCCATTTGGGGAGGAGGTCGGAGGCTTACTGGCCACAGAACAAGGGGAATCCCACTGGGATGTACCGGGTCTTCATCCCTTCTGGTCTACAGGCGCCCTCTGGTGTTTGATTTGTGTATTTCAGTTTCTTTTTCAGTCTTTTTTTTAACTTATTTTATCAGCAAACATTAAGAGAAGAATAAAGGTTTTATTTCTTTTGTAGAAAAAGTTTTTAAAAAGTCTTCTGGACAGTTTGTGTTACCTATGATGGCCGTGAATGGCTCCTATTGTAACCACAGACCAGTAGACGGTCACTAACGATCCACCAAACACACTTTTGAGGACAGTGAGGTGAAGATTCTAAGTGGACAGAAAGGATGGTTTGAAAGAGGTGTGAAGGAAGCCTCACTGAATCGGAGTGGAGGCATTAGATACATTCTGCCCGGTATTTACAGCAGCCTTTTGAAGCCATGGACTAAAGATGACACCTCGTGACCCAGTTTCACGCCTCTCGATAGCAGGAATTTCTATTCACTAGGCTTTTAGCATTTTTATAATAGGTTCGTTTACTGGTCTGTGGCTACAATAGGAGAGAGCGCCACTCGCTGCATCACCCTGTAACTGCAGCCCCGTTGGTAAGCTGGAGGTTACCGGGCGTCCTGATTCGTCACTCACATGGATGGATGGATGGAGGGATCGCGAAGCGAGTTTTTTGCGATTTTTTTTTTTTTTTTTGCGATTTTTTTTAGGAACAACTGTCTTTTTTTGTGACTTTTTTCCACAAAAAAAAAAAAAGTCGCGAAGCAAAAAACTCGCTTCGCGATTCCTCCATCCATCCACCATCTTTCGTCCACCATCTTTTTTTTTTCGTCCATTGTTTCTGAAAAAGTCGCAAAGCGGCTTTTTTTGTGACTTTTTTCGCAATTTTTTTAGGAACAACTGTCTTTTTTTGCGATTTTTAAAAAAAAAAAAAAAATTGCGCGACTTTTTCCCAAAAAAAGTTGCAATCGTCCCTAAAAAAATGTCGCGAAAAGTTGACGAAAACTCGGGTATGCGAGTTTTCGTCAACTTTTCGCAACATTCTTCCTCAACATTCTCAAAAAAGTCGCGAAGGGACGATTGCGACTTTTTTTGGGAAAAAGTCACGAAAAATTAAAAAAAAAAAATCGCAAAAAAAGACAGTTGTTCCTCAAAAAATCCGCAAAAAAAGTTGATAAGTTGCAAAAAAAAAGACAGTTGTTCCTAAAAAAATCGCGAAAAAAGTCACAAAAAAAGCCGCTTTGCGACTTTTTTTCAGAAACAATGGACGAAAAAAAAAATTGCAAAAAAAGACAGTTGTTCCTAAAAAAAAAAAAACGCGCTTCGCAATTTTTTTTAAAAACAATGGCCTTAAAAAAAAAGATGGCGGACGAAAGATGGCGGATGAGCGTCTGAAGCCATGGACTAAAGATGACACCTCGTGACCCAGTTTCACTCCTCTCGTTAGCAGGAATTTCTATTCACTAGGCTTTTAGCATTTTATAATAGGGTTCGTTTACTGGTCTGTGGCTACAATAGGAGCCATTCACGGCCATCATAGGTAACACAGGCTCATTGGTCGAGCCCTCCTTACTATTTTTTTACCTTTTACTCAGGTTAGTATAAATAGATCCAGTTTTCAGTCCATTTCATTCAGATTGAAAATGATTTCTGGATGGAAGTCGAAACGTCTCGTTGAAGAATTAAACTGTCCAGAAGACTTTTTTGAAACTTTTTCTACTATGGATCACTCCTGGATGAATGAGGGACTACACGGATTTGTTTATAAAAATTTCTTATCCTCCTCTTCTCTTTCTGACAGACCATGCTCCTGCTCTCCGTTAGGCAGCACCCAGGAGTGTGACGTCAACACGGGACAGTGCCGGTGTAAAGACCATGTGGAGGGATTCACCTGTGACAGGTAAGGCTGACCGGACCAGGAGACTCAGACCACAGGTCTCGTTTACTGAGAATTGTGTAGGTTCTTGGTCGAGCAAGCGTTTTTACTCGGTTTTACGACGTTGCTTCTGACTAGGGCTGAAACAACCAAATTAGTTGTCGATTAATTTGGTCATCGATTAATCGTTTAAAAAGTTTTTACTACCAACTGCACTTACATTGGTCTCCATGTGGGGCAGTAGAGAGCAAACTGATGACACGAGCTACTAAAATAAGAGGAGAAGAAGATAGCAGCCAATCATTGGCCTTCATTTCACCCCGCCTCATGTGATCAGGCAGATTCAACAAGATGGCGGAAAGAAAAACAAAATTATCCAAAGTTTGGATCCTTTTCCGTTAAATTTGAAAAAGATTCGCGTTAATATGCAAAGTTTGCAAAACGGACACGTTTTGGAACAGAAGCATAACGACGCTGCACGAACATCTGAAAAAAAAACATGTCGGACTCAAAGCGGGAGACGGCAAACCGGAGCGATACACGACGTTATTTCAAATAAAAACAATTTTACAGGTCGCTAAACACACTTTTTATTGTCTGCAAAAAAACAAAAACAACCTAACAGACTATTTTCTGTGGAAAACGGTTGCACTCCGCAGCAGAGCACTTCTCTCAGGGACTCTTATTTTGAAAATGATCGTGTCCGATATGAGGCCGCTGTCAGTAGGAAGACGAGGGGTTTAAAAAAAAAAAGATCGCTAAACTCAATCCAGGATAGAAGACCCCTCCTCTACACCGCAAAGCACATTTTTTCCCACAAAAAAAAAGAGTGCTGTTAGTTGGGCACCCCTTTATTGATTAGTAGATCTGTGTTTGTAATATTATAAGTGGTAAAGATGGTCATTTTATTTATTAAAGTTACTGTTTTTACAATAAAGATGGTGTTTTTTGTTTTTTTTTTGCACTAAAACTACACAACTTGAATGTTTTTGTATATTTTTTCTCATGTTAATCTGGGGCCTTTTTTTTGTACGACACTCTGCGAATCCAGAAGTGTTAAAGGTTTCTTGTTTTCAAATGTGATCCAACAGTTTGCACTTGATGTTTTATTAGCCAGTACTACTAAAGAACATTTTATGGGTGCTTATGATTTACTTTTTGTATACAGTAAGTAGATTTATTATTTTCTAGAAATAATAATATTCTACCTCTTTATTTGACAAAGATTAACATTTGCTCTTACTGTAATAAACCCAACATGTTGTTTAAGTGGTTATGAGTTGTGTTTTACACAATTACATTCTATAATATACTGAAAAACTAATATTTATTAAATGGACATTTTATCCGATTAATCGAGTAATCGATCCAAATAATCGACAGATTAATCGATTACCAAATTAATCGTTAGTTGCAGCACTACTTCTGACAGAAGCTTGAGATTTATCAAAAGCAAGGTACCTCTCCTTAAAAACCACACCTGCCACAAATCTCATGCCCGTCGCTAAAAATCCAGTACGGATCATGCAAATGACATCATACGCACACTTGATAAATGAGGCTCCAGGTGACCGGGTACCTTTGCTTTCAGGTGTAAACTGGGCTACTTCAACATGGACCCCAACAACCCGCAGGGCTGCACGCCGTGTTTCTGCTTCCAGCACTCGTCAGTATGCGACAGCGCCGAGGGTTACAGCATGCACACCATCACCTCCTCCTTCAGCAGAGGTAACGCCCTCTGTGGCCGAGCTCAGGCCAAACAGAACCCAGTTTAACCAGCCTGTCTTACAGATGATGAGCAGTGGAGCGGCCAGCAGAGAGATGGCGCCACCGTTCCAGTACAGTGGTCGCCCACCGGACAGGAAATCTCCCTCCTCTCAGAAGACTACTTCCCTATGTACTTTGTAGCCCCAGGTACAAAAACACACACACACACACACGACTCAGCATCCTTCTATCTTTTGAACATGTCCTCTTAATCTTCCTCTGGTAGTCCTCACTACCAGAGTCATTCTACACACCACCATACTATGATGTCTATCATAGAAAACTATCCACCGTCTCTTGAACCAGACTTTGAAAGATCCGTCTAAGATATTCATTACTATAGAGCCTTCATTAGACATGGTCTCCATAGAAACAGAGACCAGTGACAACCCAAGAACTGGACAAAAGACCAGTAATAATGGGATTGATTATTCCATTCCGTTCCGTCATCTTCCGCTTGTTCCGGGGTCGGGTCGCGGGGGCAACAGCCTCAAACGGGCAGTCCAGGCCTCTCTCTCCCCGGCTGCATCCTCCAGCCCACCTGGAAGGATCCCAAGTCGTTCCCCAGCCAGCTGTGAGACATAGTCTCTCCAGCAGGTCCAGGGTCTGCCCCTTGGTCTCCTCCCGGTGGGACGTGCCCAAAACACCTCGCTCGCGAGGCGGTCGGGGGGCATCCTGACCAGATGCCCGAACCACCCCATCTGGCTCCTCTCGACCTGGAGGAGGAGCGGCTCGACACCGAGCTCCTCCCGGATGGCAGAGCTCCTCACCAGATCTCTGAGTGAGAGCCCAGCCACCCTGCAGAGGAAGCTCATTTCGGCCGCTTGTACCCCGCGATCTCATTCTTTCAGTCACCACCCACAGCTGGTGACCATAGGTGAGGGTAGGAACATAGATCCTGGTTACCATGGTGAGGGTAGGAACATAGATCCTGGTTACCATGGTGAGGGTAGGAATGTAGATCCTGGTTACCATGGTGAGGGTAGGAACGTAGATCCTGGTTACCATGGTGAGGGTAGGAACGTAGATCCTGGTTACCATGGTGAGGGTAGGAACGTAGATCCTGGTTACCATGGTGAGGGTAGGAACGTAGATCCTGGTTACCATGGTGAGGGTAGGAACAAAGATCCTGGTTACCATGGTGAGGGTAGGAACGTAGATCCTGGTTACCATGGTGAGGGTAGGAACGTAGATCCTGGTTACCATGGTGAGGGTTGGAACGTAGATCCTGGTTACCATGGTGAGGGTAGGAACGTAGATCCTGGTTACCATGGTGAGGATAGGAACGTAGATCCTGGTTACCATGGTGAGGATAGGAACATAGATCCTGGTTACCATGGTGAGGGTAGGAACGTAGATCCTGGTTACCATGGTGAGGGTAGGAACGTAGATCCTGGTTACCATGGTGAGGGTAGGAACATAGATCCTGGTTACCATGGTGAGGGAAGAACGTAGATCCTGGTTACCATGGTGAGGATAGGAATGTAGATCCTGGTTACCATGGTGAGGGTTGGAACGTAGATCCTGGTTACCATGGTGAGGGTAGGAACGTAGATCCTGGTTACCATGGTGAGGATAGGAACGTAGATCCTGGTTACCATGGTGAGGGTAGGAACGTAGATCCTGGTTACCATGGTGAGGGTAGGAACGTAGATCCTGGTTACCATGGTGAGGGTAGGAACGTAGATCCTGGTTACCATGGTGAGAGTAGGAACGTAGATCCTGGTTACCATGGTGAGGATAGGAACGTAGATCCTGGTCACCATGGTGAGGGTAGGAACGTAGATCCTGGTTACCATGGTGAGGGTAGGAACATAGATCCTGGTTACCATGGTGAGGGTAGGAACGTAGATCCTGGTTACCATGGTGAGGGTAGGAACATAGATCGACTTGTAAATCAAGAGTTTTGTTTTTCGGCTCAGCTCTCTCTTCACCACGACGGACCGATGCAGCGTCCTAGTTATTGCTGATGCCGCACCAATCCACCTGTCGATCTCCCGCTCCATCCTTCCCCCACTCCTGAACAAGACCCCGAGATACTTAAACTCCTCCACTCGGGGCAGGACCCTGTCCCTGACCCGCAGGGGGCATTCCACCCTTTTCCGGGCGAGGACCATGGTCTCGGATTTGGAGGCTCTAGTTATGGACTCATTTTTACCAGATTTTTTTTGGACTCATTCAGATTAACTTTTACTTCTTCTGGTTCCAGAAAAGTTTCTTGGGAACCAGCTGCTGAGTTACGGACAGAATCTGAGCCTGAGTTTCCGAGTGGAGCGGCGAGACACTCGTCTATCGGCTGAAGATCTAATCCTGGAAGGGTCCGACCTCCGGGTGGCTGTTCCACTCATCGCTCAGGGCAACGCCTACCCCAACGAGAACATGCAGAGCTACGTTTTCAGGTACTTCTCTGTCTGGTCTTTGATTGGTGTACACATCTATCAGCTCTTTTTTTATCTATCATTCTTTTTAAAGGAGACATATTCTTCTAAACGGTCTTCAATCAGTTCATTTTCTTTGAGTTTTTGGGTCTGTTCATCTCCAACCCGTTGCTTCTTCTCCAGGCTCCACGACTCCAGCGACTACCCCTGGAGGCCGTCCATCAGCCACGCCGACTTCCAAAAACTTCTTCACAACCTGACGTCCATTAAGATCCGCGGTACCTACAGCGACCGCAGTAAGCAGCAGAAAGCATCCATCAATCCCCACTTCCAGGGAATCCGTTTACATCCGTTGGTAACGCCCTGTCTCATTAGGTGCCGGTTACCTGGACGATGTTTCCATGGTGACGGCGAGACGAGCACCCGGTGAGCCGGCCCGTTGGGTGGAGAAGTGCACGTGTCCCCAAGGCTACCAGGGACAACACTGTGAGCAGTGCACCGTGGGATACCGGCGTGCCCAGCCGGAGCTCGGATCCTTCAGCCCGTGTGAGCCCTGCAACTGCAACGGGCACAGCGAGGCCTGCCACCCCGACACTGGTAACGCTGGTATCAGTATGACTGGTTACCTCCTGGTTGGGTACAGGTGGAAACACCCCTCTGTTTATCTGAACCCCCTCAGGAGCGTGTGACTGCACGGACAACACGGCTGGTTTGAGCTGCGAGCGATGCAAAGACGGTTTCTATGGCGACGCCACTCAGGGAACCTCTAACGACTGCCAGCCGTGTCCTTGTCCGGCTGGAGCTACGTGCGCCGTCGTTCCATCAACCAGAGAGGTGGTGTGTACCAACTGTCCGACTGGAACCACAGGTACACACACCTGTACACACACCTGTACACACACCCTCACACTGCAGAGCCAATAAAAACTGATCCTGAGTCACAGAGGAGGTGCCGCTTCACGGGAACATGTGGGTTCCAGCCAATCAAATCACTTTCGTTGTTGGTTGTTTATCTCCTTCTCTACCTTCCGCTTATCGGGTCCAGGTCGTTATGGCAACAGCCTCAGACGAGAAACCCAGGCCTCTCTCTCCCTGGCTGCATCCTCCAGCTCACCCGGAAGGATCCCAAGTTGTTCCCTGTCCAGGTGTGAGACATAGTCTCTCCAGCCTCTTGGTCTCCTCCCAGTGGGACGTACCCAAAACACCTCACCAGCGAGGGAGGCATTCTGACCAGATACCCGAACCACCCTATCTGTCTCCTCTTGACCTGGAGGAGGAGCGGCTCGACACCGAGCTCCTCCCGGATGGCAGAGCTCCTCACCCGATCTCTGAGTGAGAGCCCAGCCACCCTGCAGAGGAAGCAACTCTCTCTGACGGGTGGATCAACCAGACGTTCCCAGCAGACCCTCACAGGCCAAACATGACCTGACCCTGCCAGGTCTGACCGGCTTCCTCCCCCACCATCGAAGCCAACCCACGACCAGGTGGTGATCAGTTGAAAGCTCCGCCCCTCTCTTCACCCGAGCGTCCAAGACATGCGGTTGCAAGTTGGAACTGCGGCCTAGAGTGTCCTGGTGCCACTACCGACAATCCCTGACGGGCACAGAAGTCAAGCAGCAGAACACCACCCGGGTTTAGATCAGAGGGGCCGTTCCTCCCGATCACTCCCCTCCAGGTCTCACTGTCGTTGCCCACGTGAGCATTGAAGTCCCCGGGAGGTGCCCCCTCCAAAAATCCCAAAATACAATAAAAAGTCTTTGTAAATAAAAGTTTGATGGTCCGTCACTGTTCATGTGTGTTTATGTCCCGCCTCCATGTTTTCTCTGCACTGTCTGCAGCGACCAATCACGAGTTGAAGACCCCTGACCGAGAAACACACGCCTTCACCCGGACACACATGTTTATTTCTATCCACCTGCTCACGTGTGGGTTTCACCCTTGCAGGAAAGCGCTGCGAGCTCTGTGACGATGGTTTTTTCGGGGATCCGTTGGGGAAGAGCGGGGCGGTTCGAGCCTGCCGAGCCTGCAAGTGCAGCGACAACATCGACCCCAACGCCGTCGGCAACTGTAACCGTGAGACCGGAGAGTGCCTGAAGTGCATCTACAACACGGACGGCTTCTTCTGTGATCGCTGTAAAGAGGGTTTCTATGGCAACGCCCAGGCAGCGAACCCCGCCGAGAAGTGCAGACGTAAGAAGAAACCCATTTAAAAATGAATTAATTCTCTTCCTGACGTTTATCTCTGATCTTTCCAGCCTGTTCCTGTTCTCCACTTGGAACCGTGGACCAGCAGACTAAATGCTCGCAGGTCACTGGTCAGTGCACGTGTCTACCCAACGTGGCCGAACGGGATTGCAGCGCCTGCCAACCCGGATACTTCAACCTGCAGAGTGGCAACGGCTGCGAGCGGTCAGTTCACACACCGAGCCATAACTCCTCCTCCTTCTCTAGAAACTAGAAAACGAACCATAAGACGATCCTAAACGCCTTTAAATCTCTCAAAAGCCAACAGTGGGGGAAGGATGGAGCGGGAGATCGACAGGCGGATCGGTGCGGCATCAGCAATAACTAGGACGCTGCATCGGTCCGTCGTGGTAAAGAGAGAGCTGAGCCGAAAAGCAAAGCTCTCGATTTAAAAGTCGATCCACATTCCAACCCTCACCATGGTAACCAGGATCTATGTTCCTACCCTCACCATGGTAACCAGGATCTATGTTCCTACCCTCACCATGGTAACCAGGATCTACGTTCCTACCCTCACCATGGTAACCAGGATCTAAGTTCCTACCCTCACCATGGTAACCAGGATCTACATTCATAACCCTCACCATGGTAACCAGGATCTACGTTCCTACCCACACCATGGTAACCAGAATCTACATTCATAACCCTCACCATGGTAACCAGGATCTACGTTCCTACCCACACCATGGTAACCAGAATCTACATTCATAACCCTCACCATGGTAACCAGGATCTACGTTCTTACCCTCACCATGGTAACCAGGATCTACGTTCCTACCCTCACCATGGTAACCAGGATCTACGTTCCTACCCTCACCATGGTAACCAGGATCTACGTTCCTACCCTCACCATGGTAACCAGGATCTACGTTCCTACCCTCACCATGGTAACCAGGATCTACGTTCCTACCCTCACCATGGTAACCAGGATCTACTTTCCTACCCTCACCATGGTAACCAGGATCTACGTTCCTACCCTCACCATGGTAACCAGGATCTACATTCCTACCCTCACCATGGTAACCAGCTGTGGGTGGTGACCGAAAGAATGAGATCGCGGGTACAAGCGGCCAAAATGAGCTTCCTCCGCAGAGTGGCTGGGCTCTCGCTCAGAGATCGGGTGAGGAGCTCTGCCATCCGGGAGGAGCTCGGTGTCAAGCCGCTCCTCCTCCAGGTCGAGAGGAGCCAGATGGGGTGGTTCGGGCATCTGGTCAAGATGCCCCGCCAGCGCCTCGCAGTCAAGGTGTTTTAGGCACGTCCCACCGGGAGGAGACCAAGAGGCAGACCCTGGACCCTCTGGAGAGACTGTGTCTCACAGCTGGCTGGGGAACGACTTGGGATCCTTCCAGGTGAGCTGGAGGATGCAGCCGGGGAGAGAGACTCACCTTTGACGCATCATCACATTAAAATTAATGAGTGAAAAACAAAGACCTTTAGGAAGCTTCTTTAAGGGGAGTCCCAGAGTTACGAATCAGACTGGACCTTAGAAACACTCTTCAGGTTTCAGGTCAAGATGGGACTGTCTGGTTCCAGCAAAACAAACTCAGAACTCTAATTGATCTAGTCTTACTGGGAGGAGCCTGACTGGTATCTTTAACCACTTTGTTTTTGTGATGTCCTTTATTTTGAAGGTACGTTTACCGTTACCAAGGCAACCAGAGTAGGTCAGAGCAGAGAGAACGTTTACATCTCATAAAGACGCTGCTAATAAATTCTCTCGTTAAGACAAAGTGGATTTAATTTTATTAATAATGATTTTAAAAAAGCTGGTTTTTATCAGACCGGTCCCTGAAAATATGGTCAGACACTAAACCAGTCCGGGCGCAGAAAAGGTTGTGGACCCCTGACCTAGTGGATGCATAACGCAGCCCCGGACACCTATGTGCCTTATAATACGGTGCGCCTTATGGTGCAGAAAATCCAGTATTTTTAATTTACCAGAAAGTTTTGGAAGTAAAAGAACTTTTATTTTGTGAAATCTCCAAAGTGTCTTGATGTGATGAAGAATACATGAAGGTCACTGTTTGAAGGAAACTGATTTGATCAAATTTGAATATTTAAGATCAGGTTTAAGTTTTTTTTTTCTCTCAACATAAAATAAACATTAGTTTTTATTCTCAGTTGAAAATAAAACATATTTTATTAGTATTTTTTTCATGAGGTTCGTTTGATGATTCACTCATTTGCATTTAAATGTCTAAAAAATTCTAAATCTCCTCTCTGTTTTTTTTGTAGGTGTAACTGTAACCCGATTGGCTCCACCAATGGTCAGTGTGACATCATCAGCGGTCAGTGTGAGTGTCAGCCTGGCATCACCGGCCTTCGATGTGAGCGGTGCGAGGTCAACTTCTTCGGCTTCAGCTCATCCGGATGCAAACGTGAGCAGAGTTTTCATTCTGATGGAAATCCGTTCCGTCATCTTCCGCTTATCCGGGGTCGGGTCACGTGGGCAACAGCCTCAAACGGGCAGCCCAGGCTTCTCTCACCCCGGCTGCATCCTCCAGCTCACCTGGAAGAATCCCAACTCATTCCCCAGCCAGCTGTGAGACAGTCTCTCCAGCGGGTCCAGGGTCTGCCTCTTGGTCTCCTCCCGGTGGGATGTGGCCAAAACGCCTCACCAGCGAGGCGCTCGGGGGGCATGAACCACCCCATCTGGCTTCTCTTGACCTGGAGGAGGAGCGGCTTGACACAGAGCTCCTCACCCGATCTCTCAGTGAGAGCCCAGCCACCCTGTGGAGGAAGCTCATTTCGGCCACTTGTATCAGCAATCTCATTCTTTCGGTTACCACCCACAGCTGGTGACCATGGTGAGGGTAGGAACGTAGATCCTGGTTACCATGGTGAGGGTAGGAACGTAGATCCTGGTTACCATGGTGAGGGTAGGAACGTAGATCCTGGTTACCATGGTGAGGGTAGGAACGTAGATCCTGGTTACCATGGTGAGGGTAGGAACGTAGATCCTGGTTACCATGGTGAGGGTAGGAACGTAGATCCTGGTTACCATGGTGAGGGTAGGAACGTAGATCCTGGTTACCATGGTGAGGGTAGGAACGTAGATCCTGGTTACCATGGTGAGGGTAGGAACGTAGATCCTGGTTACCATGGTGAGGGTAGGAACGTAGATCCTGGTTACCATGGTGAGGGTAGGAACGTAGATCCTGGTTACCATGGTGAGGGTAGGAACGTAGATCCTGGTTACAATGGTGAGGGTAGGAACGTAGATCCTGGTTACCATGGTGAGGATAGGAACGTAGATCCTGGTTACCATGGTGAGGATAGGAACGTAGATCCTGGTTACCATGGTGAGGATAGGAACGTAGATCCTGGTTACCATGGTGATGGTAGGAACGTAGATCCTGGTTACCATGGTGAGGGTAGGAACGTAGATCCTGGTTACCATGGTGAGGGTAGGAACGTAGATCCTGGTTACAATGGTGAGGGTAGGAACGTAGATCCTGGTTACCATGGTGAGGGTAGGAACGTAGATCCTGGTTACCATGGTGAGGGTAGGAACGTAGATCGACTTGTAAATCTAGAGCTTTGTTTTTCGGCTCAGCTCTCTCTTTACCACGACGGACCGATGCAGCGTCCTATTTTTTGCTGACGCTGCACCGATCCGCCTGTCGATCTCCCGCTCCATCTTTCCCCCACTCGTGAACAAGACCCCGAGATACTTAAACTCCTCCAGTACTTAAACAAACCCAATACAATGCCCGGGGGCACACCTACGGCCAGGTGGACATTATTTTCACAATCTCTCTTTCTTTGTGATGTTTAGCCTGCGACTGCGATCCAGAGGGCTCCCAGTCCGGTCAGTGTAAGGAGGACGGCCGCTGCGAGTGTCGGCCTGGTTTTGTTGGCGCTCGCTGTGACATGTGCGAGGAGAACTACTTCTACAACCGCTCGGCACCAGGCTGCCAGCAGTGCCCGTCCTGCTACAGTCTGGTTCGAGACAAGGTAAGGACGAGTCATAGCGGAGATTTCTGCTTCATCTTCGTCTGTATTTTTTGGGAGTTGACGTGTTAATTGTGTGCCCAGGTCAACCAGCAGAGGCAGAAGCTTCATGACCTTCAGACTCTGATCGATAACCTCGGATCGGGGCAGGACACGGTCAGCGATAAGGCTTTTGAGGATCGGTTGAAGGAGGCAGAGAAGGCAATCATGGATCTGCTTGATGAGGCTCAAACCAGCAAAGGTCCCAGATCTAAAACTTTCTCTTTGTGAAATAACTGTAGGTGGTTGTTCACTGACGTTATTCTAACCGTACAGATATGGACCGAGGTCTTCTGGACCGTCTCAACGCCATCAATGGTACACTGACCACCCAGTGGAACCGTCTGCAGAACATCCGCAGCACAGTGGACAACACCGGCGCTCAAGCTGACCGCGCACGCAACCGAGTTCGAGATGCCGAGAGCCTGATCGACCGAGCCCGTCAGGAGCTGGACAAGGCCAAGGACGCCATCGGCAAAGTGGTAAGGGAGATCTCTGTTGTCATGGAAACAGACAGACTATGGAGAACATAGTAACAGATCTGATGTTTATCTACAGGACATCAAACCCACCGGCGGCTCTGGAGAACCCAACAACATGACGCTGCTCGCCGAGGAAGCCCGAAACCTGGCCAACAAGTAGGCCATCCGTCCCTCAGACAGATTTATAAGTTTGATTCCTTCCAGCTTCAACTGATCCGTTTCTGCTCAGGCACAAGATGGACGCGGACCAGATCGAGAAGATCGCCAAGGACGCGAACGACACGTCGACTAAAGCGTACAACCTGCTGCTGAAGACCTTGGACGGAGAGAGCAAGACGAGCCAAGAGATCGATGAGCTCAACAAGAAGTACGTGATGTGTGACACTGACGGGGTCGTCAGCCTCGTTATCACCGTACTGATCAAGCAGGAAACGAGGACTGCAGATGGAGTGTTTTAAAATATTAATGAAGGTCAGAGGGAGCTGCACTGGTGTGTGCTGTAGGTGTGATGGAGGAGTTCAGAGTGGAGGCGGGATGCTTCCAGATGACTTTGCGAGGTCTTGGAACCTCATTAGGAATGTCTGATCAGTTCATCTCTAGGCGTCAGCTTAAAGGTCCCATCTCATTGAAATACCTCTTCTCACATTGTATCCTCTGCACACACACACACACACACACACACACACACACACACACACACACACACACGTTTACAACATGCATTACACCATAGTTATGAAAATATATTGATTTGTTGGAGCTCAGTCACAGACCCGGAACTATGAAAGGCCGGGTATCGCTCATCCCCCCCGCCCGTCCTGAGAAAGTACAAGCTCCGCCCTCTGCTCTCACTGAGACGCTATTCCTCCGCCCATCTCTGAGCGGGAGGGGGAAGGCAGGCGTAAACCCGTGCGTAGCGGCCAGCCTGTATATCGGACGTTGAAAGCGAGTTTGTGAGGGCGTAAGGCCAGAGTGAAGGCGGGTGAGGAGGGCGGGCGGGTGGTGAGGAGAGAGCGGGGCGTGGCTACGTCAAATGCGTCATACTTTAGACATCTGCTCGTTGGTTGTTTTGTCTGAGCGTTCCAGAAATCCACAGAAAAACGGGCTGAATCAATCTAGAAAGACACACACACACACACACACACACACACACACACACACACACACACACAAGGCCCGGACTTCACTCTTACAAGCTAGAAAACTCTAAAAGTCACTTTTGCATGAGATTGGTCCTTTAAAGTTTTCCTCTTTCAGGTACAATGAGGCTAAAGAGCTGGCCAAGAACCTGGAGAAACAAGCCAACAAGGTTCAAGCTGAGGCCGAAGAGGCTGGAAACAAAGCTCTGAAGATCTTTGCTAACCTGACAAGCCTTCCATCCCTGGACGCTAAAACATTGGAGGTAAACACGTCCACCCTGAAACCTCATTCATATCAATAGAAACCTGAATGTTAACATCTCTTCCCTGGGGTCCGCTGTCAGGACGAAGCCAACAAGATCAAAAAGGAGGCGTCGGACCTTGACAAGTTGATCGATAAGACGGAGAAGGATTACAACGACCTGAGAGACGACCTGAAGCCCAAAGAGCAGGAGGTCCGAAAGCTGCTGGAGAAGGGAAAGAGTGAGCAGCAGGTAAGCCCACCTCTAAAAACTCAACCAGAACCTTACATGGAGGTTTTTCCTTTAGATGTTTCTGTTTGGATCCAAAAACACGTGCCACCTTTCTCTCACATGGAGGTTAGCCATGCATGACCGTTTAAAAGAGTCTCCTTTATCAAACAATGATAGCATGAGCTGGTCAGTCACATACGGGGTTCTGTTCCTACCCTCACCATGGTAACCCGGATCTACGTTCCTACCCTAACCATGGTAACCAGGATCTACGTTCCTACCCTCACCATGGTAACCAGGATCTACGTTCCTACCCTCACCATGGTAACCAGGATCTACGTTCCTACCCTCACCATGGTAACCAGGATCTACGTTCCTACCCTCACCATGGTAACCAGGATCTACGTTCCTACCCTCACCATGGTAACCAGGATCTACGTTCCTACCCTCACCATGGTAACCAGGATCTACGTTCCTACCCTCACCATGGTAACCAGGATCTACGTTCCTACCCTCACCATGGTAACCCGGATCTACGTTCCTACCCTCACCATGGTAACCCGGATCTACGTTCCTACCCTCACCATGGTAAACCGGATCTACGTTCCTACCCTCACCATGGTAACCAGGATCTACTTTCCTACCCTCACCATGGTAACCAGGATCTACTTTCCTACCCTCACCATGGTAACCAGGATCTACGTTCCTACCCTCACCATGGTAACCAGGATCTACGTTCCTACCCTCACCATGGTAACCAGGATCTACGTTCCTACCCTCACCATGGTAACCAGGATCTACGTTCCTACCCTCACCATGGTAACCAGGATCTACGTTCCTACCCTCACCATGGTAACCAGGATCTACGTTCCTACCCTCACCATGGTAACCAGGATCTACGTTCCTACCCTCACCATGGTAACCAGGATCTACGTTCCTACCCTCACCATGGTAACCAGGATCTACGTTCCTACCCTCACCATGGTAACCAGGATCTACGTTCCTACCCTCACCATGGTAACCCGGATCTACTTTCCTACCCTCACCATGGTAACCAGGATCTACTTTCCTACCCTCACCATGGTAACCAGGATCTACTTTCCTACCCTCACCATGGTAACCAGGATCTACGTTCCTACCCTCACCATGGTAACCAGGATCTACGTTCCTACCCTCACCATGGTAACCAGGATCTACGTTCCTACCCTCACCATGGTAACCAGGATCTACGTTCCTACCCTCACCATGGTAACCAGGATCTACGTTCCTACCCTCACCATGGTAACCAGGATCTACGTTCCTACCCTCACCATGGTAACCAGGATCTACGTTCCTACCCTCACCATGGTAACCAGGATCTACGTTCCCACCCTCACCATGGTAACCAGGATCTACGTTCCTATCCTCACCATGGTAACCAGGATCTACGTTCCTACCCTCACCATGGTAACCAGGATCTACGTTCCTACCCTCACCATGGTAACCAGGATCTACGTTCCTACCCTCACCATGGTAACCAGGATCTACGTTCCTACCCTCACCATGGTAACCAGGATCTACGTTCCTACCCTCACCATGGTAACCCGGATCTACGTTCCTACCCTCACCATGGTAACCCGGATCTACGTTCCTACCCTCACCATGGTAACCAGGATCTACTTTCCTACCCTCACCATGGTAACCAGGATCTACTTTCCTACCCTCACCATGGTAACCAGGATCTACGTTCCTACCCTCACCATGGTAACCAGGATCTACGTTCCTACCCTCACCATGGTAACCAGGATCTACGTTCCTACCCTCACCATGGTAACCAGGATCTACGTTCCTACCCTCACCATGGTAACCAGGATCTACGTTCCTACCCTCACCATGGTAACCAGGATCTACGTTCCTACCCTCACCATGGTAACCAGGATCTACGTTCCTACCCTCACCATGGTAACCAGGATCTATGTTCCTACCCTCACCTATGGTCACCAGCTGTGGGTGGTGACCGAAAGAATGAGATCGCGGGTACAAGCGGCCGAAATGAGTTTCCTCCACAGGGTGGCTGGGCTCTCACTCAAAGATCGGGTGAGGAGCTCTGCCATCCGGGAGGAGCTCGGTGTCGAGCCGCTCCTCCTCCAGGTCGAGAGGAGCCAGATGGGGTGGTTCAGGCATCTGGTCAGGATGCCCTGCGAGCACCTCGCGGGCGAGGTGTTTCGGGTACGTCCTACCGGGAGGAGACCAAGGGGCAGACCCCGGACCCGCTGGAAGAGACTATGTCTCACAGCTGGTCGGGGAACGACTTGGGATCCTTCCAGGTGAGCTGGAGGATGCAGCCGGGGTGAGAGAGGCCTGGGCTGCCCGTTTGAGGCTGTTGCCCCAGCGACCCGACCCCGGAACAAGCGGAAGATGACGGAACGGAACCCCTGGTCTAAAGTCTCCCAGGATCACCAAATAAAGCTGGAAGGCAGAGCTGGTCTCATGTTTACAAAAGATTTTTGTTCATTTTTATGTCTGAAAACCAAAACTTGATGAATGAAAGTTTTTATTTCATTTTTTAAATTTTTTTTTTCCAGATAAGTGTTTTTTTTTTTTTTCATCTCGTCCTGATGCTAGCGTCACTAACTGGACGGTTACCATCTGAAACCAGTCAGACTAATAGGTGTAAACTTTGTTTTGCAGACGGCTGATCAGCTGTTGGCCCGAGCCGATGCCGCCAAGGCTTTGGCTGAGGAGGCAGCAAAGAAAGGCCAGGCAACGTTCAGCGAGGCACAGACTATCCTGGAAGACCTCCGAGGTACCTGAAAGTCACAATAACAACGTTTGCTGGTGTTTCTGAATGAAAATGAAAACGGTTGCTTTCCGACTTCTACTAGACTTCGACAAGAGGGTCAACGACAACAAGACCGCTGCCGAGGAAGCCCTGAAGAAGATCCCCGCCATCAACGCCACCATCATGGCAGCCAATGAGAAGACAAAGCAAGCCGAGGCGGCGCTTGGCAACGCCGCAGCCGATGCAAAGGAGGCCAAGAACAAAGCCGAGGAGGCGGAGAGGATCGCCAGCAACGTTCAGAAGGTAATCACCTTCACCACCTCGTGGGTTCTCACTCTTCATCGTCTTCATCCCTCCTGTCCTTTCAGGGCTCCGCTAAGACAAAAGAGGACGCAGAGAAAGCTTTAGAGGACACCAACAAGCTGGACAAAGAGGTCAGCGACATGATGGATAAGCTGAGCGAAGCTGAACAAGAGCTGGAGAAGAAAAAGGCCGATGCCGACCGTGACATGATGATGGCTGCCATGGTAACAGCCGCTTTGGGTTATCACTTGTACCGATGGCGTTCTAGAGCTAACAGCGTTCTCCCTTCCACAGGCATCTGATAATGCCAAGGAGGCGGAGGACAACGCCCGCAAGGCGAAAAATACAGTGAAGACCGTCCTGAAGCTGATCATGAGTCTGATGGACCAGCTGGGTAAGAAGCAGTGGTGGAACGTAACGAAGTAAATGTAGTGACTGGGGGGGCCTCCCCCCCCAAAACATTTTAAAAAATAAGTGTCATTTTCCTCCATTTTTGCGGCCCATTCACTGGCTTGACTTGTCCCCTTTCCTTTTATTTTTTTTGTGGACCAAAAGAGGCGGGAGAGGGGGGTCACACCCCTGCAGAGTATTTATCCTGGTTACCATGGTGACACCCTATAGCACTAAAAATACCATTTGAATTATGGTCGAACAAGACCCCGAGTGGAGGAGTTTAAGTACCTCAGGGTCTTGTTCATGAGTGGGGGAAGGATGGAGCGGGAGATCAACAGACGGATCGGTGCGGCATCAGCAATAACTAGGACGCTGCATCGGTCCATCGTGGTAAAGAGAGAGCTGAGCCGAAAAGCAAAGCTCTCAATTTACAAGTCGATCTACGTTCCTACCCTCACCATGGTAACCAGGATCTAAGTTCCTACCCTCACCATGGTAACCACGATCTACGTTCCTACCCTCACCATGGTAACCAGGATCTACGTTCCTACCCTCACCATGGTAACCAGGATCTACGTTCCTACCCTCACCATGGTAACCAAGATCTACGTTCCTACCCTCACCATGGTAACCAGGATCTAAGTCCCTACCCTCACCATGGTAACCAGGATCTACGTTCCTACCCTCACCATGGTAACCAGGATCTACCTTCCTACCCTCACCATGGTAACCAGGATCTACGTTCCCACCCTCACCATGGTAACCAGGATCTACGTTCCTACCCTCACCATGGTAACCAGGATCTACGTTCCTACCCTCACCGTGGTAACCAGGATCTACGTTCCTACCCTCACCATGGTAACCAGGATCTATGTTCCTACCCTCACCATGGTAACCAGCTGTGGGTGGTGACCGAAAGAATGAGATCGCGGGTACAAGCGGCCGAAATGAGTTTCCTCCACAGGGTGGCTGGGCTCTCACTCAGAGATCGGGTGAGGAGCTCTGCCATCCGGGAGGAGCTCGGTGTCGAGCCGCTCCTCCTCCAGGTCGAGAGGAGCCAGGTCGGGTGGTTCAGGCATCTGGTCAGGATGCCCTGCGAGCACCTCGCGGGCGAGGTGTTTCGGGTACGTCCCACCGGGAGGAGACCAAGAGGCAGACCCCGGACCTGCTGGAGAGACTATGTCTCACAGCTGGCCGGGGAACGACTTGGGATCCTTCCAGGTGAGATGGAGGATGCAGCCGGGGTGAGAGAGGCCTGGGCTGCCCGTTTGAGGCTGTTGCCCCCACGACCCGACCCCGGAACAAGCGGAAGGTGACGGAACGAAAACGAGTTATGGTCGAATACTTTTACTTTTTACTTAAAAAGTCAAATTTACACCAATTACTTTCGTACTTTTATTTAAGTACAAAAAGTGAGTACTTCATCCACTGCTGGAGAAACGGCTTACGGTGCTACAGACGGTTAACTGTGTCGTTGTCCTTCTTTAGGAAACATCGATAAGGTGGATTTGAGCAAACTGAACCAGATTGACGAGTCGCTGAAAAGAGCCAAGGGCAAGATGGACGACAGCGACCTGGACAAGAAGCTCAAGGATCTGAACAGCATGGCGCGGTCTCAGGAGGCCATGATCGACGACTACGATCGGCAGATCAGCGAGATCCGCGCCGACATCGACAACCTCAAGGACATCAGGAACATGTTACCGGACGGCTGCTTCAACACAGTGTCTCTAGAGACGGCTTAGCCCCGCCCATCTTTTCCTCCATCCACCGCACCCCTCCCCAACTCACGTCTAACACTCCGGCAAACACGCCGACTTTTACCAAAACAGTTTTTTTTAAAACATTTTGTTCTGATTCTCTCGTCTTTGCCGACGTTTCCGCCACATTCACCGGAGCGAAACGCCTTCTTCATTTTTCGGCGACGTGATTTCGTTCTAATGAACTCAGTGGTGCAGAAAGGTCGTCCAACAGAGACGGATAAACCTCGGAGAAAACCAGAACCACAAACCCGATGTGACTGCAGTCCGGGCGAATCTCGCCAACTCTTCAGATAACGCGCAGTGAAGGACCCCTCGACTTCTCCTCCCAAAGCTACGCCCGCAACGCAAACATCAGGGAAACAACTTCACTACAGTATTTCCACCAACAGCAGGTTGAAGAAGCAAGCCGCAAAAACTCAGTCAAAGTCCACAAAAAAACTAGTTTTCAGAGTTCATCTGGGACGTCTCATCCTGGTTTCTGAAAACCCGTTGACCCCCACCTTCCTGCAGCGTCACGCTACAGTAACACTTACTGTACTTAGAACCGCATTCATTCAAAAACCCAACATCAAATCTAGTACAAATTAAAAAGAGTCAGAAGATCGTTGTTCGTTGTGTTTACTTCTAAATAAAAAGTTGAGCCGTCGTTACACAGAGCAGGCTCTCGGGGGGCATCCTTACCAGATGCCCGAACCACTCCATCTGGCTCCTCTTGACCTGGAGGAGGAGCGGCTCGACACCGAGCTCCTCCCGGATGGCAGAGCTTCTCACCCGATCTCTAAGTGAGAGCCCAGCCATCCTGCAGAGGAAGCTCATTTCGGCCGTTTGTACCCACGATCTCATTCTTTCGGTCACCAGCTGGTGAGGGTTGGAACGTAGATCCTGGTTACCACGGTGAGGGTAGGAACGTACATCCTGGTTACCATGGTGAGGGTAGGAATGTAGATCCTGGTTACCACGGTGAGGGTAGGAACATAGATCCTGGTTACCATGGTGAGGGTAGGAATGTAGATCCTGGTTACCACGGTGAGGGTAGGAACGTAGATCCTGGTTACCATGGTGAGGGTATGAACGTAGATCCTGGTTACCATGGTGAGGGTATGAACGTAGATCCTGGTTACCATGGTGAGGGTAGGAACGTAGATCCTGGTTACAATGGTGAGGGTAGGAACATAGATCCTGGTTACCATGGTGAGGGTAGGAACGTACATCCTGGTTACCATGGTGAGGGTAGGAACGTAGATCCTGGTTACCATGGTGAGGGTAGGAACATAGATCCTGGTTACCATGGTGAGGGTTGGAACGTAGATCCTGGTTACCATGGTGAGGATTGGAATGTAGATCCTGGTTACCATGGTGAGGATTGGAATGTAGATCCTGGTTACCATGGTGAGAGTAGAAACGTAGATCCTGGTTACCATGGTGAGGGTAGGAATGTAGATCCTGGTTACCATGGTGAGGGTAGGAATGTAGATCCTGGTTACCATGGTGAGGGTAGGAACGTAGATCCTGGTTACCATGGTGAGGGTAGGAATGTAGATCCTGGTTACCATGGTGAGGGTAGGAATGTAGATCCTGGTTACCATGGTGAGGGTAGGAACGTAGATCCTGGTTACCATGGTGAGGGTAGGAACGTAGATCCTAGTTACCATGGTGAGGGTAGGAACATAGATCCTGGTTACCATGGTGAGGGTAGGAACGTAGATCGACTTGTAAATCCAGAGCTTTGCTTTTCGGCTCAGCTCTCTCTTTACCACGACGGACCGATGCAGCGTCCTAGTTATTGCTGATGCCGCACCGATCCACCTGTCGGGACGTCTGATCCTAGTTTCTGAAAACCCGTTCACCCCCACCTTCCTGCAGCATCATGCTACAGTAACACTTAGAACCACTTCCAGGTTTAACAGCCCTCCAGCCGATAACACCACATGTAAACATACTGTCTAAACCAGAGATTCGTTACTTCTATGGAATCGAGACATCTGATTGGCCCCCAAAAAGATTTTATTTCCAATTGATTTAAATAATTAAAAATAACATAATTAGTATGAAAATAAGAAAGAATTACACAAAAAAAGTTAGGAACATTAAAGGCTTTCAAGTCCGTGTAGCCCCTCATTCATCCAGGAGTGATCCATAGTAGAAAAAGTTTCAAAAAAGTCGACTTCCATCCGGAAATCATTTTCAATCTGAATGAAATGGACAGAAAACTGGATCTATTTATACTAACCTGAGTAAAAGGTAAAAAAAAATAGTAAGAAGGGCTCGACCAATGAGCCTGTGTTACCTATGATGGCTGTGAATGGCTCCTATTGTAACCACAGACCAATAAACGATCCTATTATAAAAATGCTAAAAGCCTAGTGAATAGAAATTCCTGCTAACGAGAGGCGTGAAACTGGGTCATCTTTAGTCCATGGCTTCAAAAGGCTGCTGTAAATACCGGGCAGAATGTATCTAATGCCTCCACTCTGATTCAGAGAGGGATTTTCTTTGAACCAAAAGGTTGGTTTGAAAGAGGGGTGAAGGAAGCCATCTTTGTGATGAAAGAGAATCCCTCACTGAATCGGAGTGGAGGCGTTAGATACATTCTGCCCGGTATTTACAGCAGCCTTTTGAAGCCATGGACTAAAGATGACACCCCGTGACCCAGATTCACGCCTCTCGTTAGCAGGAATTTCTATTCACTAGGCTTTTAGACTTTTCGCGACATTTTTTAGGGACGATTGCAACTTTTTTTGGGAAAAAGTCGCGAAAAATTAAAAAAAAAAAATCGCAAAAAAAGACAGTTCTTTAAAAATCTGCGAAAAAAAGTTGAAAAATTGCAAAAAAAAAAGACAGTTGTTCCTAAAAAAAAATTGCGAAAAATGTCACAAAAAAAGCCGCTTCGCGACTTTTAAAAACAATGGCCTTAAAAAAAAGATGGCGGACGAAAGATGGCGGATGGATGGATGAGTGTCTGAAGCCATGGACTAAAGATGACACCTCGTGACCCAGTTTCACGCCTCTCGTTAGCAGGAATTTCTATTCACTAGGCTTTTAGCATTTTATAATAGGGTTTGTTTACTGGTCTGTGGCTACAATAGGAGCCATTCACGGCCATCATAGGTAACACAGGCTCATTGGTCGAGCCCTTCTTACTATTTTTTTTACCTTTTACTCAGGTTAGTATAAATAGATCCAGTTTTCAGTCCATTTCATTCAGATTGAAAATAATTTCCGGATGGAAGTCGAAACGTCTTGATCAAGAATTAAACTGTCCAGAAGACTTTTTTAAAACTTTTTCTTCTATTAAAGCCTTTTGTTTTTTTATTCTTATAAACATAAATTTTCTCGGTCACGTGTTTTGATCAGAGTCCAGACTCGTGCTCTAGAACTTTTAAAAGTTTACACACTAAGATTTTAAGAAGAAAGCTGGAGCTTTCTTCTTTTATTTTGAATTTTCTGCTCTTTAATAATAAAACTTTTAAGGGATGGTTTCATTAACCCTTTACAAGGCGTCGCGGCTCAAAGCGGACGCATTAGTTATCGGACAAGTTGTTCACTTTCTCAGTCAGTCATCTTCTTATCCGTCTGTCCCTTTAAGGGTTGCGGTGGGTGCCGGAGCCCATCCCGGCTAATTTAAGGCGAAGGGCAGAGTACACCCCGAAAAGGTCGCCAGTCGGTTCATTAGTTTGTTTGTTTTTCAAATAACTCTGTTAATCAACAACTCAAAAGCAATGGCTGATCACTTTCTGTTTCCAGTCAAGCACGCGCGCCCTTTCAGAGTAAAACAGCTGAAAATCTTTTGCTTGTTAAAGGGTTACGTCATGATTATTCGTCCTTTTTTTTTTCGATTGGATCCATTTCTTGTCGGTGGGTAAACATCGTGAGACTTTGTCTTTGTTTGTCGTGGCGCTCCTCCCGCTGCTTCTCTCCAAACTGAGTTTGTGTCGCTGCTTTTAACACGTTAACACCTGTTTTCGGGCTGAATCCAACACTATGCAACTTTGTACATTTCTGCATAGCCAGAACTTTTCTGATACACTGGTGCTAATAATTATTTCAAATGTTATATTTTTGTGTGAATGTTTTTTATTATTATGACATTAGATTTTTGTGTAAATATAAATGATGGAGGACTGGCTGCTCCAACAGCCCGGTTCTGTTTTCATCCCTTTCAAATCAACTGAAACCTCCGTCTGAATCATAACGACTATCTGTGGTATGTTATTATTATTATTATTATTATATATGCTTGCTTGTACACAAGGCTCCGTGCTGCTGCCTTATAGCGATGCCATTACTTTGTGTTGTGATGATCCAGATTTAAATCAATGTCATTGGTCAGGTTCAATCTTTCACACCTCGTTTGAATTTGTTCCCTCAGGTGAAACCAGACCACGTGAGGGCTTCCATGTTGTTATTGAATACGTTTTTATTAGCGTTTGGCCTTCTTTTGTCGGTACTGGAGCAGGGTTTTTACACAATCAGGTCCTGACTGGTCCGGTGCAAACAGAAGCAGCTCGTGTTGCTCTTTTAAAAAAATCTCCTCAAAAAAAAAACAATCCCACAAACGTCCACATGGTGTCCATCTTCTTTCCTGATCTGTGCAGATGTTTTGTATAAACAGTATTTTAAGTTATAACAGATGTGATGATGTAAGAGGTGATGAAGCTGCACAGCCTGCAAGACGCTCGTCCCGTTTCCAGTTCTGTAAAAGCCTGACTGACCCTGTAAATCCAAACTTAACATTTCAATAATAAAAAAAAACTACTACAGGAGTGACGATGTGTGTTTGTTTCCCTCTGAGTGAAATATTGTACTTTAGAAAGGACTGTGTGTTTGTGTCATCAGGGTTTCTCTCCCCGGCTGAATCCTCCAGCTCACCCGGAAGGATCCCAAGTCGGTCCGGGGTCTGCCCCTTGGTCTCCTCCCGGTGGGAAGTGCCCGAAACACCTCGCCCTCGAGGCGCCCGGGGGGCATCCTGACCAGATGCCCGAACCACCCCATCCGGCTCCTCTCGACCTGGAGGAGGAGCGGCTCGACACCGAGCTCCTCCCGGATGGCAGAGCTCCTCACCCGATCTCTGAGTGAGAGCCCAGCCACCCTGTGGAGGAAGCTCATTTCGGACGCTTGTACCAGCGATCTTATTCTTTCGGTCACCATCCACAGCTAGTGACCATGGTGAGGGTAGGAACGTAGATCCTGGTTACCATGGTGAGGGTAGGAACGTAGATCCTGGTTACCATGGTGAGGGTAGGAACGTAGATCCTGGTTACCATGGTGAGGGTAGGAACGTAGATCCTGGTTACCATGGTGACGATAGGAACGTAGATCCTGGTTACCATGGTGAGGGTAGGAACGTAGATCCTGGTTACCATGGTGAGGGTAGGAACGTAGATCCTGGTTACCATGGTGAGGGTAGGAACATAGATCCTGGTTACCATGGTGAGGATAGGAACGTAGATCCTGGTTACCATGTTGAGGGTAGGAACGTAGATCCTGGTTACCATGGTGACGATAGGAACGTAGATCCTGGTTACCATGGTGAGGGTAGGAACGTAGATCCTGGTTACCATGGTGACGGTAGGAACGTAGATCCTGGTTACCATGGTGAGGGTAGGAACGTAGATCCTGGTTACTATGGTGAGGGTAGGAACGTAGTTCCTGGTTACCATGGTGAGGATAGGAATGTAGATCCTGGTTACCATGGTGAGGGTAGGAACGTAGATCCTGGTTACCATGGTGAGGATAGGAACATAGATCCTGGTTACCATGGTGACGATAGGAACGTAGATCCTGGTTACCATGGTGAGGGTAGGAACGTAGATCCTGGTTACCATGGTGACGGTAGGAACGTAGATCCTGGTTACCATGGTGAGGGTAGGAACGTAGATCCTGGTTACTATGGTGAGGGTAGGAACGTAGATCCTGGTTACCATGGTGAGGGTAGGAATGTAGATTCTGGTTACCATGGTGAGGGTAAGAATGTAGATCCTGGTTACCATGGTGAGGGTAGGAACGTAGATCCTGGTTACCATGGTGAGGGTAGGAACGTAGATCCTGGTTACCATGGTGAGGGTAGGAACGCAGATCCTGGTTACCATGGTGAGGATCGACTTGTAAATCAAGAGCTTTGCTTTTCTGCTCAGCTCTCTCTTTACCACGACGGACCGATGCAGCGTCCTATCAGTTACATCACATCAGATTACATCACAACAGCTACATCTATCAGTTTAATTTTATTTGTACAGCCCGAATCACAAAACAGTTATCTCAACAGGTTTCATCCTGCAGATTGAAAAAAATGCAAAAAACCCCCCAAATAAATAGAAAAAAAATCTCCTCCCCATCTGGCTTCTCTCGTCCTGGAGGCTCCACACCGAGCTCCTCCTTCTGTCTCTAAAAGAGAGCCAGCTGCTCTCTAGAGGACGTTCAGTTTGGCCGCTTGTATTTGCGATCTTGGTTTTTTGGGCACCACTATCCATTGATCATAAACACATGCCCTCTAAACTAAGAGTTGCAGGTTCAAACCCCTGCCTTGAGCTCATGCCCAGGTGTCACAGAGCTGTGACCCCCTGATGGATGATGGTACCTCGTGCCTTATGGTGAATCTTTAGGTCAAAATGATCTACTTTGTGAGGTGTTTTCAGAGCTAACGATATGTAAGCAGAGTCCATTTAACATTTAAATATTACTGACCTATGAATGTCCTGTTCCCTTCATTCCTCATTTGTGAACAAGATCTTGTGGACCCCAGACCCTTCACTTGGAGCAGAACCCTGTCTCTCCTGAAGGAGAGATGCTACCCTTCTCCCGTTAGAGGCTCGTGCACCCTGCTTCACAACAAATAGATCTTGTGTGAAGTTTAAGAAGAATATTTACACTTTAAAAATAAAAAGTTTTTATCATTCTAATTGTGAGTTTTAACATGAAAATTTTTTAGATACAGTTTACGTTTATTATTAGTATCATTTTTCTAACATCTGAGCAGAGAATTTAAAGAGTTCCATTTGGTTTACTGGAAGATTCAGGCCGGTGATGTTTCTCTGGACTGGTCCAGGGTTTCATGATAAACTGGGTGCAGATGTTTCTGAAAGTCTTTATGAGTCCATGCACTGGTTTCCAACAAGTGACCAAATCATTTATAATCAAATTAACTCAAGATAAAAAGAATGAAGGCTGAAAATACATTGTGAAAATGAGCTTCAGAATTAACCAGATTTTATCCAGATCTCCAGGTAAACTGGAGTTTTTTGATATCACAGTGTTTGAAATCCGTGTAGTCCCTCATTCATCCAGGAGGAGTGATCCATAGTAGAAAAAGTTTCAAAAAAGTCTTCTGGACAGTTTAATTCTTGATCGAGACGTTTCGACTTCCATCCGGAAATCATTTTCAATCTGAAATGATCTGAACACTTCAGATTGAAAATGATTTCCGGATGGAAGTCGAAACGTCTCGATCAAGAATTAAACTGTCCAGAAGACTTTTTTGAAACTTTTTCTACTATCACAGTGTTTGGTTCACCGGACAGATGATCAGAGGAGCTGAGTTTTTACCTCCATCATTCGTACAAGAACCAAAGAATGGGTAAAGTTTCTCAGTGAAGCAGCAGCCAGTGAAGGAGTAGATCAGAGCTGCAGCATCTACATCATAAAAGGAGACCAGACCCTCCTCATAATCCACAAACACACCCACCTTCTCAGGAGCAGACTGAAGATGGAGACGGACTGGAGGATTTGCATTGGCTACATACGCTTTTCCTTGTCCCAACCCCACGGTCCAGAAACCGTACTGCGTGCTCAGTATGGTTGGTTTCTTTCTGTTGATCCACTCCGTGGCCACGCCCACATCCCATTTGGTTTTATCTTTAACCTGAACCTCAAAGTAAAATCTGCCTGAAGAGAAACTCTGACTTCCTAAAACATTAACATGAGACAAAAATCTTTCTGGGTTATCTGGAAGCTTCTTCTTCACGTCTCCATGATGGACTTGTTTTCCATCATCAGACAGAACCAGTTCAGGATGAGCTGTGTCAGGATCCAGAGTTACATCTACCGTAAACTGCTGGACCTTCTTCAGCTCAGCCTTAACCAGCTTCTTCTTCTCTTCTCTGATGGTCTCCTCCAGCTGAGTCACAGCTCTCAGCCCGATCCCTTCAAAGGATGGTGGAGGAACTCTGGTGTCTGTCCGGTCCTTGGTGGGTGGAGCAGCTTTCAGAGCAGAGAAGCTTTGGAGGAGGTGGACGTGGTCTTCAGAGTGTGAAAGCTGCTCCACCTCAGAGCTCCTCTTCATCAGCTCAGAGATCTCCTTTTCCAGATCTTTGATAAAATCTTCAGCTTGTTTCTTGGTAGCTTTATACTTATCTTGGATCTCCTTGATGAGCTGGTCCAGGTCTCTCTGAGCAGCCTCCATCAGAGCGGTGAAGACCTGAACCACTGCTGTCTCTCTGTCTGCAGCATCTTTACTGATCTTCATCGACTCTTTGAGCTCCTGAATCTTCAGTCGTCTCTTCTGGATCATCTGCTGAATGTCAGCCTCGGTCTTCACCAGCTCTGCCTTCTTTCCTTCATGTTCTTCACTGAGAGGAACCAAGTCGTGGATCTTGTGGTCAAAAACCGAGCAAAGCACACAGACACAGGTCTGATCAGTCTTACAGAACAGCTCCAGAGGTTTATCGTGCTTCTTACACATCCTGTCCTCCATGTTCTCCACAGGCTCCATCAGCTGATGTTTTCTCAGATGAGAAGATGTCTGATGAGGCTCCAGGTGAAACTGACAGAAGGAGGTCAGACACAGCAGGCAGGACTTCAGGGCCTTCCGTTTGGTTCCTGTGCAGACGTCACAGGGAACTTCTCCTGGTCTGGTAGGTTGTTGCTCTGAGCTGCTGCTTTTGGTTTTCTGCTGAGCTTCATACCTGAACTCAGGTTTGAAGCCGAGGTATGAAGATGTCTGCAGAGATTGATACCAGAATTGAGACGTAATCTTTCTGTTGAAAGTGTTCACTTTCTTCTTAGGTTTGGAGGAAAAAATTTCATCACACAAGGGACACTTGTACACAGCCTTAGTATGCCAGGGCTGAGTGACGCAGTTGTCGCAGAAGTTGTGCCCACATGGTGTACCGACCGGGTCAGAGCAGAATTCCATACAACTGATGCACTGGTCCTCAGACAGAAAATACAGGTCCCTGCCAGCATACATGTCTGATCCTGAGAACAAGAGTCAAAGGAAGAAAAACATCCTTTTAGAAACACATTGTAGGACACAGGAACAGCTTCTAAAACACATCAGCCACATGTTATGTAGTCTTGACAAACATTACACTTGTCATTTTTTTTAAAAACTCACTGAGAAGCTTCTCCTCTGATTTTACCTGCTGACCAGATTTTTAACGGTTTCCTTTCTCTACGTCTAATAACGACAGATTGGAATCCTGGAGATCATTTGACAGCAGTTCTTTTTGCAATCTGTTACCGTCCCAGCTTTCATCCTGAATTGTCTTGATCCACTACCCTTTGCTGAATTCTGAGAGGCTCTACTTCTTCCTTTAAGGGACTTCCTCATTAGCTTGCAGTTGCATGCTGCAAGTTCCTTTTTCGGGGAAGACCATGGTCTCGGATTTGGATCTACTGATTCCCATCTGGCTGCTTCACATTTGGCACCAAATCAGTCCAGCAAGAGTTACAGCTCATGGGCAAATGAAACCAACAGGACCACTTCATCTGCAAAAAGCAGAGACCCAATCCTGAGGTCAGTGAACCGGATGTCTCCACCGCCTCGGCTCCAACTCTCACTCAAAATGATTTTGTCCTATTATCAGTAATGCTGACAAAGTTCCTGATCATTCTGAGAGTGGACTGCCCATAACAAGGGCTTGGAGTTGGTCAATGCCTTTTCCATATGCAGAAAATACATGTAAACTGTTTAGACAAACTCCCACAACTCCGCCAGCATATTGAAAAGGGATTTTAATGCTAGTATACATAATCCTAGCTTACAAAGTGTGTATTGCATCCAACCATTGGATTGGATGTTACACTAAACACCCACCAACCTACCTACCACACCCCGTCCTGGCTCTGTTCCTTCTACAAACTTTTGTTTTTATTTTTATTATATCGGGTTAGTTTTCTTAAACTCCACTCCCTTATCACTTTCCTATGTATCCAGTATTTATTGTGTCTTCATGTGACGTCTTAAGGTCCACTCCAAGCCTTCTACAACTTGACTGTACTCCATCAATTATTCAAAAAATCCAGTTGCAACGGTTGCAAAATCTTTCTGATTTCTGACACTTGGAACATTTCGATGAAATTACCAAAAAGTTTCACTTCAATCTAATTTTTCTGCTACATGTTGGTGAACAGTGAAACTTCCTGTTTACACAAAGCTGTTTGGAGGTTAAACTACTTGTCAAAACACTGTAAATATGATTATCTGGACTCACCGGTATCTTACTTGGTTGCAGAGAAACACCAAGTGATCTCAGGCAGTTTTTCTCTGAAAAAAAGATCTACCACCACAGCACCTCTTCTCCAAACATTTCATTTCTGTTTAAAGAAAATGAAACTCTGACAGAGGCTCGTCCTCTGATTGAACCTGTTCATCAGGTTTTTTTTCTTTTCCTGATCAGTATAGTTTCTACAGACAAATCTACTGTATCTTAATCTCCAGCTGAATTTGTGTGTGTTTAACTTGTTCTCTGCTGGTTGCTCTTCTTACCTTTGTGTCATGATCCTCTTACCTGCTACCAGAGGGACCCCTGGACCTTCCTCTGTCTCCCAGATCTCAAACACCTGCAGTTGTTATCCTGATGCCACACACCTGTGGATCCCACTGCCGATGTAAAGGCAATCCCTCCAGACTTCTTTGTCAGGTCATCCCCATCCCTCCCAGACCTGGCTGACCAAGTTTATAATCATTGAACTCTGTTATTTTTTAACTTTAAGATCTTCCTTCGTGTTAACCCTATCCTTTTCCTTACTTCTTGTAAGTTGTAGAAAAAGTTTTAAAAAAGTCTTCTGGACAGTTTAATTCTTGATCGAGACGTTTCGACTTCCATCCGGAAATCATTTTCAATCTGAATGAAATGGACTGAAAACTGGATCTATTTATACTAACCTGAGTAAAAGGTAAAAAAAAAATAGTAAGAAGGGCTCGACCAATGAGCCTGTGTTACCTATGATGGCCGTGAATGGCTCCTATTGTAGCCACAGACCAGTAAACAAACCCTATTATAAAAATGCTAAAAGCCTAGTGAATAGAAATTCCTGCTAACGAGAGGCGTGAAACTGAGCCACGAGGTGTCATCTTTAGTCCATGGCTTCAAAAGGCTGCTGTAAATACCGGGCAGAATGTATCTAACGCCTCCACTCCGATTCAGTGAGGGACTCTCTTTCATCACAAAGATGGCTTCCTTCACCCCTCTTTTGAACCAACCTTTCTCTCTACTTAGAATCTTCACCTCACTGTCCTCAAAAGTGTGTTTGGTGGATTTAAGATACAGATGTACAGCAGACTGTGGACCACTTCAGGCTTCTCTTCTGTGTTGGTAAAGACTTTTGTGGAGTGGCTGCTTTGTTTCACCAAGGAGCAAAAGATAGTGTTCTTTGCAGCTTGAAGGGAGCTGCAAAGAACACTATCCTTTGCTCCTTTGGATCACTGACTCCTTTGTCTGGATGAAGCCCATCTGCTCTCTCTGATCTAATCTTTAATTCCAGTCTTAGATACATTTTGTCTGTCCAGCATGGAAGAGAAGTTCTCCTCTTACTGAAAAGGAGGTTCTAAGAACAGGGAGCCCTCGCTTTCTTCCGTTATGACTTGTGCTGATTGTTTGTTTCTGTCTGACTAAAGCTGTGAAATTCTCTTCCATGACTTTTTGGTGATACTCTGGTACCTGTTTCAGAACGCAGAGCCTCCCATAGAGACTCAGTCGAAGGGGAGGTTTTCTTCCACGATGCAAAAGCAGATATTGTTTTGTTAAACTACAAACGACTCTTTTATAAATTTTGGCCATAAAATATACACTCCTCTGCAGCATTACTAGAAGCAGGATAGTAATAGGCAAAGCAAGTTTATTTGTAGCACAATTCATACAAAATGTAATTCAAATGCTTAACAAGAAGGAAAAAAAAGAATGCATTAAAATCACAAAACATAGAATCAAAAAGTTAAAAAATAAATAAGATAATTAAAACAGATAAAAAGAGTAATTAATCAAAAGCACAATTAAACAGAACTGTTTTCAGCCTAGATTTAAACAATGTCACAGTAGAGCCCTGTCTCACGGCTTCAGGAAGTTTGTTCCAGACTTTTGCAGCATAAAATTGAAATGCAGCTTCTCCATGTTTAGTCCTGACTCTAGACACCAGCAGGAGGCCGGTCCCAGAGGTCCTCAGAGTTCTAGATGGTTCATGTTTAGTCCTGACTCTAGGCACCAGCAGGAGGCCGGTCCCAGAGGTCCTCAGAGTTCTAGATGGTCCATGTTTAGTCCTGACTCTAGACACCAGCAGGAGGCCGGTCCCAGAGGTCCTCAGAGTTCTAGATGGTTCATGTTTAGTCCTGACTCTAGACACCAGCAGGAGGCTGGTCCCAGAGGTCCTCAGAGTTCTAGAGGGTTCATGTTTAGTCCTGATTCTAGACACCAGCAGGAGGCCGGTCCCAGAGGTCCTCAGAGTTCTAGATGGTTCATGTTTAGTCCTGACTCTAGACACCAGCAGGAGGCCGGTCCCAGAGGTCCTCAGAGTTCTAGATGGTTCATGTTTAGTCCTGACTCTAGACACCAGCAGGAGGCCGGTCCCAGAGGTCCTCAGAGTTCTAGATGGTTCATGTTTAGTCCTGACTCTAGACACCAGCAGGAGGCCGGTTCCAGAGGTCCTCAGAGTTCTAGAGGGTTCATGTTTAGTCCTGATTCTAGACACCAGCAGGAGGCCGGTCCCAGAGGTCCTCAGAGTTCTAGATGGTTCATGTTTAGTCCTGACTCTAGACACCAGCAGGAGGCCGGTCCCAGAGGTCCTCAGAGTTCTAGATGGTTCATGTTTAGTCCTGACTCTAGACACCAGCAGGAGGCCGGTTCCAGAGGTCCTCAGAGTTCTAGATGGTTCATGTTTAGTCCTGACTCTAGACACCAGCAGGAGGCCGGTCCCAGAGGTCCTCAGAGTTCTAGATGGTTCATGTTTAGTCCTGACTCTAGACACCAGCAGGAGGCCGGTCCCAGAGGTCCTCAGAGTTCTAGATGGTTCATGTTTAGTCCTGACTCTAGACACCAGCAGGAGGCTGGTCCCAGAGGTCCTCAGAGTTCTAGAGGGTTCATGTTTAGTCCTGACTCTAGACACCAGCAGGAGGCCGGTCCCAGAGGTCCTCAGAGTTCTAGATGGTTCATGTTTAGTCCTGACTCTAGACACCAGCAGGAGGCTGGTCCCAGAGGTCCTCAGAGTTCTAGATGGTTCATGTTTAGTCCTGACTCTAGACACCAGCAGGAGGCCGGTCCCAGAGGTCCTCAGAGTTCTAGATGGTCCATGTTTAGTCCTGACTCTAGACACCAGCAGGAGGCCGGTCCCAGAGGTCCTCAGAGTTCTAGATGGTCCATGTTTAGTCCTGACTCTAGACACCAGCAGGAGGCCGGTCCCAGAGGTCCTCAGAGTTCTAGATGGTTCATAAGGTACGAGCATATCACAGATGTATTTTGGTGTTTGGCCCTCTTTTGCTTTCAGAACTGTTTTAATTCTACGTGGCATTAATTCAACAAGGTGTTGAAAGTATTCTTTGGAAATGTTGGTCCAGATTGATTGGATTATATCTTGAAGTTGAAGGAGATTTATGGGATGCACATTCCGTTCCACCACATCCCAAAGATGCCCTATCGGGTGGAGATCTTGTGACTGAGGGCACCGTTGTAGTACCATGAACTCATTGTCATTTTCAAGAAACCAGGTTGAACGCATTGAAGCTTTATGACATGGTTTATCATCCTGGTGGAAGTGGGCATCAGAGGATGGGTACACATGAAGGGATGGACATGGTCAGAAACAATGTCCAGGTAGCCTGTGGCGTTTAAATGATGCCCAATTAGCACTAAGGGATCTAAAGTGTGCCAAGAAAACATCCCTCATACCATTACACCACCAGCAGCAGCCTGCATGATGTATCTGTGTTCTTATTCTGACTTTACTATTTGAACGTCTCAGCAGAAATCCAGACTCATCAGATCAGGCATCATGTCTCCGTCCCAAATTTCAGCCCCACTCATTCTCCACCTGATCAAGCACACCTCTCACTTGTTCCCTGCCCTTGTATGTCACACCTGTGTCTCCTCATCCCTTTATACATGCCCTGTTCCCCATCTTCCCATTGGTAATCTGTCTGTCGTATCAGATTCCGGACTGCCTGCCAGGCATCCAGGTCCGCTCTAGGCCCAAGCTCTCTCTATCTGTCTCTCCAGCCAGCCTGCCAACCTCTGATAAGCTTCCCTAAATGAAGAATCAAATCGATCGATGATCATCAAATACATTTTCCAGAAGAAAACTTTTAAACTTTTTCTGTGATGGTTCCCTAAATGAACTGGTTTCTTATGGCCTACACAGATCCATACCGTGACCTCACACTCCTATAAGTCATCTTCTCATACAAAGAGAAAAAAAAATACTGCAATAAAATGAATAAATGAATGTTTTTAATCATTTGAATAAATCCATCCAAGATAATGTAAATATGTTGATGTAATTTCTACCAACCACCAGCAGAGAGGAGCAGAGCTTTGTTTATGTGATTATCATATAAAATTTATCTTCAGACTTCATTTAGACCAAATGTTTATTTTACAGGCTAAAGTTAGAAAATTACACTAAAAACTGAGGATGTCTTTAAAAGAATCATCAGAGAAAGTTTCTGTGATTTTATACAGATTTAAAATCTTATTAAAATGCTTAAAATTGAACCAAAATAAAACAATATTTAAAACGTGCAAAAACAAACTAATTTGTAAATAAAAATGTGAAAGAAATCCAAAAACAATCCTTTGTAAATGTATTTAAATGTGTGTGTCCGTCCGGGCTTCCATTAGACTATAGTGAACATGATACTGTATCTTCCACACACCAAATGAATTTCAATGAAATCCAGACTTAATCAGTACCAATTATAGATGAACTGATCAGGTTTTCAGAATCACGTGACCAAAGGTGAAAGTCACAAAAGTCGAGATAACAAATTCTTGTGATCGCAATATCTTACAAAACATTAGTAGGAGAAACGGGGGGCTAGTGTCTTACCCAAGAACACCTAGACATGAGCTCAGTGGGATTCAAATCCTGGTCTAAGGATGAACATTCTACCACTGAGCTATTGCCTCCTACTTATAAATGCATTATAAGAGGAGCAATCGCACAATTTTTCAATGGGTGATAATCGAAGGAAAGATGTTGCACGGGATTAGAATTACTCTTTTTTTTTTTTACCCTGTCCTGTCTGGTGTTGTGCCAGCATTTCCCTCCAGGGGTCGCCACAGCAAGTCAGTTTCTTCCATCTAACCCTATCTGCTGAATCCTCTTCGGTCACACCAACTATCTTCATGTCTTCCTTCACTGTATCCATGAACCTCCTCTTTGGTCTTCCTCTAGTCCTCTTTCCTGGTGGTTCCAAACCCAGCATCCTCTCCCTCCTCTGCACATGTCCAAACCATCTCAGTCTGGTCTCTCTGACTTTATCTCAAGCAGAATGATCATCTGTATGTCAAGAATTGCTGGACAGATTTGCTCTACCAGGGTCGACACATGGTGCTTTCTGTGCTTCTTTCTGCTCAGTACTGAGTGCCAAATACCGAGTAGGAAGGGAGAGGGGAAAAAGAAGAGGGGGATAACATGAAGAGAAAATCTGAAGTTACAGTATTCGGCATCACGACCAACCTGCTGGATTATCTAAGAAGAAAACATACAAACAAGAGTTTAAACCAGAGATAAAACTGAGACACAAAACAGAACCTTCTAGAACAGATGATGTAGAACACAGAGCTGGTGGCTCCACAGCAACAAGGTCAAGGGTTTGAGTCTCAAGCTGTGGGTAATTCGCAACTTTTTTAAGCCAGTAGTTCCTTAAAAGTCTAATTTTTTCGGAAAAAAGTCGCAAAAAAAAGTGGCTTCGCGACTTTTTTAAGACAGTCGTTCCTTAAAAGGCGACTTTTTTTCCGAAAAAAGTCGCCTTTTAAGGAACGACTTTAAAACCTAATAAGTTCATCTATAGTTGGTTTCATTTCTGATCTGTTTATTCCTCATGGGGTTTTGGAAGTGTTAGAGCCTATCCTGGCTGAGTTCAGATGAGAGGCAGGATACACCCTGAACAGGTCACCAGTCTGTTGAAGGGCCACAAACACACACACACACGCACACATACACACACACACACACAAATTTTTCGGAAAAAATTTGATTTTTAAGGAACTACTGTCTTAAAAAAAACTTTTCGCGACATTTTTCTCAACATTCTCAAAAAAGTTGCAAAAAAAAGTGGCTTCGCGACTTTTTTAAGACAGTAGTTCCTTAAAAGGCGACTTTTTTTCGGAAAAAAGTCGCGACTTTTTTGAGAATGTTGAGGAAAAATGTCGCGAAAAGTTTTTTTTAAGACAGTAGTTCCTTAAAAATCAAATTTTTTCCGAAAAATTTGTGTGTGTGTGTGTGTATGTGTGCGTGTGTGTGTGTGGCCCTTCAACAGACTGGTGACCTGTTCAGGGTGTATCCTGCCTCTCATCTGAACTCAGCCAGGATAGGCTCTAGCACTTCCAAAACCCCATGAGGAATAAACAGATCAGAAATGAAACCAACTATAGATGAACTTATTAGGTTTTAAAGTCTCAACCAAAAATCAGTTAGAAAGGTCAAGGCCCAGTTACTCGTCACCAACTATGAATGAACTGATAACGTTTTCATGCTCATTGTGAACATAACATCTCCCAAACAGCTAGTCAGTAGTCAGTACCCACTACGAATGAATTGATCAGGTTCATTCATAAACGTCGAGGTCACTAATTCTAATAAACACCATATTTTTCAAACCCTTATAGAGATTTTAATCAAACTGTCAGCAGTTACTCAAAACCAACTATAGATGAACTGATGATTCTGGTGACGTAGTGTTTGGAAGGTTTTCAACTTATTCTAAACTTTCAGTTACTTTTAAACAAATAAAAACAATATCATTAATAAATAATATCATGTTTTAGAACCCCCCCTCCCCCCTCCCTCTCCGGCTCCTCCTCTGCGCGCTCCCGCTGCTGCTCCTGGGACACACGGCGGCGCGCAGGGTGGCACACACACACACACACATACACACACACTCACTTCCAGCTCTTATCGCTGCCGTAGTGCCTTTTAGCAGCTCACTGTGGCCGCTCTGTGCCGCTACGTCATCAGGCTGAAGGAGAAAGAAGTCGTGCTTTTTTTAAAAGAAGTTTATCCGTTTTAAACAAACGGAGAAGAAGAATGAGGGCAGCGGCTAACGGCTAGCCTCCAAACTTTAACTCTAACTATAGTACCACTCCACCAACTATAGTACTCCTCCACCATCTGCATGGACACGGACTCTCTACCAGGAGACCTCAAGTCTCTACAGGGAGGACTGCTGGACCCGCTGCTGGACGCTGTGTCCCAGCTCCAAGGATGGCTGTGGGTTTACGGTAAGGAGATACACACACACACACACACACACACACACACACACACACACACACACACACACACACACACACACACACACACACACACACACACACACACACACACACACACACACACACACACACACACACACACACACACACACACACACACACACACACACACACACACACACACACACACACACACACACACACACACACACACACACACACACACACACACACACACACACACACACACACACACACACACACACACACACACACACACACACACACACACACACACACACACACACACACACACACACACACACACACACACACACACACACACACACACACACACACACACACACACACACACACACACACACACACACACACACACACACACACACACACACACACACACACACAGAGCCTGACCAGGTCCTCACAAGCCAGCTCCATAAACCCTGCAGACTGAGCTGCTTCGTAATGCTGCTTCGTAGTGCTGCTTTGTAGTACCTAAACATACTAAAAAAGACACCTGGTCCGTCCAACTGTCCTCTGGGTCGGCTAGTTTTCAGGACCCGGTCAGTCTGTAGCAGGGGTGTTAAGATCTGGTCGTGGAGTCGCTTCAGGACCGGAGTCTGACACCTGTTCTCTGAAGAGTCAATAGAGCTGGTTCATCCAAAGCAGGCGTGAGCAATGTATTTGACTATCATTTGAAGGGCCAATCAGAGCCTTGGTGTAAGTTACAGGAAAGAAACGCATGAAAAAAGTTGATGTAATTTCTTTATGTTTGACGACCGGATTCCTTTCCGTTCCGTCATCTTCCGCTTGTTCCGGGGTCGGGTCGCAGGGGCAACAACCTCAAGCGGGTAGCCCAGGCCTCTCTCACCCCGGCTGCATCCTCCAGCTCACCTGGAAGGATCCCAAGTCGTTCCCCGGCCAGCTGAGAGACATAGTCTCTCCAGCGGGTCCGGGGTCTGCCCCTTGGTCTCCTCCCGGTGGGACGTGACCAAAACACCTCGCCCGCGAGGCGCTCGGGGGGCATCCTGACCAGATCCTCAAACTACCCCATCTGGCTCCTCTCGACCTGGAGGAGGAGCGGCTCGACACCGAGCTCCTCCCGGATGGCAGAGCTCCTCACCCGATCTCTGAGTGAGAGCCCAGCCACCCTGCGGAGGAAGCTCATTTTGGCCACTTGTACCAGCGATCTCATTCTTTCGGTCACCACCCACAGCTGGTTATCATGGTGAGGGTAGGAACGTAGATCCTGGTTACCATGGTGAGGGTAGGAACGTAGATCCTGGTTACCATGGTGAGGATAGGAACGTAGATCCTGGTTACCATGGTGAGGGTAGGAACGTAGATCCTGGTTACCATGGTGAGGGTAGGAACGTAGATACTGGTTACCATGGTGAGGGTAGGAACGTAGATACTGGTTACCATGGTGAGGGTAGGAACGTAGATCCTGGTTACCATGGTGAGGATAGGAACGTAGATCCTGGTTACCATGGTGAGGGTAGGAACGTAGATACTGGTTACCATGGTGAGGGTAGGAACGTAGATCCTGGTTACCATGGTGAGGATAGGAACGTAGATACTGGTTACCATGGTGAGGGTAGGAACGTAGATCCTGGTTACCATGGTGAGGGTAGGAACGTAGATCCTGGTTACCATGGTGAGGGTAGGAACGTAGATCCTGGTTACCATGGTGAGAGTAGGAACGTAGATCCTGGTTACCATGGTGAGGATAGGAACGTAGATCCTGGTTACCATGGTGAGGGTAGGAACGTAGATCCTGGTTACCATGGTGAGGGTAGGAACGTAGATACTGGTTACCATGGTGAGGGTAGGAACGTAGATACTGGTTACCATGGTGAGGGTAGGAACGTAGATCCTGGTTACCATGGTGAGGATAGGAACGTAGATCCTGGTTACCATGGTGAGGATAGGAACGTAGATCCTGGTTACCATGGTGAGGATAGGAACGTAGATCCTGGTTACCATGGTGAGGGTAGGAACGTAGATCCTGGTTACCATGGTGAGGATAGGAACGTAGATCCTGGTTACCATGGTGAGGATAGGAACGTAGATCCTGGTTACCATGGTGAGGATAGGAACGTAGATCCTGGTTACCATGGTGAGGGTAGGAACGTAGATCCTGGTTACCATGGTGAGGGTAGGATCGTAGATCCTGGTTACCATGGTGAGGGTAGGAATGTAGATCCTGGTTACCATGGTGAGGGTTGACGACCGGATTAAAAAGCTAAAAGAACTGCATAAATGGCCCACAGACCAGAGTTTGCCAACCCCTGGTCTAAAGAGTCAAGCTGCTCTTTCTGGACCTGGTCCGTCCATAGGGTCCATAGAGCTTCTCTTTCTGGACCTGGTCAGTCCACAGGGTTTATAGACCTGCTCTTTCTGGACCTGGTCAGTCCACAGGGTCCATAGAGCTGCTCTTTCTGGACCTGGTCAGTCCACAGGGTCTATAGAGCTGCTCTTTCTGGACCTGGTCAGTCCATAGGGTCCATAGAGCTTCTCTTTCTGGACCTGGTCAGTCCACAGGGTCCATAGAGCTGCTCTTTCTGGACCTGGTCAGTCCACAGGGTCCATAGAGCTGCTCTTTCTGGACCTGGTCCGTCCACAGGGTTCTTAGAGCTGGTTTCTCCAGACTTAGTCTGCAGGTCGGGCTCCACCCTGTCATTAAGTCACCCTGTAGAGTTTTGGATCTCCTATCCCCTATGGATCTTCTCTTGAGTTCACCGGTCAGTATGTTTGTGCTCCTGTGTCTGATTAAAGATGGCGTTGCCATGGTGATAAGTTGACACCTGCCGATGTAGGTGTTGTGGTGCTTTCAGAGTCTGTGAGATAAAAGAACGCCGGTTTTTCCAAGTTCTATGACTGGAAATGCGTCTGATGTGTTCACATTCTGATTCCAAGCTGGGAAATTACAGCATTGGAACATGTTATGGTTTGTTTTGTGTTTAAAACTTTGAAAGAAAATGAAACACGGTCTGAAATCCTAACCTCGACACATGTAGGGAACACAAGAGTCCTCTTAGTGGAAAAAACATTTAGTTTTCAAGTGATTCCTGTGCCCCTCTTCCTGTTTATCTGTGATGTCATAGACCGGTTCGTGGCGGTGATCTCACCCACCAGGACTCTGGTTCTGGCATCAGATCATCTCATTACTCTAACAATGGTGCTACGTTCAGGTTCACCTCCTCGTGTTGGAATGTACACAGCAGCTGGCTGTGTCACACGTGGACGTCTCGGCACATGTTGGCTGCTCTCTTGAGAAGATCCTGTTCCACATGGACGTACTCATTGGTCAAAGAAATCACAGTCTGATCAAATCATTTGACTCAAACTGTCTCATTTTTTTGGTTTATTTCCTTTCAATAAATCATAAACTTTCTACTTTAAACCATCTTAGAAACGTGGAGAATTAAAGGCAACAGATAGAAAATCAGAGTAACTAAAATCATTTTATTTTTTTACTATTTCACATAGAATTTCATCTCATTTCTGAGTAGTTTTGTTTCATCTTAAACACACATAAACTTTATTTTTGTAAACTCATGTTTTTTTATTCCAAACTGGACAAAAAGCAGCCAAAGTAGTTTGAACAATGTTTGAAGAAAGTAACCTGCCACTTTAAGAAACATCACAACAGAAACTCCTGCCCAATTTAGGGAGGATGACACCCCCAAAACTAGAAGATAAACTCTTAAACCCTCTCAGGGAGGGAGAAGGTGGTATGAAGTACCTCACCCTCACGCACCTGGCCTGTTTGGTGGCCATGTTTGGCCCATGTATCTGAAACATAAAAACATCACTTAGGACCGACTGACCCATGTTCACATGGAACCTTTCTCCTCTTCTGCCACCATCTCCCACCTCAGAGGGGGCAGGTGGTACCTCAGTGGTTAGAGCGTTCGCCTGCGGACTGGAAGTCAACAGGAAGTTCGCGGGTTTGCATCCCACTGAGTTCACGTCTGGAGTCCTTGGAGGAGACACCTAACCCCCTGTTTCTCCTACCATTGGCGCCGTTGTGGGCAGCCTGTATAATTAATCTACCGTAATTTCACGACCATAAGGCACCTAAAAGTCTCAAATTTTCTTCAAAATGAGCGGTGCGCCCTATCTGATTTGTGATTTGTGGACGTATCAGAGAACCATCAGGCGGACGCAGTTGAAAACATGAGAATGTTAAAGGGTGAAGTGTGTGTGTGGATTATGTATAAAAGAACAGGTGTGTGTTTTATGCAGAACATTGCTGTTTTAAAAACACTGAAAATGGAAAAGAGACACGCTTATGAAGCTCAGTTTAAACTGATGGCGATCAGCTGCGCCGGGCGAGTTACGCCACAGTTTGCCAGTGGATTGTAGATGCTTGGGCTAACGTGTCTGCTGGCACTGTTGTCCGAGCTTTCCCAAAAGCAGGCATCATTTCCGAGGAGCTGCACGGTTCAGAAAGTGTGGAAAGTGAACCTGCGAGGTTGGATTTAGAGCAGCTGTTAGATTCTGAACCAGAGGATGAGGACTTTGATGGATTTAATAAATGACTTTATGACGACTGTAACTAATATTTAAATAAAACCAACCAAACTCAGTTTTACTCCTGATCTATTTTTAAATACGTACGTGTGTGTGCGTATGCGCGTCTATGTGTGTGTGTTGTTGTAAGGCGGACTTACGTAGTAGAGGATATGTAAATAAAACCTATCATCAGGTGCGCCTTATGTGTGTGTTAAATACAGAACACGCAAAATTTGGACTGTGCCTTTTAATACGGTGCGCCCTATGGTCGTGAAAATACGGTATACTGATTTGGACCTTGACATGACGTATGTTACCGTCGGCACCAGGTCAACCATATCTTTACCCTAAATAAAACTCTCTGAACTTTATCTTTGGTCTGGCTTTTAATCCTTAATTTCAGAAATAGTTTTTAATACAGACTGAATACCGTGGTCGACCTCTACGCTTTTCTACCGAGCTACAAACAAACCTGAATGGACGCTTTTATAAATGACGTCATATCTTTGTTTCTATTGGCTTGATGACTGTTTTCAGGACACTCAATTGTAAGTTATTGCGAGCGATAAATTTGACGTATTTTGGGGAAAATTTAAGGTTGGAAATTCCTCAAATAAAATCATAAATAAAGGAACTTCTTTCCCTTTTTTCTGGTAGTAAAGATGTTCCATCATCTAGTGATTCAGAATGAAGTCTAACTTAGTGCACCGATGAGCTGGGATCTCTACTTGATGAAGAAAAAGTTTTCCTCCTGCTGGCTGCTGCTTTAATCCGGCTGATTGAAGACCCATCCCAAAGGAATAACCCAGAGAAAAGGCTGCAGTAAGCCTGTTAAATCTGACCCCAGACAGATGCTTTAACTCAGGATTAGACTTTTTTTTTCCTCCTTACCGCTCTGCTGGTAGCCCGCGGCAACCGATCAAACATATGTGAGCTAATTTAATCCTGAAATGGATTATTACCTCCATCCATACATCCACCCATCCACCCTTACATACATCCATCCATCCATACACCCATCCACCCATTCATCCACCCATACATCCATTCATCCATCCGTCCATCCATCCATCCATCCACCCATCCATGGCCGTCTGTATGGCTCTAGATTTCCAGTCTGTGTTGTAACAAAGTCTCTTCTGTCTGATTGGTGTGAAGACTTTATTCTCCGGTGAGTAAGGTGTGAAGAAAGTGGGCCGGGCCTCGTACCTGGTGTTGAGACACAGAGGTGTCTGTGTGTATGGTTGCCAGGCGACAGGACTGTTTTTGTTTATCTGAACCTTGAGCAGACAGAAACCGAGCTGGTCGCCAGGACAATGGAGGCTGATCAGAAAGGAAATGGAAAGTTCCTCCAGCGAGGGGGAAGTGTGTTGGTGTGTGTGTGTGTGTGTAGGACAGGATTTCCTCTCTGAAACAAACAGGACTCTGGCATTCGCAACTTTTCTATTTCAGGATGTGGGATGGAAAAAGAAACAACCTGATTGATTCAAGTCCATATTATTCCTGTGGCGGGGTATCACTACGGACACCTCAAAGGTACTCGAGGAAAGATTAGATCACCCACCTTGCATAGGGTTCATGTGTGTAGGATGTTACACAAGGGGTTCATCCAGACCGGAAAGTGAGGGGATAGAGGATCCAATCAGGTTAAAGGGTCCATCTCATACATTGTATCCTCTGCACACACACGCACACACACACGTTTACAACATGCATTACACCATAGTTATGAAAATATATTGATTTGGTGGAGCGCAGTCACAGACCTGGAACTATGAAAGGCCGGGTATCGCTCATCCCCCCTCCCGTCCTGAGAAAGTACAAGCTCCGCCCTCTGCTCTCACTGAGACGCTATTCCTTCACCCATCTCTGAGCGGGAGGGGGAAGGCGGGCGTAAACCCGTGCGTAGCGGCCAGCCTGTATATCGGACGTTGAAAGTGAGTTTGTGAGGGCGTAAGGCCGGAATGGAGGCGGGTGAGGAGGGCGGGCGGGTGGTGAGGAGGGAGGGGGCGTGGCTACGTCAAATGCGTCATACTTTAGACATCTGCTCATTGGTTGTTTTGTCTGAGCGTTCCAGAAATCCACAGAAAAACGGGTTAAATCAATCTAGAACACGCGCGCACGCACGCACACACATAGACTTTTCGGAAAAAAAGACTTTTTTTTTTGCGACTTTTCCCCGAAAAAGTTAAAATCGTCCCAAAAAAATGTTGCGAAAAGTTGACGAAAACTCGCAGATGCGAGTTTTCGTCAACTTTTCGCAACATTTTTCCTCAACATTCTCAAAAAGGTTGCAAAAAAAGTCCTTAAAAGTCTAATTTTTTCGGAAAAAAGTCGCAAAAAAAGTGGCTTCGCGACTTTTTCAAGACAGTAGTTCCTTAAAAGGCGACTTTTTTTTTTCGGAAAAAAGTCGCAAACATGAACCAACATGAACCATCATGAAAAAAAAAGTCGCCTTTTAAGGAACTACTGTCTTGAAAAAGGCTCGAAGCCACTTTGTTTTGCGACTTTTTTCCGAAAAAATTCAACTTTTAAGGAACTACTGTCTTAAAAAAGTCGCTTTGCGACACACACACACACACACACACACACACACACGCACGCACGCGCCCTTTAAGAGACCCCTTAGTTTGGTGACTTTTAAACAAAGTCAGGAGCTGCTCTCCGATAATTGTAAAACATGAGGACAGAATCTGAAGTGAACTGAGCACAGTGAAATGAAGCATTTGAAGCAGCGAGTAAACAATCATAAAACTCCCATAAATGTCCGTCATATGAAAAGTGGACCACATCATGGAAAGAAATGTAAATTAAGATGTTTGCACATCATCGATCCCAGTTGAACCCATTTAGAAACCGTTACCTGGTAACCGCACGATGCTGTTCGACAGGAAAGACCTCCCATAGACTACGCTGTAACCATAACAACCAAACAACATGTTATTTTTCTCTGCCTCTTTCACATTTTCGTCTAGAACAGGGCTGGGCAAACTTTTTGGTTCGTGGGCCACATTGAGTTCTGACATTTGACCAGGGGGCTGGAACAGGATCAGATGGATGGCATCCTTTGGTAACCTCTAGATTAGACGATAGAATGACGCTAGATTTTAAACAAGCGTTTGAACATCTTCTTCTTCTTTTGGCTTTTCCCTTCAGGGGGCGCCACAGAAAGTCAGTTTCTTCCATCTAACCCTATCTGCTGCATCCTCTTTGGTCACACCAACTATCTTCATGTCTTCCTTCACTGTATCCATGAACCTCCTCTTTGGTCTTCCTCTAGTCCTCTTTCCTGGTGGTTCCAAACCCAGCATCCTTCTTCTGATGTACTCTCTCTCTCTCCTCTGCACATGTCCAAACCATCTCAGTCTGACCTCTCTGACTTTAAAACCTCTAACATGTGCTGTTCCTCTGATCCTGTCCATCCTGGTCACTCCCAGAGAGATCCTCAGCATCTTCATCTCTGCTACAAACATCTCTGTTTTCTGTCTTTTCCTCAGTGACACTGTCTATAGACCAATCAGGATGGCCGCTCTCACCACACTGTCTCTAGACCAGCGGTCGGCAACCCGCGGCTCCGGAGCCTCATGCGGCTCTGTCAAAGGTTGCCGACCGCTGGTCTAGAGACAGTGTGGTGAGAGCGGCCATGCTGATTGGTCTATAGACAGTGTGGTGAGAGCGGCCATGCTGATTGGTCTATAGACAGTGTGGTGAGAGCGGCCATGCTGATTGGTCTAGAGACAGTGTGGTGAGAGCGGCCATGATGATTGGTCTATAGACAGTGTGGTGAGAGCGGCCATGCTGATTGGTCTATAGACAGTGTGGTGAGAGCGGCCATGCTGATTGGTCTAGAGACAGTGTGGTGAGAGCGGCCATGCTGATTGGTCTATAGACAGTGTGGTGAGAACGGACATGCTGATTGGTCTAGAGCAGCGGTCGGCAACCTTTGACACCGAAAGAGCCATTTGAACCCGGTTTCCACGGAAAAGAAAACACTGGGAGCCGCACATCTAAAATGAAAAAAAAAAAAAACTTCTACTACTTTACCGCAGCATGTTTCTTATGAAATCCACGTGCTACAGAGAAAATTAAATTTTATTCATTTAATGAACACATTTTGAATTCTTGAAAAATAATAACAATGAATGTCTCTTTCAAATAAATTAAAAAGCTGAATTTAAATTGTCCATGTAGCAAACGAAAGCAGAAAAATGCCATGAGGCGTCATCCTTATATCCATTTATCTAAAATGAAGATAACACTGTATATATTGCTTTTTCTTACCTTTACACTTTGTATAAACAACTATAGTGTGGTTATGTCTTATGAAGTGCTACGGAGAAAATTACATTTTACCGATGTAATGAACACATTTTGAATTCTTGAAAAAATAATAATGTCTGAATGTCTCTTTTGAATAAATTAAAAAGCTGAATTTAAATTGTGCATGCAGCAAACAAAAGGGAAAAATCCGTGAGCCGTCATCCTTATATCGCCTTGGGCTTTCAAAGTATGCAGCGGAGCATACTTTGTGATATTTCAAGATCACAATAATCTTCAAATTTAGAACTAAAATAATATAAAAACTAACACAAATAAAACACACTTCAATTAAATACAAAAAAAAATTTTTTTAGCAATTTATTTTTCCAAGCCAATCAGAGCCGCATTATAAGGATGAAAGAGCCGCATGAGGCTCCGGAGCCGCGGGTTGCCGACCGCTGCTCTAGACCAATCAGCATGGCCGCTCTCACCACACTGTCTCTAGACCAATCAGCATGGCCGCTCTCACCACACTGTCTATAGACCAATCAGCATGGCCGCTCTCACCACACTGTCTCTAGACCAATCAGCATGGCCGCTCTCACCACACTGTCTCTAGACCAATCAGCATGGCCGCTCTCACCACACTGTCTCTAGACCAATCAGCATGGCCGCTCTCACCACACTGTCTCTAGACCAATCAGCATGGCCGCTCTCACCACACTGTCTCTAGACCAATCAGTTTGGCCGCTATCACCACGCTGTCTCTAGACCAATCAGCATGGCCGCTCTCATCACACTGTCTCTAGACCAATCAGCACGGCCGCTCTCACCACGCTGTCTCTAGACCAATCAGCACGGCCGCTCTCACCACACTGTCTCTAGACCAATCAGCATGGCCGCTCTCACCACACTGTCTATAGACCAATCAGCATGGCCGCTCTCACCACACTGTCTCTAGACCAATCAGCATGGCCGCTCTCACCACACTGTCTCTAGACCAATCAGCATGGCCGCTCTCACCACACTGTCTCTAGACCAATCAGCATGGCCGCTCTCACCACACTGTCTCTAGACCAATCAGCATGGCCGCTCTCACCACACTGTCTCTAGACCAATCAGTTTGGCCGCTATCACCACGCTGTCTCTAGACCAATCAGCATGGCCGCTCTCATCACACTGTCTCTAGACCAATCAGCACGGCCGCTCTCACCACGCTGTCTCTAGACCAATCAGCACGGCCGCTCTCACCACACTGTCTCTAGACCAATCAGCATGGCCGCTCTCACCACACTGTCTATAGACCAATCAGCATGGCCGCTCTCACCACACTGTCTCTAGACCAATCAGCATGGCCGCTCTCACCACACTGTCTCTAGACCAATCAGCATGGCCGCTCTCACCACACTGTCTCTAGACCAATCAGCATGGCCGCTCTCACCACACTGTCTCTAGACCAATCAGCATGGCCGCTCTCACCACACTGTCTCTAGACCAATCAGCATGACCGCTCTCACCACACTGTCTCTAGACCAATCAGCATGGCCGCTCTCACCACGGTTTTCTACACTTTCCCTTTCATTTCATCTGAAACTCTTCTGTCACACATCACACCTGATACTTTCCTCCACCCGTTCCATCCTGCCTGCACACGCTACTTCACCTCTTTTCCACACTCTCCATTGCTCTGGACTGTTGATCCTAGATACTTAAAATCTTCCACTTTCTTTATCTCTTCTCCCTGTAACCTCACTTTTCCATTTGGATCCCTCTCATTCACACACATGTACTCTGTTTTACTCTGACTAATCTTCAAACCTCCACCTCTCCAGCTTTTCCTCCACCTCTTCCCTCCTCTCACTACTAAATATATCTAGAGTGCACCATCTAGTGACAAAACATCAGATTCACGGGGAAAATAAAACATTAAGAAGGTTTATTTATTTCATTTTTTATGTTCGGCGGGCCGGATTGAAACGTTTAACGGGCCCCCATGTGGCCCGCGGGCCGTGGTTTTACCTATGCCTGGTCTAGAATACATTTGTTTCATCACAAACCGTTTTTCTGTGTCATTGTTTAAACTAACTTCTGGTTCAGTTCTTCCACCGTACCACCCCACAAAACCCCTCGCTCTGTTCCACATGTGTTTAACGACAGACGCTGCAGGGTAAAGCATCTCCCAAAACGTAACCCACTCCAGACAGTGAGGCCATTTAAACTGGTCCTGCCAGTGTGCTAAAAACTTACACGATGAAAAATATGACAACAAACATTTGAACTGGTACACTGTCGAGCCCTGAGGTAACCCAGTGGTACCTACTGGTTGCAGATCACTTTGAATTGGCACCCCTGGTACAGGCTGTGTGAAGAGACAGGCTGCAAACATGAGCTCTAATTATGTTTTAAAATCAAAATCTTGGCATTTACGCTCATCTTTACGGAAGGTTTGAAGTGAGGTGGTTTTAAGTGGGACGGGCTATCGCTTTTTGGCCCTGGTTCGATGATACCTTGCCAACTCCTGAGCTAAAGTAGTAAGATCAGGGACACCCTATTGAAGGCTGGCATCTGGAACAGTCCTCACGTACCCACAGTGGGCTGAGAGAGAGGATCAAAGATTTAGAATTTTTGGTCTACTTTTAAAAATATCGAGGTTCAGTAGATGAAAGCCGAGGTGAAGTGGAACATACTCCCCCATGTCGTGGTTTTTATGTAACTTTTTGCATTTCCTGCTCTGCCCATAAGTCTAGACCTCCGATCTGACACCCCTCCTCAGGTTTTAGTACTCATAGCAGTCACAGTAATGTCCTCCCTCGCAACGCCGTTCTCCTCTTCACTAGCAAATGCCCCCGGGTGGATTCCTGGGAGCTCGGCCCCTCCCTCTGAAGGCAGTTAACGGCTCTCCTTTCAGATGCCGGTTATTTTTAGTCTAAATTTGCTGCAGGATTTTTTCTGTGTTTCCGGCGGGATGAGAAGACTGTGGAGGGGTGGATCTAATGAGTGTGGCGTCACTAATAACATTCAGCTGCACCAAATGAAGCCAATACAGATGTGATTTTATGCCAATGTGGACGGTGCCATATTGAATTTTTGGAGCAGGAAATATGCAGCCATTGGTCTGAATCTGCTTTCCTATGGCGAACCCCTTTCCATCCAGGAGAGAGCTTTACGAAGGGATTCTAAATTCAGCCAATCCGTCTGATTCACGGTCCGGCTTCGTGTTGTCATTGGCTAAGTAACACCAGTCAGTCAAACCTGTCAAAGAGAGAGGGAGAAGCGAGAAAGAAGGAGGAAGATTTTAAGTATCTAGGATCAACAGTCCAGAGCAATGGAGAGTGTGGAAAAGAGGTGAAGAAGCGTGTGCAGGCAGGCTGGAACGGGTGGAGGAAAGTATCAGGTGTGATGTGTGATAGAAGAGTTTCAGAAAAAATGAAAGTGAAAGTGTAGAAAACCGTGGTGAGAGCGGCCATGCTGATTGGTCTAGAGACAGTGTGGTGAGAGCAGCCATGCTGATTGGTCTAGAGACAGTGTGGTGAGAGCGGCCATGCTGATTGGTCTAGAGACAGTGTGGTGAGAGCGGCCATGCTGATTGGTCTAGAGACAGTGTGGTGAGAGCGGCCATGCTGATTGGTCTAGAGACAGTGTGGTGAGAGCGGCCATGCTGATTGGTCTAGAGACAGCGTGGTGAGAGCGGCCATGCTGATTGGTCTAGAGACAGTGAGGTGAGAGCGGCCATGATGAAGACTAAAGACAGTGTCACTGAGGAAAAGACAGAAAACAGAGATGTTTGTAGCAGAGATGAAGATGCTGAGGATCTCTCTGGGAGTGACCAGGATGGACAGGATCAGAGGAACAGCACATGTTAGAGGTTTTAAAGTCAGAGAGGTCAGACTGAGATGGTTTGGACATGTGCAGAGGAGAGAGAGAGAGTACATCAGAAGAAGGATGCTGGGTTTGGAACCACCAGGAAAGAGGACTAGAGGAAGACCAAAGAGGAGGTTCATGGATACAGTGAAGGAAGACATGAAGATAGTTGGTGTGACCGAAGAAGATGCAGCAGATAGGGTTAGATGGAAGAAACTGACTTGCTGTGGCGCTCCCTGAAGGGAAATGATGGAAGGAGGAGGAGAAGTTTGTTTCTCAAAATGCATTACGCCATATAAAAAAACAAAACAAAACAGAAGTCGTGCATTTATTATCTGTTTATTAAAGCGTAATAAAAAATACATTAATCTTCATCATTTGATCCGTTTCAACATTGCTTTGGTCGGTTGGATCAACGACAAAGCACGTTTCTGCTCAGCTGCCCACTGATTCCTGGGGAGATATCGATGTTAGGAAAATAAGAATTGATCTGGGATCAGTTTTAATAATACCAATATACTGTTTATCTGAATCTATAAAAATTAGAATTAAGAAAACTGTGTGATAACTAGGATAACAAAGCCAGATGTTTTTCATGACCATATTGACTCGGTAATGGCTGCTGACTTTACAATAGAAGTCTATGGGTGCTGATGTTTTTTGGGGCCGGTGGTGCTTCCTATTTGGAATGCAGGGGGATACTTAATAATAATAATGCATTGAACTTATATAGCGCTTTTCTAGACACTCAAAGACGCTTTACATATATATATGCATTATTCATTCACTCCATACAATCATTCACACACACACATTCATTCCTGATGATGGGAGCTACCATGCAAGGCGCAGACCACTATCATCAGAAGCAACTGGGGGTTCGGTGTCTTGCTCAAGGACACCTCGGCATGGACTCTGGGCGGGGGATCGAACCTGCGACCTTCCGGTTACGGAGTGGTCGCCCTACCCACCGAGCCATCCTTCCCCCTTGCTTGCTATTTCGAGCCCCCTGTGCACAGTTACTACAGTTACTCAGTGTTTTAACTCCTGATCAAACAGCTGTATGTCATCTTCTTAAAATAATCAATGAATCCTCCAATCGACGATCGTCAGGTAGATCATCTCTCCAAGTCTAAACACGAAGGAAAGCAGGGCTGTTTAAATTTGATTCCTCATTTTTTTGGGTGCAGCTTCTGGGTGGCGCTCTGAGCTGAAGTGGGAAGCTTTCTCCAACTAAGAGCTTCTCTCTGATAATCAGACAGAAAGACAAAATCATCAAAGTATTAACTGAACAGAACCAGATTTTCTTCAAACATCTACGGTTCCTCTTGCTTTGTTTAGATCCATACAGTACGTCCAGACGTATGACTCGCTACGTCACGTCTGATAAGTGTGTCACGGGTTTAATTTTGCATTAGGAATTATGAACGTGTCCAATAGTGGTGGAAAAGGGTTTATTTATCTTCTAATGGGAGCCTTAGGGTGGTGTTTATCTTGGTATTATTAAATATCTCTATCACACTGTGTCAGACTTCAAGGTTTAAACAACAACCTCCTTCTTATCAGTCAAATGGTTGGATTGAAATTTTCTCTTTAGTGAAACAAATCCTCCACGATCCTCTACCGGACCACTCCCATGGACTCTAGCTAGATGTTTACCTGGTCCCTCTACCCAGATCTCCCTTCTAGAAGTTTTACCAGGACTTCTACCCGGTGTTCTATCAGGCTTTTCAATAGACCAGGTCGGTCACCCTGTTCTCTTCCTACCTGATGGTTCACTATCTGTTCACTACTGATTTGGATCCATCAGGTTTTTTTTTTTTCCGTAGTCAAGCGTCCTGTCCTGAGCAGAGTGTGTGTGGATCTCTCCTCCTGACCTCTTGGTGATTCAGCAGCGAATCGTCTGCAGTTTAAAAATAACTTTGAGCTGCTGGGAAGCTGAATTCTTTCTCTCTGTTTCCTGGTGGAAGTTTTTGAATGTGGTGACTAGAACAAAGAGGAGGGAGGAATGGGGGGTTTGGTTCATCTTTTCTGCTGTGCGGAGCAGCGTGGGGAGGGGGTGCGAACATGTCTGACTGTCAGCTGATCCCAAACCTGTTTGGGAATGTTTCCAGAAGACGTTTAAAGAGCTAGAACTTCTTTTTTTTTAACGTAGACGAGTCTGTTTCTGGAAATCTTCCAAACAGAATTTTTTTTTTGAAGGAAGTTTTAAAGTTTACGTTCAGTTTAAAAGTTGAGTCATTTCTTCTAAACTTCTAAAGATTTGAATTTCAGAGTAAAACTCATAGATCCAGACAGATGAGAAAGTTCAGGATTTCAAAAGGAGTCACTGGTCGTGTTTATGATCTAAGGATGTGACTCATTGTTTTTACAAATGATTTCACTTTTAAAAACATCCAGTAACTGTTTGTTTTCAAAGCTTATGATGTCAGCTTCATGGACAAGATAAGACAAGCACTCTTAAATTAGGTTTAACAGGAAGTCCAGCTGGTTGAAAACCTTTTAAATTTATCTGGATAATGTGTTTTAATCCTTAAAAAATCACAGGTTTAGTTGCCGGGAAACAAATCCTGTGTCTGGATGAGTCTGGTCTATCTGTTACTCTAGTTCCAAGACGGGATCAATCTGAGCAAACGAACATCCAAGTGAACCAATCAGAAAGATGGATGTGATGTCATCAAAGCTGCTAGAAAACTTTGAGGATATGAATAAACCTGAGACGTGCATGTAGAGAGTCTGCTTGAACATGGCTAGTTATGTTACAATTAGACATTTTAACAAATGGAACAAACTCAGTTTGTTGCTGCACTTTTTGTTTTTACAAGTCGATCTACGTTCCTACCCTCACCATGGTAACCAGGATCTACGTTCCTACCCTCACCATGGTAACCAGGATCTACGTTCCTACCCTCACCATGGTAACCAGGATCTACGTTCCTACCCTCACCATGGTAACCAGGATCTACGTTCCTACCCTCACCATGGTAACCAGGATCTACATTCCTACCCTCACCATGGTAACCAGGATCTACATTCCTACCCTCACCATGGTAACCAGGATCTACATTCCTACCCTCACCGTGGTAACCAGGATCTACATTCCTACCCTCACCATGGTAACCAGGATCTACATTCCTACCCTCACCATGGTAACCAGGATCTACATTCCTACCCTCACCATGGTAACCAGGATCTACATTCCTACCCTCACCGTGGTAACCAGGATCTACATTCCTACCCTCACCGTGGTAACCAGGATCTACGTTCCTACCCTCACCATGGTAACCAGGATCTACGTTCTACGATCTACGAATCGGCCATGCTGATTGGTCTCTAGACCAATCAGCATTGCCGCTCTCACCACACTGTCTCTAGACCAATCAGCATGGCCGCTCTCACCACACTGTCTCTAGACCAATCAGCACGGCCGCTCTCACCACACTGTCTCTAGACCAATCAGCATGGCTGCTCTCACCACACTGTCTCTAGACCAATCAGCATGGCCACTCTCACCACACTGTCTCTAGACCAATCAGCATGGCCGTTCTCACCACACTGTCTCTAGACCAATCAGCATGGCCGCTCTCACCACACTGTCTCTAGACCAATCAGTATGGCCGCTCTCACCACGGTTTTCTACACTTTTCTTTCATTTCATCTGAAACTCTTCTATCACACATCACACCTGATACTTTCCTCCACGCGTTCCAGCCTGTCTGCACACGCTTCTTCACCTCTTTTCCACACTCTTCATTGCTCTGGACTGTTGATCCTAGATACTTAAAATCTGACTTTAAAACCTCTAACATGTGCTGTTCCTCTGATCCTGTCCTTCCTGGTCTCACGATGTCTGGTGTTTGTTTCTTTATCAGTAGGATTTGTCATCATTTTTTTCTTCTTCATGTTTTCCTCACCGTGAAGGAGGGTGTAAGGGTAGGAATGTGCTGAAATTGTTTATTTGTTTTTTTTTTCTTGTACTTTTGTTTCTTTTTGAGACTTTTTCACTGGCCTCGTGAAAAAAGTGATTTTTCTGCCTGTAGTTTGATTCTTGGGGGGTTGTTAAGATGGTACCTTTTATGACACAAAGTCAAGTGTTTCTCCACATTGTACCAATTAGACGTCGACACACACCCTGAAAATGACTCACACACACACGTGTTTCTTTCTCAGTTTAAATGCAAGTGTTATTTTTAAAGAAAAGCAACAAAATAAAGTTCTATTTTTGACGCGGGGCAGTAATGAGTGCTGCTATTTTTAGAACAGGCTTGTGGGAGACTTTTTAATCCTTGGGGGCCACTTGGTGCCCGCGGGCACCGTGTTGGTGACCCCTGACGTACATCAATAGACAGAAATGTTCTGGGTTCCTGGTAAAATGTTTTCATTTGTACTCAGATTAATCTGGCTGACGTCTATCCTCAGCTTAAAGCTTCAAAGTGTTTATTATGAACTTTTTTTTTGACTGAGGAAGATGTTTTAGTTGCAGTCTCTGAACCCGAGACTCAATCCAGACACAAATTGTGTCCGTTTTTTTTCAGAAATCCCAAAGATTGGTTAAAAACAAGGTCAGGATAAAAACTACAGAGGTTTTCTTTCATCCCGTGTGGTTCCTCACCAGCACCACTATCCTTTACTTCCTCCTTCTATTATTTATAACTCTACTACTTCACTCCAGGTAGAATTCGTCCACGCTCACAGTGGTTTTACCCCAAAAAAAAAAAACTACAACCATGTTTATTTTAGGGCTGCATCTAACAATTATTTTGATGATCGATTAATCTGGCGATTATTGGCTCGATTAATCGATTAATTGATTAATCGGGTAGAATTGACAACTTAATAAATAATAGATTTTTGGCATTTTATTGAATGTAGTTATGCAAAACACAACTCATAACCACTTAAACAACACATTGGGCTCATTTTAATAAGTAAAAATGTTATATAAAATAATAAATCTACTTACTGTAAACAGTGAAGGTAAATCACCCATAAAATGTGTTTTATAGTACTGGCTAAAAAAACATAAAATGGAAACTGTTGACCATCAAGGATCACATTTAAAAACAAGAAATCATTAACAGTTTTAGATTAGCAAATTTAACCTAAGGCCATTAAACGCCTGCCGGATGTGGATCGCCATCTGATCATGGAGAACCTGAAGAAGCAGTGGGACGGCACCATGAGGGAGTACCAGCTGCTTCCGTTCAGCATCCACAAACTAGGGGTAGGCGGATCGATCCTAATATTGATAATATCGATACCAACGCTAGTTTCTATCTGTTAGCTAGTATCGATATCGATCGATACTCCAACTACAATATCTACTATTATATATATATATTATATATATATTGTATATATATTATACATATATTATATTATAATATGTTATATTATATATATATTACATATATATACTATAGTATAATATATACTCCAACTATATAATATATATGGGTGGAGACAGTGGCCGCGTGGTTAGCGCGTTCGCCCGCGGACCGGAAAATCGCGGGTTCGCGTCCCACGGAGAGCACGTCTAGGGTCCTTGGAGAAGACACCTAACCCCCACTTCTCCCACCATTGGCGCCGTTGAAGGGCAGCCTGCTGCGGTGTAAGGAGTGCAGCAAACAAATTTCCCCGGTGAGGGATGAATAGAGTAATTCAAAATAAACAAATAAAAAAAAAAAATATCGATACTGGGATTGAAGTTTTACCCCTCGCACTTTGCTTCCGTTTTTTTTTTTTTTTTAATTAACCTAACTGATTTGTCTGTAAAATATGCGTAAATGCTGTGTGTTGCCCCTGTATGCTAAAGCGAGGCGGCCCCGCCCCCTCCTCTCTTTCGCTTTGACTTGTCACATGACTCAGCGACTCGGGGCCAGGAAACAAAAAAAAAAAACGCAAGTCGGTAAAAGTAGAGAGAGATGGAAAAAAGAGAAGTAGCGTGTGGCTGTACTTTGAGGCACCATGTGCAGAAAAGCTGTTAAATATAGTAACACTACAAATTAAAGAATCACCCCAAAGAAAAACTTGAGAAACGGAGGAGAAAACACTGCCCCCTTCTGTTTCCTAGAGGCAGCGCTCATTAACAGAGACGCTCCAATTTTAATTGTGAAAGTACAACAAAATCATCTTTAACATTAGTTAACATTTGTTTGTAACTGGTCACTTCTATGGATCTACCTACTAACCTGTGTTTATACATATACTTGGTCATATTATATATATGACCAAACCCTTGATGCAAAAATAGTCATTTAAAAAATTAAAATATCGGTATCGATATCGGTATCGGCGATATTGGTCTGATGTTTACTTGGTATCGGATCGATACCAAAACTTGCGGTATCGCACACCCCTACCACAAACCCGCCCAGAAAAACTACGAGAAGTGTCTGAGGAAGAAAATGAACGACCTGGAGAAGAGCATTAGATTCCTAGAAAGCTATAAAACCATTTACATCCTGGATGACGACGTGGACCAATGTGGAGAGCATTTCATGGAACTGGTCATGGAGGATGGTGAATGAGGACAATAAGACCAATCATAGCTCTAACCTTGTTCAGAGGTATAGTACCAAACAAAAATGGCCGAGGTTAACATGAGTAAAAATACACAAAAATCAATCAAGTTGTGTAATATTAGGTGCAGTTGACAGCAAAAACTTTCTAAACGATTAATCGATGACTAAATTAGTTGACAACTATTTCAATAATCGATTGTAATCGATTAATTCGATTAGTTGTTTCAGCCATAGTTTATTTGATCATATTTACAGAGTTTATTCTTTTTGAGAATTTGTTTCTATCTGTTAGTTTAAATCTACAAAAACATGATGTATTTTTAGGACTTTTGATGATGTTGTTTTGGTGTGAGTACTCTGTAGAGAAAGAGAGCAGAGTACGAGGCTGTGTAGACGTAGACGTGTCTGGATGCAGGCCTGATTGGGTCTGACGTGCTCTTAGACCGATGAGGAAGCCGAAAGGTTTCAGAGAGAAACCACAGCCTGCTGTTTTCTGACTTCCTGCGATCTGATTGGTCGGCTCGGAGGAACGAACTGTGTCTTCATGTGACGAAGACTTCCTGTTAGGAAGCAGAGACGTCGAGGTGGCAGCATGAAGACAGCTCTGCCCTGACTTTTTTGAGTCCCTGCAGACGTCCAATCAGACGGGATTTGGTGCAGGAAGGTAGCGGCCCAGCCATGAGTGGGGGTGTCCCTCAGGGCCACGACCTGAGCCCCTTTTGGCATCGCTGGCTCCGAAACAGGAAGGCCTTGTGGGACGACCAGCCGATGGACCATTACGAGTGGAGAACACCCGCCCGGATGGCTCCAGAAGGTCCAACCCGACCAGGCTCGACCCGCAGATTCCTCCCGTTCTTCAGGTCCATGTCTGAACCTGGAGCCAATGTGGACTTCCAAAAGACTCAACTCCAAGGGACGGGGTCTGATGCAGAAAACAGAGCGCCACCTTTCAGCAGCTTCATCAACTCGCTGTCCCGGAGGATCAGCAGAGGGCAGAGAGCCGCACCAGGACTGGAGGGAGGTAAGACGGGTAGGGAGTACAAATCAGAGACAGATAAGAGGTAGAGGCAGTGACGGGCAGTGAGAGGACAGACCTGTACGTAGGGATGGGCATCATTAAGATACTCTTCTTTTTGATACCAACATGATCTGATTTATCATCAGTACCCATACTTATAGCCCCTCCCCTTTCCAGTGGAGCAGGAAAGGGAAAACGTCCTGTTTATTAAACCTCATCCAATCAAAACCCTCCAAACCAGGTTTGACCTGTTACCAGGTTTTTATTTATTTATTTATGTTTCACTTTTATTGAGTGGGAGTGTGAGCGGTCCCAGGAGGAATCGATCCAGACGGCAACTCTGCCACTAGACCAACGGCCCTGGGACCGAGCCGTTACCAGGTTTTTACACCAGTATTGTTAAAAATATCGTTAAGGCTGAAACTGTTCCGTTCCGGTATCTTCCGCTTTGTCCAGATCGTGGGAACAACGGTCTCAGTCGGGAAGCTCAGACTTCCCTGGCCCAGGCCACATCCTCCAGCTCACCTGGGAGGCTAACCTGGTTAGTTTTGAGTTTCTTCTGTTCCGTTCCGTCATCTTCCGCTTGTTCCGGGGTCGGGTCGCGGGGGCAACAGCCTCAAACGGGCAGCCCAGGCCTCTCTCTCCCCGGCTGCATCCTCCATCTCACCTGGAAGGATCCCAAGTCGTTCCCCGGCCAGCTGTGAGACATAGTCTCTCCAGCAAGTCCGGCGTCTGCCTCTTGGTCTCCTCCCGGTGCCCAAAACACCTCGCTTGCGAGGCGCTCGGTGGGCATCCTGACCAGATGCCCGAACCACCCCATCTGGCTCCTCTCGACCTGGAGGAGGAGCGGCTCAACACCGAGCTCCTCCCGGATGGCAGAGCTCCTCACCCGATCTCTGAGTGAGAGCCCAGCCATCCTGCAGAGGAAGCTCATTTCGGCTGCTTGTACCCGCAATCTCATTCTTTCGGTCACCACCCACAGCTGGTGACCATGGTGAGGGTAGGAACGAAGATCCTGGTTAGCATGGTGAGGGTAGGAACAAAGATCCTGGTTACCATGGTGAGGGTAGGAACGTAGATCCTGGTTACCATGGTGAGGGTAGGAACGTAGATCCTGGTTACCATGGTGAGGGTAGGAACGTAGATCCTGGTTACCATGGTGAGGGTAGGAACGTAGATCCTGGTTACCGTGGTGAGGGTAGGAACGTAGATCCTGGTTACCATGGTGAGGGTAGGAACGTAGATCCTGGTTACCATGGTGAGAGTAGGAACGTAGATCCTGGTTACCATGGTGAGGGTAGGAATGTAGATCCTGGTTACCATGGTGAGGGTAGGAACGTAGATCCTGGTTACCATGGTGAGGGTAGGAATGTAGATCCTGGTTACCATGGTGAGGGTAGGAACGTAGATCCTGGTTACCATGGTGAGGGTAGGAACGTAGATCCTGGTTACCATGGTGAGGGTAGGAACATAGATCCTGGTTACCATGGTGAGGGTAGGAACGTAGATCCTGGTTACCATGGTGAGGGTAGGAACGTAGATCCTGGTTACCATGGTGAGGGTAGGAACGTAGATCCTGGTTACCATGGTGAGGGTAGGAACGTAGATCCTGGTTACCATGGTGAGAGTAGGAACGTAGATCCTGGTTACCACGGTGAGGGTAGGAACACAGATCAACTTGTAAACCGAGAGCTTTGCTTTTCGGCTCAGCTCTCTCTTTACCACGACTGACCGATGCAGCGTCCTAATTATTGCTGATGCCGCACCAATCCGCCTGTCGATCTCCCGCTCCATCCTTCCCCCACTCGTGAACAAGACCCCGAGATACTTAAACTCCTTCTGCTGCTCTGATTGGGACCTGGACCATGTTGGACCTCCTTCTGAGGGATATTGTCTTTTTCTCTGGACCAGTCTGTCCTGGCTGGACGGAGGCCTTATTATGAACCAGGTTTCATTCTGAAAAAAAACCATGCAGCTTTTCTTTTCAGTATTTCTGAAGCTTAGCGGAGAGGCTTTTTTTGGTTCAGAGCTCATGGTGGGGGTGAAGTCCTGGAGCTGCAGGTCACAGAGGTCCGACCCCGTCAAAGAGTTGTGGGAAAATGGCCGAAGGTCCTCAGAAAGATGGAGAGACGAAAAGTTTCCCTTTCATATGGAAATGAAGAAGTGGGGACAAAAGAAGCGAGGAGGTGTTCGGATCCGGCTGGGAAATTAGAGTGTTACCAGTTATATGCTGGTAACGGAGCACATTGTGACCAGTTAAACCAGTGACATACCAGGTCAGCTCCTCCTCTGTGCTTTGGCTTTGCTCCTGCCGAATCTTTGACCCCTGAGGGTCCCCCGGTTCCTCTCATTGCCATGATGATTGGCAGGTGTTTTGGAATCAGCTGGTTTAAATGAGACTGGTTTCTGATGAGGGGCGGAGCTAGGTGGAGCTAGGGGTGGATTTAATGGAACACGATTAGAAACATCTTCCATAAAACATTTGATTGTAAATAAAACTGAAAAAAAAAAACTGTTTAAAAACATGATTCCAGTCCACCTGAAGTTCTAAAGTTCTGGACCAGTTCAGGTTGCTGCTCAGATCTTCTACTATTTACGTCCAAGTAGTTTATTCTCCTGATTTGATCAAGATTTCTTTCCAGAACGTTTTTTTGTTGATGTTTTTCCATCTCCTTCCATCTTGATGTGATGCTGTCGACACCAGAAACCTGGATAATCCTAATTTTAACCCCACGAGTCCCTCCAACAACACATCCACACAACACTCCCTTAGGATTCCTTCTCATTTTGACTTTAATTTCAACTTGTCACTGAACTTGACTTGTTCAGGAGTGGAGGAAGGATGGAGCGGGACATCGACAGGTGGATCGGTGCAGCGTCAGCAATAACTAGGACGCTGCATCGGTTCATCGTGGTAAAGAGAGAGCCGAAAAGCAAAGCTCTCGATTTACAAGTCGATCTACGTTCCTACCCTCACCATGGTAACCAGGATCTACGTTCCTACCCTCACCATGGTAACCAGGATCTACGTTCCTACCCTCACCATGGTAACCAGGATCTACATTCCTACCCTCACCATGGTAACCAGGATCTACATTCCTACCCTCACCATGGTAACCAGGATCTACGTTCCTACCCTCACCATGGTAACCAGGATCTACGTTCCTATCCTCACCATGGTAACCAGGATCTATGTTCCTACCTTCACCATGGTAACCAGGATCTACGATCCTACCCTCACCATGGTAACCAGGATCTTTGTTCCTACCCTCACCATGGTAACCAGGATCTATGTTCCTACCCTCACCATGGTAACCAGGATCTACGTTCCTACCCTCACCATGGTAACCAGGATCCACATTCCTACCCTCACCATGGTAACCAGAATCTACATTCCTACCTTCACCGTTACCACGGTGAAGGTAGGATCCACATTCCTACCCTCACCATGGTAACCAGGATCTACATTCCTACCCTCACCATGGTAACCAGGATCTACGTTCCTACCTTCACCGTGGTAACCAGGATCTACGTTCCTACCCTCACCATGGTAACCAGGATCTACGTTCCTACCTTCACCGTGGTAACCAGGATCTACGTTCCTACCCTCACCATGGTAACCAGGATCTACGTTCCTACCCTCACTATGGTAACCAGGATCTACGTTCCTACCCTCACCATGGTAACCAGGATCTACGTTCCTACCCTTACCATGGTAACCAGGATCTACATTCCCGTCTGAGACCGTTCCCCATGCGACCCGCCCGGATTAGCGGAAGACGACGGAACGGAACTAAACCTGTCTTCCTATATTTTTATTTATGCCCATTTTAATCGATCCATACATCGCTACACATTATCTATTCAAATCCATCACAGTGGGATAAATGACTATATGTATGCTTCTGGCCACGTAATGTGGAGGAGGCACTGAGTGTGTCCTTGGATTCATTCATGTCTCTGTGAATCTGTCGTGATGGGAGTTTCCAATCGGTTTCTAGCCTGGTGAAATGATACAGTTTGAATTATATAAACAGAAGACATCAAATTGTATAAAAGTCAGACAAGAAAAGATTCAAAAAATTTCTTACAGATATTTTGGATCTTTCTGAGAAATGAATAAACAGGAAACCACACCGGGTTTAAAACGACCTCAAAAGTCCTGATTTCTCCTTTTATCTCCTGATGGCATCGTACGATTTAGAAAACTGGACCAGCCATGTTGTTATAGTGATGCCGATCCTTCAGGTTTTTAAGAAAGACCCAAAGCAGGTTATTTTTCCCCTACGATTTATCTCTCTTTGTTGGTGTTCTATCGAGATCTGCGGCCTCGTCGATAGATCGGAGTTCCGAAAACTAACCCTAATTCTAATAGAAGCATGGCAGGTCGCAGATCTCGATGGTCAGCTCATCTGGAAGGGAGGGGTGGTGTGCTGGGCATGTGCAGAAGAGTAAAGTCGATGTTCGCTGGTTATCGCTGTGATGGTTTCAACATTCATATGAAACATCAGCAGGTGATAAAAAGATGTCTCTTTGTGTGGATCAGATTTTTACCTCCATCAGGGATTAAAGTGAGATTATCTGTAGGTAGAAAACGTTTCTCACCTTCACACGTCTGCTTCTGACTGCCAGCATTTATCACCTGAGTCTCCAAACAGAGACACCAAGACAAGTTGAACCAGGTTCTATCCTGATGCATCAGACTGTTTGTTTCTTTTTGGAAGCATTGGGGTTTGCTCGCTCTACCAGCGGTGGGATTCACCCCACCCCATTTTTGGACACAGCATCCCTCTGTCATCCTCTGTAAAAAACCTTGGAGTCAAAATGGATTCTAACCTCACCTTTGACTCCCACATTCACCATCTCTACAAGGTTTCCTTCCTCCATCTTAAAAATATAGCCAGGCTACGTCCATGTCTTTCCTCCAGGCTGGATTACTGCAATGCCCTCCTTGTAGGGATCCCATGCAGGGGCTTACAAAAGCTCCAGCACATCCAGAACTGCGCTGCCCGGATCCTGATAAGGAGGCGCAAATATGACCATATCACTCCCATCCTCAAATCCCTCCACTGGCTACCCGTTAAATACAGAATCCAGTACAAGCTCCGCCTCCTCACCCATCAGTGCATACACAGCACTGCACCTGTTTATCTCCAAGAACTCCTAACCCTCCACACCACTGTCCAGGACCTGCGCTCCTCCTCCTCCTAACCCTCCACACCACTGTCCGAGACCTGAGCTCCTCCTCCTCCTAACCCTCCACACCACTGTCCGAGACCTGTGCTCCTCCTCCTACTTCCTGCATCAACCAAGGACCAAACTCTCCACTATGGGGGACAGGGCCTTCCAGGCAGCTGCTCCACGGCTCTGGAACGATCTTCCCGAGAGCTTGAGGGCTCCACAAAAAAAACTGAAGACATTTTTATTTCTAAAAATCTCTTCAAAGTTTTTAGTGTGTTTTTTGTTGTGGTTTTATTTAATTTAGCTGTTTGTTTGTTGTTTCTTTTGGTCATTGTAGCACTTTGAGATCTCCACTGGAGATAGAAAGTGCGTTTACAAATAAAATTTTTATTATTATTATTATTTCTTGCATTTAACCAATCAGTCTTTTCTGGTCGAGACAAGATGTGACGTATGCAATGCCCCCAAAACAGTCAGGCTGTCTCTCTTTGTTAATCGAGCAGATGTTCTCCGATCACTATAACTGTAAGCTTATTGGTGGAGAATGAAATTATGTGGAGGCACTCGATGGTTCTACCAGAGCAGGCAAACTATGGCCCGCAGGCCACATGCTGCCCGTTAAACCTTTTAATCCGGCCCGAAAAAACATTAGATAAATAAACCATGTTGTTTTATTTTCCTGTAATTCTGATGTTTCCTCACTAGATGGTGCACTCTAGATAATTGGCTTTGTTGCCAAAACAACAACACTGCTCCCATTACAATGTGTGTGTTTTTGTGATGCACACGCTGCCAAAATAGATTGTCAGAAAATTTCAAACCTGCATTTTAAACCTAGCGCGGTATATGCAGGTTTTTAAGCGCTAGGGCGCTTTATTTTAACATCAGCGTGCTAGAGTACGCGTGTGAAGTGGCCCTAATGGCTTTCCATATCTAGCGCGCTTGTTTACCAAAGCATGCCATCCATCTGCTCCTGTTCCGGCCCCCTGGTCAAATGTTAAGACCCAATGTGGCCCGCGAATCAAAATGTTTACCCACCCCTGTACTAGAGTCTACAAGGTTCTGATTGGCTCTCTTGGGTTCGATTGGGTTCGACTAGGCCCAACTGAGCTTGGTTCTACTAGGTTCTAATCTCATTACCGGTTCTTAACCTGTCCCCCATCCTCCTGGCTACCACCCATTTCCATCAGGATGAAGCCCATCTGCTGGTTTCTTCATATACTATAACTGTAATGGATTGGTTAGTATTAGTTTAACAGGTCTCTCCTTCATGTGGATCTCCATAAAGTTTCTTCTTTTTTCTTCTTTTTTTTTTGAGGACTTTATTTACAAAGAAGGAGGGTCTAAGTTTAGTTTTATAAAAACATGTCATTAATATTTACTGACTCATATATTTAACGATGTTTTCTTAGGTTTACTGTGTTGTGACGTCGGGCTGTACAAACATAATAAAACTGAACCACATTGAACCGGGCGTATGTGGGTCTACTGGGCTCAGTGGGTTTCTGCCGGGGTCTCGTGCCCTCCACTGGGTTCTTCTTCTTGGCTCCACTGAGCCCTACTTTAGTTTGAAGTTGTGTCAGGCGTTGCCATAGCAACGCCCCCTTTCCTGATAAAAGCTGACGTGACACAGACACGCTCCTATTGGTGGAGAGCTTCCGTGTTTACCGGTTACAATGACGACCGAGAGAGAGTGTAGACAAAGCAGCCTCTGTTTTCCTGTGTGTGTGTGTGTGTCTGTGTGTGTGTGTGTGTGTGTGTGTGTGTGTCTGTGTGTGTGTGTGTGTGTGTGTGTCTCACTTTTTCACCCCCTGGGTCTTTTAGGAACTTTGATTGACATCTGCAGTTTCTTTTCGTCCTGCATGTTTTTTTTTTTTTTTTTCTGAACTTTTAAAATCATCAGAAAAGTTTCAGATTAACTTTAATAGTTTTTATGTTTCAGATTATTTTGATCTTAAAACATTTTAAAATAAAGTGTTTCAAATGTTTCATTTAGTTTATTGATTTTATAAATTTTGAAAATTATTATTTTGTAAACAAACAGTAAACAATGTCATTTATTTGTAAAAATGGAATAATTTTATTTTGAAATCAGTTCAGTTTTAAATGCATTTTTTAATTTGTTTAAAACTTGAAGTTAATTTAAAGTTAAATTAAATTAACTTTTATTTATTTTTATGATTCAAAACAAATATTTTGATTCATTTTAATTTAAACTTTTTTTTACTTTTTATTTGAATTACTGTAAATATTTAAGAAACTTTAGTATTTTTCAAATTAAAAGTAGTCATTTTATTATTTTATTATTTTGGAATTTTATTTATTTTTTTACATTGAATCTTTAATTAGAACCTCGTTTGAAATGTTTAACGAGTTCCAGTCGTTTCAGTGACACATGCAGTTAATCTGGTTTAAACTAGATTATTATTAATATTAATTAAAAAATCAAACTTCATAAATAAGTTTGTCCAGACAGGGTGTGGGCATGAGTAACGGCTAAAAGGGGCGGGGTGGCTCTGTCCCCTGGCAGCGTGGGGTGTTTGGGAGTGGGCGTGTCCGGTTGGTAGGGTGGTGAAGGAAGTGATCCCATTCTGCACTGGGAACGGTACCAGGGGAGGCAGTGGGATCCAGTTCCTGTAAAAACAAACCAACATGATCACAGGGATGCTCAGAGTGCCACGACTCTCACCCCTCCTGGAATTTTGGCTGGAGTCAGGTTGCCCCCCCCGTCACCCCCCCACTCCCCCGCCGCCCCCTCCCTCCTCCATCAGATCGTCTACTTCTATAACATGGTTTATGTTTGTAGCAGATGTGCTTCATACAGACAGGGTGATGATTACTGCTGACAGGAGGCGGGGTACAGTCTGAACAGGTTGCCAGTTTGTTGTGGGATACCTGGTAGATACACACACACACACACACACACACACACACACACACACACACACTCACTCATTCCTAGCAGCCAATCAACCTAACGTGTATGTTTTTGGAGAAACCCACACATACATGGGTAGAACATGCAAACTCAACACAAATAGGCTTCACTCCCAGATTAAGCCTTGCTCCACCCAGGGTTACACCGTGCTAACACCGTGCCACCCCTATTGATTATTGAATTGTTCCGTTCCGTCGTCTTCCGCTTATCAGGGGGCCGAGTCGTGGGGGCAACAGCCTCAGACAGGAAGCCCAGGCTTCTCTCACCCCAGCTGTATCCTTCAGCTCACCCGGAAGGATCCCAAGTCGTTCCCCGGCCAACTGTGAGACATAGTCTCTCCAGCAGGTCCGGGGTCTGCCCCTTAGTCTCCTCCCGTTGGGACGTGCCTGAAACACCTCGCCAGCAAGGAACTCGGGGGGTATCCTGACCAAATGCCCAAACCGTCCCATCTGGCTCCCTTTGATCAGGAGGAGGAACGGCTTGACACCTGAGGGTAGAAACATAGATCCTGGTTGCCATGGTGAGGGTAGGAACGTTGATCCTGGTAACCATGGTGAGGGTAGGAACGTAGACCTTGGTTACCATGGTGAGGGTAGGAACATAGATCCTGGTTACCATGGTGAGGGTAGGAACGTAGATCCTGGTTACCATGGTGAGGGTAGTAACGTAGATCCTGGTTACCATGGTGAGAGTAGGAACGTAGATCCTGGTTACCATGGTGAGGGTAGGAACGTAGATCCTGGTTACCATAGTGAGGGTAGGAACGTAGATCCTGGTTACCATGGTGAGGGTAGGAACGTAGATCCTGGTTACCATGGTGAGGGTAGGAACGTAGATCCTGGTTACCATGGTGAGGGTAGGAACGTACAGTAGAAGGATCCCAAGTCGTTCCCCGGCCAGCTGTGAGACATAGTCTCTCCAGCGGGTCCGGGGCCTGCCTTCTGGTCTTCTCCTGGTGGGACGTGCCCAAAACACCTCACCAGCGAGGCGCTCGGGGGGCATCCTCTCTGGCTCCTCTCGACCTGGAGGAGGAGCAGCTCGACACCGAGCCCACAGCTGGTGACCATGAAATTGTATAATTTATTCATTTTAATTTCTTGAATTTTTAAAAAATCTAGTGATTTTTGAATGAATGAATCAATTTTTAATCAAAACTGTTAGATTCTGTTAAATAAGAGCCCCACAACTGACTGGTGACCTGGTCAGGGTGTACCCCACCTTTTACCAGTGATAAGCTGGAAGAGGATCCATCACCCCCCGGGGTCTCTGTTCAAATCGACGACCCAGACTGTGAACAACTATTTTAAAAAGAAACTTTAATCGATTGGCTGTCTGCGTGACTGAACGCTGCTATGTGATTGGCTGTCTGTGTGACTGGACGCTGCTATGTGATTGGCTGTCTGCGTGACTGAACGCTGCTCTGTGATTGGCTGTCTGCGTGACTGGACGCTGCTATGTGATTGGCTGTCTGTGTGACTGGACGCTGCTATGTGATTGGCTGTCTGCGTGACTGAACGCTGCTCTGTGATTGGCTGTCTGCGTGACTGAACGCTGCTCTGTGATTGGCTGTCTGCGTGACTGGACGCTGCTATGTGATTGGCTGTCTGCGTGACTGAACGCTGCTATGTGATTGGCTGTCTGCGTGACTGGACGCTGCTATGTGATTGGCTGTCTGTGTGACTGGACACTGCTATGTGATTGGCTGTCTCCGTGACTGAACGCTGCTCTGTGATTGGCTGTCTGCGTGACTGGACGCTGCTATGTGATTGGCTGTCTGCGTGACTGGACGCTGCTATGTGATTGGCTGTCTGTGTGACTGGACGCTGCTATGTGATTGGCTGTCTGTGTGACTGGACGCTGCTATGTGATTGGCTGTCTGTGTGACTGGACGCTGCTATGTGATTGGCTGTCTGCGTGACTGGACGCTGCTATGTGATTGGCTGTCTGTGTGACTGGACGCTGCTATGTGATTGGCTGTCTGCGTGACTGGACGCTGCTATGTGATTGGCTGTCTGTGTGACTGGACGCTGCTATGTGATTGGCTGTCTGTGTGACTGGACGCTGCTCTGTGATTGGCTGTCTGCGTGACTGGACGCTGCTATGTGATTGGCTGTCTGCGTGACTGAACGCTGCTATGTGATTGGCTGTTTGCGTGACTGGACGCTGCTATGTGATTGGCTGTCTGTGTGACTGGACGCTGCTATGTGATTGGCTGTCTGTGTGACTGGACGCTGCTATGTGATTGGCTGTCTGTGTGACTGGACGCTGCTCTGTGATTGGCTGTCTGCGTGACTGGACGCTGCTATGTGATTGGCTGTCTGCGTGACTGAACGCTGCTATGTGATTGGCTGTCTGCGTGACTGGACGCTGCTCTGTGATTGGCTGTCTGCGTGACTGAACGCTGCTATGTGATCGGCTGTTTGCGTGACTGGACGCTGCTATGTGATTGGCTGTCTGTGTGACTGGACGCTGCTCTGTGATTGGCTGTCTGCGTGACTGGACGCTGCTATGTGATTAGCTGTCTGTGTGACTGGACGCTGCTATGTGATTGGCTGTCTGTGTGACTGGACGCTGCTATGTGATTGGCTGTCTGCGTGACTGGACGCTGCTATGTGATTGGCTGTCTGCGTGATTGAACGCTGCTCTGTGATTGGCTGTCTGTGTGACTGGACGCTGCTCTGCGATTGGCTGTCTGCGTGACTGGACGCTGCTATGTGATTGGCTGTCTGTGTGACTGGACGCTGCTCTGCGATTGGCTGTCTGCGTGACTGGACGCTGCTTTGTGATTGGCTGTTTGTGTGACTGGACGCTGCTATGTGATTGGCTGTCTGCGTGACTGGACGCTGCTCTGTGATTGGCTGTCTGTGTGACTGGACGCTGCTATGTGATTGGCTGTCTGCGTGACTGGACGCTGCTCTGTGATTGGCTGTCTGTGTGACTGGACGCTGCTATATGATTTGCTGTCTGCGTTACTGGACGCTGCTATGTGATTGGCTGTCTGTGTGACTGGACGCTGCTTTGTGATTGGCTGTTTGTGTGACTGCTTCCTGTCTTTGTTTGGCTCTCTGAGACATGATCATCAGATAATCCCTGCCAATCAGAGGGCGGGTTGCTTGTCTCGGGGGTCTCTGGGTGGACGAGCTTGAAATAACCTCAGCTGCTTCCTGTGGAGGAGCCAATCACTGGCTTTTATTTTTTAAGCCAAACAGGACGTAGTGTGTGTGTGTGTGTCTCTGTTTCCCACACCGTCAGGGACAGTGAACGTAGCGTACAGACGGGAACAGCTGATTCATCCCCATCTCTGACCTAGGGTGACCCGGCTGGGGTCACACTTCACTTTCAGTCTACCTGTCGGTGATTGGCTGAAGCAGCAGCGCCTCCTGTAGGACCAGACCGGGATGCCAGGGGATTTTAAAAGTGGATAAATGATTCCATTAGACAGATTATTTCAGATTTTTTTTTTTTTTTTTAAACTTTATTTAAAGATTTTCCATTTTTTAAACAGACACACAAAAAAAAACAACTTTAAGTCAAGTTATATAAAGTTACAAAATAGAGATGATTAAAGAACATGTCAACCAGTAGTATCTATCTAAGACTTGTAAAATATTTGGATCAGACATGAAACAAAAACAAAAAAAAACAAACAAACCCGAAACAAACAAACCACAAACATAAGCTGCAGCTTTCTCCATAAGTACTGGTAAATGACGCATAAAACCTTCTCCCCTAAGTAAATGGCAGACCCTCAATGTATGTAATGAAAGGTGCCCATGTTTTATAATAGTTTTCTATTGAGCCCCGTTTACTATACCTTAGGTATTCAATTTGAAGACACATCATAGCTTCTCTGACCCACTGAACAAAAGAAGGAGGCTGTTTGTCCTTCCACTTCACTAAGATCAGTCTCTGTGCAAGGAGAGACAGAAAAGCCACTGCACTCTCCTGATGCGAGTTAAGGCCCTGTCTGCTCGGGAGAACTCCAAACACTGTAGTGAATGGATTGGGATCTATTTTCCTCCCACAAAGATGTGAAAAAATTCCAAAAGCAGAGTCCCAGAACTTTACAAAGCAGCACACGACCAAAACATGTGAGCCAAAGATTATTTTAGATTTAACTTGATACTCGTAAAAATCAGAAGAAAACAAAATAAACATATCTAGATATCGTAAAAAAATCTGTTCAAACTACTGTTAGTAAAACTCTCCCGATGAGGAGCAGCAAGCAGCAGGACTAGTTAGATATTTATCATAAACTCTCTTTCATTTAGAAAAATAAAAGCACAACATTATCTGTTACATTACTTAACGTTACAGACGTGCAAATTAGCACCAATTAAAAGAAATTTTATTTTGAAATGACAGCTGCCAACAGAAGAGAGACAATCAGGACCAAACGGGTATTTGATTCATGGTGTGATCACCAGTAGAAAAGTTTCCAAATTGTCTTCTGGACAGTTTATTTTCTGAGCGCTCCTGGATTAACGACATGGAATAATGACCTGACTTAAAAATTACCGTAATTTCACGGCCATAAGGCGAACCTAAAAGTCTCAAATTTTCTTCAAAATGAGCGGTGCGCCCTATCTGATTTGTGATTGGTGGACGTATTAGAGAACCATCAGGCGGACGCTGTTGAAAACATGAGAATGTTAAAGGGTGAAGTGTGTGTGTGTATTATGTCTAAAAGAACCGGTGTGTGTTTTATGTAGAACATTGATGTTTTAACAACACTGAAAATGGAAAAGAGACACGCTTATGAAGCTCAGTTTAAACTGATGGCGATCAGCTGCACCGGGCGAGTTACGCCACAGTTTGCCAGTGGATTGTAGATGCTTGGGCTAGCGTGTCTGCTGGCACTGTTGTCCGAGCTTTCCCAAAAGCAGGCATCATTTCCGAGGAGCTGCACGGTTCAGAAAGTGACTCTGACAGCGAGGAAAGTGAACCTGCAAGGTTGGATTTAGAGCAGCTGTTAGATTCTGAACCAGAGGATGAGGACTTTGATGGATTTGATAAATGACTTTATGACGACTGTAAATAATATTTAAATAAAACCAACCAAACTCAGTTTTACTCCTGATCTATTTTTAAATATGCACGTGTGTGTGCACATGCGCGCGCGCCTCTATGTGTATGTGTGGTTGTTGTTGTAAGGCGGACGTCCGTAGTACAGGATATGTAAATAAAACCCGCGCCCTATCATCAGGTGCGCCTTATGTGTGTGTTAAATACAGAGCACGCAAAATTTGGACTGCGCCTCTTAATACGGTGCGCCTTATAGTCGTGAAAATACGGTATTATCATTAACGTTTCAAATGGGTGGCGCGGTGGTCTTCCAACCCGGTTCAAATCCCGGGTGGGGACGAGGCTTAGAACACTGGTATTTCTGTGTGGAGTTTGCATGTTCTCTCCATGTATGCGTGGGCTTTCTCCGTTTTCATCCTGCCCTCCTAAAACATGCATGTTAGGTCGCTATAAAACTACCCTTAAGACTGAGTGTATGTGCATGGTAGTCTGTGTGTGTGTGTGTGTGTGTGGCCCTGCCATAGACTAGTGACCTGTTCGGGGTGTAACCTCCCTCTCTCTCATCTTGAATCAGCTAGGATAGGCTCCGGCATCCCTCCCCCTGAGTTATTAACTCAGTTACAATATTGTAAAAGTAATTAGTTACAAACTAAAGTAACTACTTTAGTTACTTTATTTAATATTTTACAGTAAAAATGTACATTTATTTTAAATCGTTCCAGATGTGAAGGGTCCTCCAGGCCACCGGTTCTCCTGCGGTCAGAGTCCGTACACAGACAGCGCCTCCTGGGATCGCAAGTTCTGTATCCTGACCGACAGCCAGCTCGTCCTGATCCACAAGGACGACCAGGTAAGCATCGGACACTCTGATTGGTGGAGACATTTACATCCCACAGTGACCTCACACTGAACCCCTTCCTCCTTCTTTGTGGGTAGACTGGCGGGGAGCTTCAGGAGCCCCCTGCTGAGCCTTCCAGACCCCGCGGCCTGCGTAGAACAGTCAGCGTCCCGTCAGAGGGACAGTTTCCTGAATTCCAGCCAGAGGGCGCCACCATGCTGGGTAAGCTGTGGTTGCTATGGCAACTTGCTGATTTTTTTTTTTCCCAGTTAGAACCGGGTTGCACAAAACTGGTGTCCAAGTGGGCACGCGTCGTAGCACAGTGGCCTCACAGCAAGAAGATCGTTGGTTCGAGTTCCGGGTGGGGACGAGGCTTGGAACACTGTCTTTTCTGTGTGGAGTTTGCATGTTCTCCCCATGTCTGCGTGGGTTTCCTCCGGGTACTCTGGTTTCCTCCCACCCTCCAAAGACATGCATGCTAGGTAGATTGGCCAGTTCCAAATTGTCCCTAGGAGTGTGTGTGGATGGTTGTATGTGTGTGGCCCTGCGACAGACTGGCGACATGTTCAGGGTGTACCCTGCCCTTCGCCGAACCCCGCTGAAAGGGACAGACGGATTAGAAGATGACTGACTGACTGAGTTTAATCCTGGGTGTAAAACGTCTGATTTAAGCCATCGTTCAGTTCCACTGTTTACATATATTTTTAAAAAGGTGTACTGCCGTTTTGTGCCTAGCTGGTGCCGGGTCACCAGGGGGACAACCTCAGTAGTGGACCCCAGACTTTCCTCACATCCTCATTCTCTGTCTCAGACCTGACTATCTTGGGGTCTGAGTGAGAAATGATAACTATGACCATTTGCCACAAAATAAGCATGTTTTTTCATTTCACTTTATTTATAAACTGAAGCAGCGATGCTTTTATTTTGAAGTTGTTGTAGGTTTTTTTTTTCCATCTCCATGTTTTCATTTTCTGAACGGCTTATCCCAGTCTATCCAGAGATGATTACACTTAAAAGGCTGGGTACACCCTGAACAGGTCACCATTCTGTTCTTGGGCCACACATAGAGACAGACACATTCATGCACACACTTTCAGGGTAATCAAACTAACATGTATGTTTTTGGAAGGTGGGAGGAAACCAGAGAAAACACACACATACAGGGAGAACATGCAGACTGTACACAGAAAGACCAGTAATTTAAGGCTCGCCCCCAGTACAGGACCCAAACCCCCAATCGTTTTACAGTGAGGCCACCATGGTTACCACTGCACCACCGTCCAGCCAATCAGATGTTTGTTTATTGTTTATTTTTACTGTCAGAAAACAACAAAATAGTGTTTAGAGCATCAACAGTTCTGTTTTGTCATCTTCTGCTTAACCGGGGCCGGATCGTAGGGGCAACAGCCTCAGACGGAAAGCCCAGGCCTCTCTCACCCCGGCTGCATCCTCCAGCTCACCTGGAAGGATCCCAAGTCGTTCCCCAGCCAGCTGTGAGACATAGTCTCTCCAGCGGGTGCGGGGTCTGCCTTTTGGTCTCCTCCCGGTGGAACGTGTCCAAAACACCTCGCCCGCGAGGCGCTCGGGGGCATCTTGACCAGATGCCCGAACCACCCCTCTAGCTCCTCTCGACCTGGAGGAGGAGCGGCTCGACACCGAGCTCCTCCCGGATGGCAGAGCTACTCGCCCAATCTCTGAGTGAGAGCCCAGCCACGCTGCGGAGGAAGCTCATTTCAGCCGCTTGTATCCGTAATCTCATTCTTTCGGTCACCACCCACAGCGGTGAGTATAGGCGAGGGTAGGAACGTAGATCCTGGTTACCATGGTGAGGGTAGGAACATAGATCCTGGTTACCATGGTGAGGGTAGGAATGTAGATCCTGGTTACCATGGTGAGGGTAGGAACGTAGATCCTGTTTACCACGGTGAGGGTAGGAACATAGATCCTGGTTACCATGGTGAGGATAGGAACGTAGATCCTGGTTACCATGGTGAGGGTAGGAACATAGATCCTGGTTACCATGGTGAGGGTAGGAACGTAGATCCTGGTTACCATGGTGAGGGTAGGAACGTAGATCCTGGTTACCATGGTGAGGGTAGGAACGTAGATCCTGGTTACCATGGTGAGGGTAGGAACGTAGATCCTGGTTACCATGGTGAGGGTAGGAACGTAGATCCTGGTTACCATGGTGAGGGTAGGAACGTAGATCCTGGTTACCATGGTGAGAGTAGGAACGTAGATCCTGGTTACCATGGTGAGGGTAGGAACGTAGATCCTGGTTACCATGGTGAGGGTAGGAACGTAGATCCTGGTTACCATGGTGAGGGTAGGAACGTAGATCCTGGTTACCATGGTGATGGTTAGAACGTAGATCCTGGTTACCATGGTGATGGTAGGAACGTAGATCCTGGTTACCATGGTGAGGGTAGGAACGTAGATCCTGGTTACCATGGTGAGGGTAGGAACGTAGATCCTGGTTACCATGGTGAGGGTAGGAACGTAGATTGACTTGTAAATCGAGAGCTTTGCTTTTCGGCTCAGCTCTCTCTTCACCACGACGGACCGATGCAGCGTCCTAGTTATTGCTGACGCCGCACCGATCCGCCTGTCGATCTCTCGCTCCATCCCTCCTCCACTCATGAACAAGACCCCGAGATACTTAAACTCCTCCCCCTCGGGTAGGACCCTGTCCCTGACCCGCAGGGGGCATTCCACAACATCAACAGTTATTCCATCAAACCATGAACACAGAACCATGTTGATTTTTAAGAGAATAGTTAAGATGTGCACCCCTGAACCTCAGATTTAAATCCTGATTAAATGTTATTAATTAGTAACGATGCATTCTGGTACGGTGGGTAATGATCACACTCTGTGTGGGAACGTCGGTATGTCAGAGGACAAAGACTCCAATGTCCTCCTGGACCTCCTCCCCGCTCCGTCTCAGTGACCCCGCTGACCCTGTGGGATGCCTGAGCTCTGGGGTTTCTAACCCAGAGCAGCAGGGTCTGATTTATACTCAGATCTTTAAAAATCCTGAAAATCTAACGTTTACTTTAATGTCAGACTTTTTATGTTTTTTTCTGACAGAATGTGGATTTAATTTAGATCTAATCTGTAAATGATCTGGATTTTTTTCTAGATTATCAGAGTTATTTTAGATCAAACTTTTATTTATATTTACTCTGGATGATTGTATGATGGATTCATGTCAGATTATTCTGGTTGTAATCTGGATTAAATCAGCAAAATCTGGATTTATTTTAAAGATAATTGACATTTTCTACAGATTTAATCTGGATTCATTCTGAAAAAATTTTTTTTATTTCCGATACGTTTTTTTTTTTTTTACGTCCAAACTTTTTTAAAAAATATATTCTGGATTCTTTCTAATTTATGATGAATTTATTTTGAAGTATTTTGTATAAAATCTGGATTTATTTTCAGTTTAATCTGTATTTAAATTTTAATATATTTATTTGTAAACATTCTAAATATAATCTTTATTTATTCCAGATGTGTTGTATTTACTCTGGTTTTCATTAAGATCTATTTTTTTGTTTCACTTCTGATTTCTTGTTGATTTGACTGCAGATTAAATCTGAATGCGTCTGAGGTTTTACAGATGTGTGTTTGAGGTGAACATCTTCAACCATAATCCATAATTTTCCTCCTCTGTCATTCCTGTCCACCTCTGATTACTGGTTTGACTGGATGCTGACTCAGCAGGAAAACGTCCCGTCTTTACTCTCTGCTAACTTCCAAAATAAAGTTTCCTAAACATGAGATTAAACGAGTCCCCATGTTTTGGACTTGAAGTCAGAGTTTCTGTGGTCTTGCTGGTTCTCCTGTTGACCTGAAAGACACAGCGGACCCCTCCTCTCATATCAGACCAGATTTACTGCTTTTTTTTTTATGATTCTGTTAAACAAACAATCTCAGCATTCCTGAACCTGAGCTGGATCCAAAGGAGGCGCACGGGACGTGCACACACGTAGACACACAGAAGGACAGGCTTCATACATAGATCCTGGTTACCATGGTGAGGGTAGGAACATAGATCCTGGTTACCATGGTGAGGGTAGGAACATAGATCCTGGTTATCATGGTGAGGGTATGAACATAGATCCTGGTTATCATGGTGAGGGTAGGAACATAGATCCTGGTTACCATGGTGAGGGTAGGAACATAGATCCTGGTTACCATGGTGAGGGTAGGAACATAGATCCTGGTTACCATGGTGAGGGTAGGAACATAGATCCTGGTTACCATGGTGAGGGTAGGAACATAGATCCTGGTTATCATGGTGAGGGTAGGAACATAGATCCTGGTTATCATGGTGAGGGTAGGAACATAGATCCTGGTTACCATGGTGAGGGTAGGAACATAGATCCTGGTTACCATGGTGAGGGTAGGAACGTAGATCCTGGTTACCATGGTGAGGGTAGGAACGTAGATCCTGGTTACCATGGTGATGGTAGGAACGTAGATCCTGGTTACCATGGTGAGTGTAGGAACGTAGATCCTGGTTACCATGGTGAGGGTAGGAACGTAGATCCTGGTTACCATGGTGAGAGTAGGAACGTAGATCCTGGTTACCATAGCGAGGGTAGGAACGTAGATCCTGGTTACCATGGCGAGGGTAGGAACATAGATCCTGGTTACCATGGTGAGGGTAGGAACATAGATCCTGGTTACCATGGTGAGGGTAGGAACGTAGATCCTGGTTACAATGGTGAGGGTAGGAACGTAGATCCTGGTTACCATGGTGAGGGTAGGAACGTAGATCCTGGTTACCATGGTGAGGGTAGGAACGTAGATCCTGGTTATCATGGTGAGGGTAGGGACGTAGATCCTGGTTACCATGGTGAGGGTAGGAACGTAGATCCTGGTTATCATGGTGAGGGTAGGAACGTAGATCCTGGTTACCATGGTGAGGGTAGGGACGTAGATCCTGGTTACCATGGTGAGGGTAGGAATGTAGATCCTGGTTACCACGGTGAGGGTAGGAATGTAGATCCTGGTTACCATGGTGATTAATAATAATGGTCATTAATATAATAATTTAAAATGATTACGTAGTTTAATTTGTTTTGATCAAAAATACACCTTAAACTTTTTTTTAAAAAAACACAAAGTTCAAATAAGAATTAACAAAAATTACTACAAAATAAACTTCATTTTTTAAAAAATTGTTAAAAAAAGGTTTTTAACTAAAGGAACCAGAAGCTTCAGAAAGCTTTTATTTTGAAAGGTGTGACCAGAAGTGTGTGTGAGTTTATTTTTGTTTTGTGGGACCGCGTCGCTGCACAGATGGAGCTGCTCGGTGAGTGTGTGTGTGTGTGTGTGTGTGGGGGGGGGGGGGTACCCAGAAAAACTAACTGACACTCTATTCTGATCGATCGATTTGATCAGAATGGAGGTGAACTTTCTAACCAATCAGAGAGGAGCATGGAAGGCGCGCATGCGCAGCGGGACTGATCAGAAATCAATAAATTGATGAAAATCAGCTTCATTTATTATAAAAAAAACTTTTAACGTTTGTTTTGAAAAGTTTGACTAAATTTAACCATTTTTTAAGTTAAAATTAGGAATTTATTTAAAAAACAAAATGATGTAAAACACATCAGGCTGGTGTGTGTGTGTGTGTCTGTTTGTGAGTGTATAATGTGTGTGTGTATGTGTGTCTATGTTTATGTTAATATGTATGTGGGTGTTTATGTCTCTCTATGATGTGTGTGTGTCTGTTTGTGAGTGTATAATGTGTGTGTGTGTGTGTCTGTTTGTGAGTGTATAATGTGTGTGTGTGTGTGTGTGTGTGTGTGTGTGTCTGTTTGTGAGTGTATAATGTGTGTGTGTGTGTGTGTGTCTGTTTGTGAGTGTATAATGTGTGTGTGTGTGTGTGTGTGTGTGTGTGTCTGTTTGTGAGTGTATAATGTGTGTGTGTGTCTGTTTGTGAGTGTATATGATGTGTGTGTGTGTGTGTGTGTGTGTCTGTTTGTGAGTGTATAATGTGTGTGTGTGTCTGTTTGTGAGTGTATAATGTGTGTGTGTGTCTGTTTGTGAGTGTATAATGTGTGTGTGTGTGTCTGTTTGTGAGTGTATAATGTGTGTGTGTGTGTGTGTGTCTGTTTGTGAGTGTATAATGTGTGTGTGTGTGTGTGTCTGTTTGTGAGTGTATAATGTGTGTGTGTGTGTCTGTTTGTGAGTGTATAATGTGTGTGTGTGTGTGTCTGTTTGTGAGTGTATAATGTGTGTGTGTGTGTCTGTTTGTGAGTGTATAATGTGTGTGTGTGTGTCTGTTTGTGAGTGTATAATGTGTGTGTGTGTGTGTCTGTTTGTGAGTGTATAATGTGTGTGTGTGTGTGTCTGTTTGTGAGTGTATAATGTGTGTGTGTGTGTGTCTGTTTGTGAGTGTATAATGTGTGTGTGTGTGTGTCTGTTTGTGAGTGTATAATGTGTGTGTGTGTGTCTGTTTGTGAGTGTATAATGTGTGTGTGTGTGTCTGTTTGTGAGTGTATAATGTGTGTGTGTGTGTCTGTTTGTGAGTGTATAGTGTGTGTGTGTGTGTGTCTGTTTGTGAGTGTATAATGTGTGTGTGTGTGTGTCTGTTTGTGAGTGTATAGTGTGTGTGTGTGTGTCTGTTTGTGAGTGTGTAACGTGTGTGTGTGTCTGTTTGTGAGTGTGTAACGTGTGTGTGTGTGTCTGTTTGTGTGTGTATAATGTGTGTGTGTGTCTGTTTGTGAGTGTGTAACGTGTGTGTGTGTCTGTTTGTGAGTGTGTAACGTGTGTGTGTGTGTGTCTGTTTGTGTGTGTATAATGTGTGTGTGTGTCTGTGAGTGTATAATGTGTGTGTGTGTGTCTGTGAGTGTGTGTGTGTGTGTCTGTTTGTGTGTGTATAATGAGTGTCTATGTCTGTGTGTGTGTGTATTATAGTATATCTAAATGTGTGTGTGTCATAGTTCTTATAGTTTGATATTCCTTATTTACTGTAGGTTTGCATGACTCTGTGTGTGTGTGTGTGTGTGTGTGTGTGTGTGTGTGTGTGTGTGTGTGTGTGTGTGTGTGTGTGTGTGTGTGTGCGTGAATGTGTGTGTGTGTGTTCCACACACACCACGCTGGTTTAGGTGGTGAATGGTTTCTATTGGTCAGTCATTTCTAGTTCTTTTTAAACTAGTCTCTGATTGGTTGATCTGTGTCCTGGTTCTGATCCTGGTTCTGATCCTGGTTCTAGTTCTGATCCTGGATCTGGTCCTGGTCCTGATCCTGGTTCTGGTCCTGGTCCTGGTTCTGGTTAGCCCGGTCAATGTAAATCTACCAGAGGAATGTAAAGAGGCGTGGAGCCGGTTTCTCTGAATTTTCTGGATGTTTGTGGTGGAGTCTGATCTGTAGGAGGACGACGAGACAAAGACACGAGAAAACTGAGACAAAAAAACAGTGAAAACAACCAGAAAAAGACCTTCTGATTTAATCGGGTTTATTCTGAGCATTTTAAAGAGATTATAGATTAAGTTAAAGTGAATTTATTAAAAAAAAAAAACAATATTCACAACAAAAAGGTCTTTTTTTTTTTTTATTCCAAAAGGTTTTGATGTCTTTTAGAGTAGTAGTGTAGTCCCTCATTCATCCAGGAGTGATCCATAGTAGAAAAAGTTTTAAAAAAGTCTTCTGGACAGTTTAATTCTTGACCGAGACGTTTCGACTTCCATCCGGAAATCATTTTCAATCTGAATGAAATGGACTGAAAACTGGATCTATTTATACTAACCTGAGTAAAAGGTAAAAAAAAAGTAAGAAGGGCTCGACCAATGAGCCTGTGTTACCTATGATGGCCGTGAATGGCTCCTATTGTAGCCACAGACCAGTAAACGAACCCTATTATAAAAATGCTAAAAGCCTAGTGAATAGAAATTCCTGCTAACGAGAGGCGTGAAACTGGGTCACGAGGTGTCATCTTTAGTCCATGGCTTCAAAAGGCTGCTGTAAATACCGGGCAGAATGTATCTAACGCCTCCACTCGGATTCAGTGAGGGATTTTCTTTCATCACAAAGATGGCCTCCTTCACACCTCTGTGGACCATTTGAGGCTTCTCTTCCACAAAAGTCTTTACCAACACAGAAGAGAAGCCTCAAGTGGTCCACAGTCTGCTGTACATCTGCATCTTAAATCCACCAAACACACTTTTGAGGACAGTGAGGTGAAGATTCTAAGTAGAGAGAAAGGATGGTTTGAAAGAGGGGTGAAGGAAGCCATCTTTGTGATGAAAGAAAATCCCTCACTGAATCGGAGTGGAGGCGTTAGATACATTCTGCCCGGGATTTACAGCAGTATTTTGAAGCCATGGACTAAAGATGACACCTCGTGACCCAGTTTCACGCCTCTCGTTAGCAGGAATTTCTATTCACTATGCTTTTAGCATTATTACAATAGGGATCGTTTACTGGTCTGTGGCTACAATAGGAGTCATTCATGGCCATCATAGGTAACACAGGCTCATTGGTCGAGCCCTCCTTACTATTTTTTTTACCTTTTACTCAGGAATAGGGTGAGAATGTCCAAGAAACTGAGAAGAGGAAAAATGGAGTCTCTATTCCTTACGTGTCAGGACTGTCCGAGAAGTTACAGAGAATCTTCAGACAACATGACATCCCGGTTTTCTTTAAACCGGTCAACACATTACGGCAGAAACTAGTACATCCTAAAGACAAGATGCCTACAGAAAAACAGAGCAATGGAGTTTATTCAATCCGGTGCAGTGAAGGGAGCTGCAAAGAACACTACATTGGTGAAACGAAGCAGCCACTCCACAAAAGACTTTACCAACACAGAAGAGAAGCCTCAAGTGGTCCACAGTCTGCCGTACATCTGTATCTTAAATCCACCAAACACACTTTTGAGGACAGTGAGGTGAAGATTCTAAGTAGAGAGAAAGGATGGTTTGAAAGAGGGGTGAAGGAAGCCATCTTTGTGATGAAAGAGAATCCATCTCTGAATCGGAGTGGAGGCGTTAGATACATTCTGCCCGGTATTTACAGCAGCCTTTTGAAGCCATGGACTAAAGATGACACCTCGTGACCCAGATTCACGCCTCTTGTTAGCAGGAATTTCTATTCACTAGGCTTTTAGCATTTTTATAATAGGGTTCGTTTACTGGTCTGTGGCTACAATAGGAGCCATTTACGGCCATCATAGGTAACACAGGCCCTTCTTACTGTTTTTTTTACCTTTTACTCAGGTTAGTATAAATAGATCCAGTTTTCAGTCCATTTCATTCAGATTGAAAATGATTTCCAGATGGAAGTCGAAACGTCTCGATCAAGAATTAAACTGTCCAGAAGACTTTTTTAAAACTTTTTCTACAAAGTCTTTTAGAGTATACCACCTGCTGCCTGAAGAGGACGCCAACACTTTAAATTCTTTTTTATTTGATCTCAGATTACAGTTTAATCTGTTGGACAGATTTCTGTAATTATCTTATAAATTATGATTTTTTTATGTTAAAAAATCAAACAGTAAAATGGCAATAAAGTCATTTTAGTTCAATTTTTTCTGATTCTTTTAATACAGTCAAGCAAGTGCTCTGTCTGTGTGTCCGTCCTGGTCCGTCCTGTTCAGTTCTATGATAAATATTTGTCTTTTTTATTCTATACAGCGGTTGTTTTTATCCGTTAAGCTGTGGAATTTGGTTAAAAATCTTGTTAAAAGTCAGATTTTGTAACTTTTTCTTTCATTTTAGGATCTGAAGAGTCTTGTTTTAATAAATATCTAGCAGGCAGATGTACATGCAGCTATAAATAGGACCCTGCAGCGGATGTTAGCGATAAGCCGGGTCGTTGTTGTTGTTGTTTGGTTTGATGGATGAGTCAGAGGTCAGCAGGTCCCGCCTGGCCAGCACAAAGCTTCTCTTTCAGCCGTGTTTCCGCTCCTGAATGAGCCGGCGGGAGCGGCTCTGAAATTCCTGCATTCCTGCAATGTGACGCCTCTCAGCCCCGCCCACCTGCACAGGTGCACAGGTGAGACAGACTGGCTGGAGAGCTCGGTGGGGCTGCGGTGACGGAAAACCCAGACCAGGTAAACGGGACCCAGAAATCTAAATGGAATCTTGCTTTGATTCAGACTGGTTTCTGGTTTGGAGTCGTACTCTGTAGTTCAGGGTGGGGGTCACAGAGAAGCTGGTGGTTGGTTTGAACCTATCAGGAAGGAGACCACCATCCTGCTGTCTGAGAGGAAGAACCCACCTCCATGTTGGCTGTTTGTTGTTATGAAAGTGAGTCCAGTTTCCAGCTTCATTCCAATAGATCCTTCTGGTTAATCCCACATCCTGTTTGACTTTTTCATCTGTTTTTTTCTCCATAACTGATCTCATTGTCAGACCGTCGTGGCTCATTAGATCCTCTTGGTTTATTTTTCTGGTTGATCGTCACATTTAATCCTCACAGTGGGTTAGTTTGTTGGTCGTACTTGTAGAAAAATGGTAGCTTTTTTTTGATAGGCTAAGTCCTGGTGTTTATATCGTTATATTGAGTCTATGATGATGTATCATGTCGCCCTACTCACCTGGTGTTCTTCATGGTGAACCCTCACAGTGGAACCTCTGGTTGTGTCTACAGGTGATCCCTTACAGTAGACCAGGGGTGGGCAATTAATTTTTATCAGGGGCCGCATGAGAAGCCTGAATTGTGTCAGAGGGCCACCAACTTTCTTTGATTGTAAAATATTTTGAATAGCTGGTACTGATAATCAGAAGAATAAAGCACTCTGTAAATATGTAAATTAGGTCATGTGAAACTGTGGTCTATTGGTTAAATAAGAAAAACAATTTATTTTTTAACTTGTTAATCTCCACAAACAATAACTTGTAATGCTTTCCACCTCATGTTACCTCTTCAGTGAGAATAATCCAGTCTGTTCTGGGCTTGAACATTGAAATCTGGTGGAATGTCTGAAGTGGAAGGACAGCTGAGAGGTGGTCATCAGTCATAGAGGATCTGTGTTTGGATTTGTTGAACTTCATAACTGAAGAATGTCTGTTCACATTGATAGGTAGATCCAAAGAGGACTAGGATCCTCTGAGCATGCCTCCTCAGGTGTGGAAAGTTCTCCTCTTTCAGGGCGGAGTAAAAGTCTACAATGTGCATACGTAGCGACGTAACGCATTTCAAAATAAAATTTCAAAATAAAAGTTAAAAAAAAAAAATAAATAATTTATGGTGTTTATAATTGGCCTCACGCGGGCCGGACAGGGACGTACAAAGGGCCGGATGTGGCCCGCGGGCCTTAATTTGCCCAGGTCTGCATTAGACCCTCTGGTTGTGTCTACAGGTGAACCCTTACAGTAAACCCTCTGGTTGTGTCTACAGGTGAACCCTTACAGTAGACCCTCTGATTGTGTCTACAGGTGAACCCTTACAGTAGACCCTCTGGTTGTGTCTACAGGTGAACCCTTACAGTAGACCCTCTGGTTGTGTCTACAGGTGAACCCTTACAGTAGACCCTCTGGTTGTGTCTACAGGTGAACCCTTACAGTAGACCCTCTGGTTTTGTCTACAGGTGAACCCTTACAGTAAACCCTCTGGTTGTGTCTACAGGTGAACCCTTACAGTAGACCCTCTGGTTGTGTCTACAGGTGAACCCTTACAGTAGACCCTCTGATTGTGTCTACAGGTGAACCCTTACAGTAGACCCTCTGGTTGTGTCTACAGGTGAACCCTTACAGTAGACCCTCTGGTTGTGTCTACAGGTGAACCCTTACAGTAGACCCTCTGGTTGTGTCTACAGGTGAACCCTTACAGTAGACCCTCTGGTTTTGTCTACAGGTGAACCCTTACAGTAAACCCTCTGGTTGTGTCTACAGGTGAACCCTTACAGTAGACCCTCTGGTTGTGTCTACAGGTGAACCCTTACAGTAGACCCTCTGGTTGTGTCTACAGGTGAACCCTTACAGTAAACCCTCTGGTTGTGTCTACAGGTGAACCCTTACAGTAGACCCTCTGGTTGTGTCTACAGGTGAACCCTTACAGTAGACCCTCTGGTTGTGTCTACAGGTGAACCCTTACAGTAGACCCTCTGGTTGTGTCTACAGGTGAACCCTTACAGTAGACCCTCTGGTTTTGTCTACAGGTGAACCCTTACAGTAAACCCTCTGGTTGTGTCTACAGGTGAACCCTTACAGTAGACCCTCTGGTTGTGTCTACAGGTGAACCCTTACAGTAAACCCTCTGGTTGTGTCTACAGGTGAACCCTTACAGTAGACCCTCTGGTTGTGTCTACAGGTGAACCCTTACAGTAGACCCTCTGGTTGTGTCTACAGGTGAACCCTTACAGTAGACCCTCTGGTTTTGTCTACAGGTGAACCCTTACAGTAAACCCTCTGGTTGTGTCTACAGGTGAACCCTTACAGTAGACCCTCTGGTTGTGTCTACAGGTGAACCCTTACAGTAGACCCTCTGGTTGTGTCTACAGGTGAACCCTTACAGTAGACCCTCTGGTTGTGTCTACAGGTGAACCCTTACAGTAGACCCTCTGGTTGTGTCTACAGGTGAACCCTTACAGTAGACCCTCTGGTTGTGTCTACAGGTGAACCCTTACAGTAGACCCTCTGGTTGTGTCTACAGGTGAACCCTTACAGTATACCCTCTGGTTGTGTCTACAGGTGAACCCTTACAGTAAACCCTCTGGTTGTGTCTACAGGTGTACCCTTACAGTAGACCCTCTGGTTGTGTCTACAGGTGAACCCTTACAGTAGACCCTCTGGTTGTGTCTACAGGTGAACCCTTACAGTAGACCCTCTGGTTGTGTCTACAGGTGAACCCTTACAGTAAACCCTCTGGTTGTGTCTACAGGTGAACCCTTACGGTAGAGCAATGTTTGTTTTCTGATCACACAGCTGGTTGATTTGAGATTCAAACTGAAGGCCAAGTTTGGCCCTCAAATCCATCATTTGCGCCTCGTGTTTAATATTAAATATTAACAATCCTGCAATCTGTGAATTTCACATAAACGACCCGTTCCTGCTGGGCAGCCAAATCTGACTTAACCAGCCAATCAGGGAGAGCGTTGTCATGGAGACTACTGCACTTAGCTGGCGGCCCACAGACCCGCATCTATGCATGGAAAACAAAGCAAAAAAGAATTGTAGTGAGGAGCTCTGCCATCCGGGAGGAGCTCGGTGCCGAGCCGCTCCTCCTCCAGGACGAGAGGAGCCAGATGGGGTGGTCGAGCGCCTCGCTGGTGAGGCTGGCACGTCCCACCGGGAGGAGACCAAGAGGCAGACTCCGGACCTGCTGGAGAGACTATGTCTCACAGCTGGCTAGGGAACGACTCAGGATCCTTCCAGGTGAGCTGGAGGATGCAGCCGGGGTGAGAGAAGCCTGGGCTTCCCGTCTGAGGCCGAGCCTCCGCGACCCGGCCTCGGATGAGCAGAAGACGGCAGAACGAACAGAAAAAAAGAATGAAAGTTTTAAAGTTGATGTTCGAGGGTAATCTGAAACGAGGGATGTCCCAATCGAGTCTGAGACATTTGATTTTGAATATCTGCCAATCCTCTCGTCCTGATTCGATACTTTAGTAATCCATTAAAAATCAATGTAAACAAACATAATACTTCCACAGCACAGACACACGGGTGTTCCATTGAAGTTTGTTGTTCTATGTGTGTCATTGTTTCTGTGTAGGTTAGAGAAGCTCTCACTCTGTCATAGAAGGACTGCATCTGATTCTAAAGAAAATACAGAGAATTTATTTTTCCTAATCTAGATCAGGAAGTAACGTCCAACCCTGATGGACTCTGAAACCAGAAGAATGGGATGGATTCTCAGAGCTGTGATTGGATCAGGACGTCCCTAAACCCTGTTTTTTTACACATATCCTGGACAGGGTTTTATCTAGTTTTAAATCAGCATAAAGATTTTAACATCATTCCATCAGCAGGCAGCTTAAGATTCATGTTCTTCTTCTTTTTTCACTTTTTAACGTCTCTCAGTGCAAAAAATATCATTTTGTTATTTTTTCTCCTCTTTTTCTCAATCTGATTGAACTTTTTAGTGAAGTCAGTATCTGCCAAACCACTGAAGAGATTTTAATAAAACTGCCCACAGTTACTCATTACCAACTTAAGATAACCTAGTTTTATTTTCAGGGTTATGTGACCATCGGTGACGGTCAGATGGAGGCATGTTGTTTATCAACTTGACGTCCACTTCTTCTTGTCATTTTAAAATATTTTAAGAAGAGAGGAATTTGGAAATTTATTTATTTTATTTGTTTTATTTCATTCAAAACAAAAGAACAAACGCATCTCAAAAAAAGGTCTTCAGTAAAAGAAATTATGAATGAAAGGGTACAGAAAGAAGCAAAAGCTTATCATACAGTGGTGGTCAAAAGTTTACATACACTTGTAAAGAACATAATGTCATGGCTGTCTTGAGTTTCCAGTTATTTCAACAACTCTGATTTTTCTCTGATATAGTGATTGGAACAGATCCTTCTTTGTCACAAAAAACATTCATGAAGTTTGATTCTTTTATGACTTTATTATGGGTAAACTGAAAATGTGACGAAATCAGCTGGGTCAAAAATATACATACAGCAATGCTAATATTCGGTTACATGTCCTTTGGCCATTTTTACTTCAATTAGGCGCTTTTGGTAGCCATCCACAAGCTTCTGGCAAGTTTCTGGTTGAATCTTTGACCACTCCTCTTGACAGAATTGGTGCAGTTCAGTTAAATTTGTTGGCTTTCTGACATGGACTTGTTTCTTCAGCATTATCCACATGTTCCCAATGGGATTTAAGTCAGGACTTTGGGAAGGCCATTCTAAAATCTTAATTCTAGCCTGATTTAGCCATTCCATTACCACTTTTGATGTGTGTTTGGGGTCATTGTCCTGTTGGAACACCCAACTGCGCCCAAGACCCAACCTTCGGGCTGATGACTTCAGGTTTTCTTGAAGAATTTGAAGGTAATCCTCCTTCTTCATTGTCCCATTGACTCTCTGTAAAGCATCAGTTCCATTGGCAGCAAAACAGGCCCACAGCATAATACTACCACCACAGTGCTTGATGGTAGGCATGGTGTTCTTAGGGTTAAAGGCCTCACCTTTTCTCCTCCAAACATATTGCTGGGCATTGTGGCCAAACAGCTCAATTTTTGTTTCATCTGACCACAGAACTTTGTCCATGTGATCAGCAGCAAACTTTAGTCGAGCCTTAAGGTGCCGCTTTTGGAGCAAGGGCTTCCTTCTTGCACGGCAACCTCTCAGTCCATGGCGATGCAAAACACGCTTGACTGTGGACACTGACACCTGTGTTCCAGCAGCTTCTAATTCTTGGCAGATCTGCTTTTTGGTGCTCCTGGGTTGACTCTTCACCCTCCTGACCAGTTTTCTCTCAGCAGCAGGTGACAGCTTGCGTTTTCTTCCTGATTGTGGCAGTGACAAAACAGTGCCATGCACTTTATACTTACAATTGTTTGCACTGTTGCTCTTGGAACCTGCAGCTGCTTTGAAATGGCTCCAAGTGACTTTCCTGACTTGTTCAAGTCAATGATTCTCTTTTTCAAATCTGTGCTGAGCTCCTTTGACTTTCCCATTGTAGCGTTTGTGGGTGTTTTTATCCAATGAGCCCTTTTTAAATGGCCTCAGAGAAGTCACCAGCTGTAGTCACTCATAATCACTCACAAGAAGTTAAGAGGTCATGCTATGAAGCTCATGTCATTGACACAACTTTCTAAGTCTCCAAAATTGCTCATTCATGTTGCTGTATGTATATTTTTGACCCAGCTGATTTCGTCACATTTTCAGTTTACCCATAATAAAGTCATAAAAGAATCAAACTTCATGAATGTTTTTTGTGACAAAGAAGGATCTGTTCCAATCACTATATCAGAGAAAAATCAGAGTTGTTGAAATAACTGGAAACTCAAGACAGCCATGACATTATGTTCTTTACAAGTGTATGTAAACTTTTGACCACCACTGTATATTATCAATAATTGTAGCACTACGATTTGTGGTCCTGGTTGGTTTGTTAATCATAGCACTTAAACCAACAGTTCCCATGTCATTTTTAAACTCATTTGGTACGACTGTGTTTCCCAGATCTATATTAAAATCACCACACAGAATGACTGATTTGTTTACATTCTCAAACATTTCAAGGATCTTGTCCGTAAACAAGTCAACATCAGCACCAGGAGGTCTGTACACACAACTAATCAATATATTTTTACCATTGTCATTTATGATTTCTATGGTAAGCATTTCCATCACGTCACTTCCAGTTACTGTTTTCTCTTCAACAACTTTACATTTTAAATGTTTGTCAACATAGAGGGCAACACCCCCTCCCCTTTTTTTAGTTCTGTTTACATAAAACATGTTATAACCATCAATTTGCACATTATTAATATCTGTGTCTTTTAACCAACTTTCTGTAATAGCAATGACTTTAAAGGCATGTTTAAGCTCACAAACAAAGTCCTTAATTTGGTTTAACTTAGATTTCAAACTTTGACTATTAAGATGTATGATGGAAAATGCATTATCTGTTACCTTTTCTATTGTTTTATTAAACTGTTCTACTGTCAAATAATTACATTCTTCATAAGATAATAATTTGTGAGCAAAGTTATTTTCAATATCATAGATTTTATCATTCTGCATGTCTTCTACTGTGAAGGTGTCCAGTTCTTTTTGGTTCTGTTGTAGAAGTTCTTGGAGTTTTTCCATACTGCTGTTTTTTTTTTTTTATGTATGAGGTGTTTGTTGAGTTGGTTACCTGGTGTTAGAATCGTTCCAGTTCCTCTATGTTTCTCACCAGTAACACTCTTGCTTCCTCTGGGCTGCCGTTGAGTTTGATGAAGACCTTACAGCTCCGGATCCAAGTGTGCTGGATTTTCTGCTCCTTTTTTAGCATTCGAGCTTTTTTGGCAATTTCTGAGTTTTTCTTTGTTAAATGTTCATTAAGGTAGATATTTGATCCTTTCAATTTTCGACCTTGCTTTAGGAGTTCCGTTTTGTTTTTTCGGTTGATGAAACGCATGATGACGGCAGGTGGTCTTCCTCGTCCAGTCGGCAGTGGGTGACAGGCCTCGATGTCTTCCAGGTTGAGTTCTATCCCCTTGTCTCGGAGATGAGCTGCTACCTGTAGTTCCACGGAGCGTGCGTCTTCCTCACTATGCTCTTCTCCTTTGAAGACCGCGCGCGCGTACGTTCGCGGCTTGATTTTAATGCCGGTGACGATCACATCGTTCATCCGTGTATACTGCTCCAGATCATCCACACGTCTCTCCAACTCCACGATACGTTTCTCCTTGGCAGCGTTTTGAATACGTAAGGCTTTAACTTCCTCCATGAAGTCTAATATTTTGTCTTGTTGCGTCTTGATCGTTGTGACGGTAGTTGCGAGGGAATCAATAGCGGCCTTAAGGTCTTCTAATTCTTCCACTCCTGGATTCTTTTTCGGTCCCATGTTGTTTCTTTAAGTAAAACTCGTTCTTTCAGGAAAATAATCTTTATATCAAGTCACCATTTCAGAAAAAAAAAACAAAAGCTCCTCATCAGACTTCACTTCCTGGTGTGATGAGATAATAATTGACTTCAGCACACGAAAATTAAGGGGAAAATGGAGATTGTGATAATTTGGAAGCACGAGGTGATGAAATGGGACACCTCTGTAGGTTGACAATTTGTGGCCAAGTGCAGGCGCCAGGGTCTGAGGGCCTGGGTCAGATATTTTTAGTAAGATAAAAATTTCACTTTCCTTTTCTCAAAAATCTTCTTCTCCTTTCGGCATTTCCCTTCTTCATGGGGCACCACATCAAGTCAGTTTCTTCATCTAACCCTATCTGCTGCATCCTCTTCGGTCACACCAACTATCTTCATGTCTTCCTTCACTGTATCCATGAACCTCCTCTTTGGTCTTCCTCTAGTCCTCTTTCCTGGTGGTTCCAAACCCAGCATCCTTCTTCTGATGTACTCTCTCTCTCTCCTCTGCACATGTCCAAACCATCTCAGTCTGACCTCTCTGACTTTAAAACCTCTAACATGTGCTGTTCCTCTGATCCTGTCCATCCTGGTCACTCCCAGAGAGATCCTCAGCATCTTCATCTCTGCTACAAACATCTCTGCTTCCTCAGTGCTACTGTCTCTAGACCAATCAGCATGGCCGCTCTCACCACACTGTCTCTAGACCAATCAGCACGGCCGCTCTCACCACACTGTCTCTAGACCAATCAGCATGGCCGCTCTCACCACACTGTCTCTAGACCAATCAGCATGGCCGCTCTCACCACACTGTCTCTAGACCAATCAGCATGGCCGCTCTCACCACAATGTCTCTAGACCAATCAGCATGGCTCTCACCACACTGTCTCTAGACCAATCAGCATGGCCGCTCTCACCACACTGTCTCTAGACCAATCGGCATGGCCGCTCTCACCACACTGTCTCTAGACCAATCGGCATGGCCGCTCTCACCACACTGTCTCTAGACCAATCAGCATGGCCGCTCTCACCACACTGTCTCTAGACCAATCGGCATGGCCGCTCTCACCACACTGTCTCTAGACCAATCGGCATGGCCGCTCTCACCACACTGTCTCTAGACCAATCAGCATGGCCGCTCTCACCACGGTTTTCTACACTTTTCCTTTCATTTTATATGAAACTCTTCTATCACACATCACACCTGATACTTTCCTCCACCCGTTCCAGCCTGCCTGCACACGCTTCTTCACCTCTTTTCCACACTCTCCATTGCTCTGGACTATTGATCCTAAATACTTAAAATCTTCCACCTTCTTTCTCAAAAATCAAGTTCTATTAAAACGGTGTCGTTCAGATTCTCTGCTGCATCGAACGAGCATGAAACCAGCTGTCAGTGAGGATTTATTAAAAAAACAAGTGCACTTGAACTAAATGTTAAGAATGTTCCGTTCATTCCGTCGTCTTCCATTTATCCGGGGCGGGGTAGCGGAGGCATCAGCCTCAGACGAGAAGCCCAGGCTTCTCTCACCCCAGCTGCATCCTCCATCTCACCTGGAGGGATCCCAAATCATTCCCCGTCCAGCTGTGAGACATAGTCTCTCCAGCGGGTTCAGGGTCTGGCTCTTGGTCTCCTCCCAGTGGGACGTGCCCGAAACACCTCACCAGCGAGGCACTTGGAAGGCATCCTGACCAGATGCCCGAACCACCCCATCTGGCTTCTCCTGAACTGGAGGAGGAGTGGGTCGACACCGAGCTCCTCCTCTCCTCCCAACTAGTCTTAATTTATCCTTCTTTTACTATCTTTTGTTCAAAAATGGCCACTTTTTAATCTAATTTTCATTCATAAACTTAAGTATCTCTTCTTACCCAAACTCTACCTATGAAGGGGTCCAGGTAGACTGAGTTTGAGTCCCCCGTCTTATAGGCTTATTTGTCTATTTGTAGTGGTTTTCAAATATTCCTGCCCCCTCCCTGCCTCCCTCTTTTCTCCTTCTCCTCCATCTGTGTCCTCCATTAAGACTCGGTGGCATCTGCAGCCCCCAGAGTGGCGTCCCACATCAGGCGGCGGACAGGAACTTATCTGCTAATCATCCTGCCAGCGCGGCGACAGAGGAGGAGAGAGAACGAGGAGCGAGGCGCTGCAGAGAGAGAGAGAGAGAGAGAGAGAGAGAGAAGGATTGATTGAATAAATGCAGTAAACCCTCCAACAAAGAGAGGGAGAGCGGGCGGGCGAGCGAGGAGGTTAGAATTACTGCTGAGTTGGGAGAGAGAGGGAGGTGAAGCGAGGAGGATGCGGTGCTAAGGAGAGAGATGCAGGTCGGGGGGAGCCGGAGAGTACGATGGGACCAAGACGGACGTGTGCGGTTTAACCCCATTGGCTGACAGGTGGTGGCCGCTTCGGCCAATCCCGTCTGACCCGGTGTGAGCGTGTTCTCATCAGATGATGGGGAACAGCTGCGATCGAGGTACCCCCTCACTACCGAATCCATGCTCTCTCACTCTGTGTTTCTGTCTTGTGACCGAGCTGCATGCTGCCTTAACTTTGTGAAGCAGGTCTTTTTCGCTCCTCCTGTTGTTGCGGCGCTGCATCTCCAACTTTCCACAGCATGCAGACGCCTGACTGCGCTAGTCGGGGTCGTTCTGGTACAGCCCAGTTGCTTTCGGGACGGCCTTGTTGTTTCTGGGAACGTATGAGGGATCCAGATCAGGTTTCTAAAGAACTCGGCCCAGGATTTAGGATCCAGATCAGATAGCGTGCGCTGGCGTGCCCTGCTTCTACCCACACATTAAGATCTTTTTATTTTTTATTAGGAGGATAAGACATCTTGTTTTTTAGGGGTCCCCAAACCTAACATGCATGTTTTTGGAGGATGGGAGGAAACCCATGCATCTACGGGGAGAGCAGGCAAACTCCACAAAGAAAGGCCCCACTCCTTCCTGAGATTCGAACCCTGACCATCTTGCTGTGATGCCACTGTGCTACCCACTGCATCACCAGGCTGTAATTAAGAATACCAATTATCCTCTCATTAAAACATCCAGCTGGGAGTTCCTTGGACCGCCTCCGTGTCAGACATGGATTCTCTGGTTGGACCCTGTCTTTCTTTTTCACTGACAGATCTCTGTGTTTCAATCATAGAGTTGTCATGGTTACCGCCTCCTGCTTGTGGGCTTCGTCACCACGGCTGCACCATAGCAACACTTCGTCACTGTTCATGAAAACTTTTAGGTAGCAGCGGTTTACGTATGTGCGTCACATCATTTCTTCTTCTTTCAGCATTTCCCTTCAGGGGGCGCCACATCAAGTCAGTTTCTTCCATCTAACCCTATCTGCTGCATCCTCTTCGGTCACACCAACTATCTTCATGTCTTCCTTCACTGTATCCATGAACCTCCTCTTTGGTCTTCCTCTAGTCCTCTTTCCTGGTGGTTCCAAACCCAGCATCCTTCTTCTGATGTACTCTCTCTCTCTCCTCTGCACATGTCCAAACCATCTCAGTCTGGTCTCTCTGACTTTAAAACCTCTAACATGTGCTGTTCCTCTGATCCTGTCCATCCTGGTCACTCCCAGAGAGATCCTCAGCATCTTCATCTCTGCTACAAACATTTCTGTTTCCTGTCTTTTCCTCAGTGTTACTGTTTCTAGTATCATTTCAATGATCCATTTTTGGAGTTCCTGAGGCATGGTTGGGGTGGGATGGATTTTGATTTGGTTTACAGCTTTAATATGTCGCAGGTGTGATTTATGAATCTTAGAGAGTTACGGTGGTTTTGATAAATCCCAGGTTTGGGTGGCATGAACGACGTCGCAGTGCAGAAAGTCTTGCAGTAACCATAGAGATAAGTTGGTTACCTGGTCAAAAAACAGAATCCCTCCTGAAGGATCTGGTTTAGGTAACTCAGTGGTTCTGGAAGGTTTTCTAACACGACCTGTGGGTAGAAAAAAAACTTCCAAATATTTACCAGGTCTGCTGCAGTCGTTTGAAACAACCTTTTTAAATCATACTGTGTTTTGTTTCTTGATCCGGGGGTCTGTCTCTGAGGCAGAGATGCCCAAACTACCCCTTCTGGATTAGAGGTAAGAGCTTAAGACCGAACGTGAGCCCAAGCTCGACCCAAATTTCAGCCTAAAATGTTAATCATTACTTCGGGTCGAGTCGAGCTTCTCTCTCACTGACTTTTTTTTCAAATAAATATATGTTTAAAAAATATATGTTTAATTTTTTTTAATGTATACTAAAAAAAATCTAAAAGCATGTTCCTGAAAATGTTCTTATTTATAAATAACCACCTCCTCCCTCCTAACTGTCCTCACAAATAAAATATGACATTTCCAGTTTGCATCGAGCCTGCAAATGAATTTAATTGGTCGTGCTCGGGCCGGGTTGGGTTTTAAAACCCGCGGGCTGGATTTTTTAGGTCTTATTTTACCTCTAATCTGGACTTATGAAGCAGCGGGGCGCTTGTGTTTTCTAAGTTGACCTGAATTAAAGCTTCAGCCCTACCCTACCCACCGAAGGATGGCTCGGTGGATAGGGCGACCGCTCCGTAACCGGAAGGTCGCAGGTTCGATCCCCCGCCCAGAGTCCATGCCGAGGTGTCCTTGAGCAAGACACCGAACCCCCAGTTGCTTCTGATGATAGTGGTCTGCACCTTGCATGGTAGCTCCCATCATCAGGAATGAATGTGTGTGTGTGAATGAATAATGAGTGTCTAGAGAAGCGCTATATGAGTTCAATGCATTATTATTTTTTATTTTTTTTCCATTCAAACAGTCTTTAGAGTCAAAAATAATAAAAACAATTGTGTGAAAAATGAGGCAAAAATACTTCGGCAACATTTTTAAAACAATCCAAAGAAGTTTTATGATTTTTACCAAATGGTTTCGTTGATGTTTGTTTCGATCGATGAGTTTTCACCTGCTGGAGACGATGACCTTTACCAGACGTCCTGAATGTCACCCCTCCCTCCTCCATCGCTCAGACTGATGATGGAAGCAGAGAAAAGGTCGATCTGATCGGGATTCCTCTCTCTCTTTCTCTATAGAAGCGTCTTCGGACTGGTCTCCAAGGAGGAGGAGCATTTCCGGTTTGGGGAGTTCGGATAAGAGCGTCGCTGTGGACAATCCAAACTCCTCTCCTTTCAAAGTGCCGGTAAGTATCCACCGTTCAGATCTAGACCTCTGTTTGGACCAGTTCCACTCTGATCCTCCCTCGGGAGTCACTGAAGCTTAGTTCTGGTCTGGTTTAGAACCTCAGACGGAGTCGAGCAGACTAAGACAATACTTAAAGGACTTGTTTGATCCTTTCAGAGGACCAGAAGAACACGAGGTGTTCTGAATTACCGTATTAGGCGCAGTCTCAGTCACACACCACCTTACAACAACACACACGCAAGCATGTAAATGTGTGTATTAAAAAATAGATCAGGAGCAAAACTGAGTTTGTTTGTACTTTATTTAAGTTGTAACGATACTAAACAAACACATTACCGGTAATAGTCTTTATTCAAATCCATCAAAGTCCTCATCCTCTGTTTCAGAGCAGGTCCACTTCGCTCCTCGCTGTCAAAGTCACTGTCTGTACTGTGCGGCTCCTCAGAAAGGATACCAGCTTTTGATAAAGCTCGGATAACAGTACCAGCAGACACGTTAGTCCAAGCATCTACAATCCATTGGCAAACTGTAGCGTAACTCGCCCGGCGCTGCCTTCCACCCTTCGTGAAACTGTGGTCTCCTTTTGAAGATTCGTTCACACGCCTTTTCTCACACACAAGGCGCACCGCTCATTTTGAAGAAAATCTAAGACGTTTATTTGCGTCTTATAGCCGTGAAATTACGGTAGTTTAAAATGAGCTATTGTTTATTTTTAAATAGATTTTTATGTGTTTTTTGTTCATTTTTTTGTTGTGTGAAGCTCGTTAAGAAAACTTTGTAGTGAAATTGGGTAAATATAATTCAAATGAATCGTCCTGGTTTGACCCAATTAGAGGAGCAGGCAGGCTGTGTGATCCCAGTGACTTAGTGGTGGTTTTTTTGGGAACAGAGAAGGTTTTTTTTTTGGTTAATTTGTAGGGTTTAAATCAGCTGATCTCCACCAATCAGACGACTGATCAGACTCTACAATCAGGTTGTCTGTCATTAGATCCGAGCCGAGCGGAGGAAGTGAGCGGCCTCATTTCCTGAGATATTATTATCCTCAAACGCCTCCCCGTCCACCCGCCCTCAGGCTTCACCGGCTCCCGTTAATGCACCACAATCAGGATCAGACTTCAGTCAGACTTCATCAATCCAGATCAATCAGCTGAAGATCCATCAGTGGATCTGTAAGCAGCTCCCAGCATGCTCTCTTCCAGTCTGAAGACGGGAACGAAAAATATCAATACAGATCACATTTTTGATACATTAATTTAATATAGATTACATGTCTTATTCTGTCTTTAATTTGATGACTTTTCATACCATTATTTTTCTATTTTGTCTCTAAAACGTCATGGTTTATTTTATCAAATCAAGAAATAAACTAGGTTGTGTTTTTTGTGAATTTTATTCAGGATCTCGATGTCTAGTAAATGAATGAGTAGATGATGTAAATTAATTAGAATAAAATCCATATTATTGGTGAAAACCTCTTCTAAAGAAGAAGCCAGAAAAGAGAGAGTAGTGAAAACCTTGGGGATGTATCCATGATTACTCCTGTAGTAGAAAAAGTTTCAAAAAAGTCTTCTGGACAGTTTAATTCTTACTGCTGTAAATCCCGGGCAAAACGTATCTAGCGTTAGATACATTCTGCCCGGTATTTACAGCAGCCTTTTGAAGCCATGGACTAAAGATGACACCTCGTGACCCAGATTCACGCCTCTCGTTAGCAGGAATTTCTATTCACTAGGCTTTTAGCATTTTTATAATAGGGTTTGTTTACTGGTCTGTGGCTACAATAGGAGCCATTCACGGCCATCATAGGTAACACAGGCTCATTGGTCGAGCCCTTCTTACTATTTTTTTTTACCTTTTACTCAGGTTAGTATAAATAGATCCAGTTTTCAGTCCATTTCATTCAGATTGAAAATGATTTCCGGATGGAAGTCGAAACGTCTCGGTCAAGAATTAAACTGTCCAGAAGACTTTTTTAAAGCTTTTTCTACTATGGATCACTCCTGGATGAATGAGGGACTACACGGATTTGATGATTACTCCTGGTATCTAACCCAAGGGTGGGGCACATTCAGTTCTAACATTTGACAAAGGGGCGGGACAGGATCAGATGGATGGCATGCTTCGGTAACCGCCAGATTAGAATCAGAATCTACTTTATTGATCCCATAAATGGGAAATTTGTGTGTCACAGCAACAACTTCCTATCTGCTAAGTGAGTCGTTGTAGAGCCCGATCACGTACGGAAAGAAAGACCTCCGGTAACGAGATGTTCTCGAGCGGAGCTGTCTGAGCCTCTTGGAGAAGGAGCTCCGCTCTTCGTCCAGGAGTGGGTAGAGAGGATGGTCATGGTTTTCCATGATGGATAAAAGTTTGTTCAGTGACCTCCTCTCTACCACTGCCTCAAGTGAGTCCTGTTTGCTGCCAATGACAGAGCCAGCCAGTCTGATTAGTTTATTCAGTCTGTTAGTGTCACTGGCTGCGATGCTGCTCCCCCAGCAGATGACAGAGAAGAACAAGGTGCTGGCCACCACAGACTGGTAGAAGGTCTCCACCACAGACTGATAGAAGGTCTCCAGGATCTTGCCGCACACATTGAAGGACCTCAGCTTCCTTAGGAAGTAAAGTCGGCTGCAAGTCTTCTTGTACACAGCAGTACTGTTGCTCCTCCAGCTCAGTCTACTGTCGATGGTCACTCCAAGGTATCTGTACTCCTCAACCACCTCCACATCTCTACCCAGAATGTAGAGGGGCCGCAAGGCAGATCTCCTCTTCCGGAAGTCAATCACCATCTCCCTGGTCTTGTCCACATTGAGGAGCAGGTGATTCTCTCCTGCCCACACCACAAATCCATCCACCACCCTCCTGTGGTCCTCCTCCTGCCCACCACTTATACACCCTACAACTGCTGAGTAGACTAGACTGATGGAATGACGCGCTAGATTTTAAACAAGCTTAAATGTAACATCAAGAGCGGTAAATTTCAAATCTAGCGGCGTTAGGTCTAAAATCTAATGCTTTATCACTTTAAAATGTTCATTTAGTGGCACTAGGGTTTAAAATCTAAGTGCTTGATGTAACATTTTGCTTGTTTTTAACATCTACGCTTGTTTGCGTGCGTGTATGGGCCCCGATGGCTTTCCATATCATAGAGTGGGCCATCTAGTGAGGAAACATCAGAATTGCAGAATAAATAAAACATGTAACAAGGTTTGTTTATTTTAATTTTTCACGTTCAATGGGCCAGATTAAACTGTCTAACAGGCCACATGTGGCCCACGGGCCGTAGTTTGCCCATGCCTGATCTAACCTGAACTGTAGACTTCAGTGTAAAAGAGTCAAGGTGATCACAGACTCCTCTCTGATTATTTCGGTCTTAGTGAATCGACAGGTTCTAAATCTCCTCTCAGTGAATCTGTGTCTCATCTGCAGAATGTGACACGACTCATTAGTGCTGTGTGTTAACAGACCGAGGGGGGAGATTGAACCTGTGAGATCTGGTGGTTGTACTCTCGTTAAGGGATGGGATAATGAACTCGTTTGGTGTGAATCCTGACTTTGATCTGAAAAACATACTGAGTTCTACATCCTCTCTTTCCTCTGTTTTTTTTTTCTGACTCAGGGTTTCTTTAGTAAGCGTTTGAAAGGCTCCATCAAGAGGACGAAGAGTCAGACCAAACTGGACCGAACCACCAGCTTCAGACTGCCCCTGCTGCGCCCGGCCGAGCCCGACAGGTAAAACTGATACAATCGTTCAGTAAACTGGTTAACTTACTGACCAGCTGGTCATGGGAGTATCATGGTGTCTGTTGCTATGAAACCAGAGACTTCAATGTCTTTACTCAAAGACAGAACGCCTCACGGGGATGTTCCAGGTCGTTCTGAGCATCACGTGGACCTACCGTAATTTCATGACCATTAGGCGCACCGTACGAAAAGGCGCAGTCTCAGTCGCACACCGCCTTACGACAACACACACACAAGCATGCAAATGTGGGTATTAAAAAATAGCTCTCTTTATATAAGTAGTAACAATACGTAATGCCCCACGAGGCACTCGGGGGGCATCCTGACCAGATGCCCAAACCACCCCATCTGGCGCTTCTCGACCTGGAGGAGGAGCGGCTCGACACCGAGCTCGTCCCGGATGGCAGAGCTCCTCACCCGAACTCTGAGTGAGAGCCCAGCCACCCTGCAGAGGAAGCTCATTTCGGCCGCTTGTACCCGCGATCTCATTCTTTCAGTCACCACCCACAGCTGGTGACCATAGGTGAGGGTAGGAACGTAGATCCTGGTTACCATGGTGAGGGTAGGAACGTAGATCCTGGTTACCATGGTGAGGGTAGGAATGTAGATCCTCGTTACCATGGTGAGGGTAGGAACGTAGATCCTGGTTACCATGGTGAGGGTAGGAACGTAGATCCTGGTTACCATGGTGAGGGTAGGAACGTAGGTCCTGGTTACCATGGTGAGGGTAGGAATGTAGATCCTCGTTACCATGGTGAGGGTAGGAACATAGATCCTCGTTACCATGGTGAGGGTAGGAATGTAGATCCTGGTTAACATGGTGAGGGTAGGAACGTAGATCCTGGTTACCATGGTGAGGGTAGGAATGTAGATCCTCGTTACCATGGTGAGGGTAGGAACGTAGATCCTGGTTACCATGGTGAGGGTAGGAATGTAGATCCTCGTTACCATGGTGAGGGTAGGAACGTAGATCCTCGTTACCATGGTGAGGGTAGGAACGTAGATCCTGGTTACCATGGTGAGGGTAGGAATGTAGATCCTCGTTACCATGGTGAGGGTAGGAACGTAGATCCTGGTTACCATGGTGAGGGTAGGAATGTAGATCCTCGTTACCATGGTGAGGGTAGGAACGTAGATCCTCGTTACCATGGTGAGGGTAGGAACGTAGATCCTGGTTACCATGGTGAGGGTAGGAACGTAGATCCTGGTTACCATGATGAGGGTAGGAGCGTAGATCCTGGTTACCATGGTGAGGGTAGGAACGTAGATCCTGGTTACCATGGTGAGGGTAAGAACATAGATCCTGGTTACCATGGTGAGGGTAGGAACGTAGGTCCTGGTTACCATGGTGAGGGTAGGAATGTAGATCCTCGTTACCATGGTGAGGGTAGGAATGTAGATCCTCGTTACCATGGTGAGGGTAGGAACATAGATCCTCGTTACCATGGTGAGGGTAGGAATGTAGATCCTCGTTACCATGGTGAGGGTAGGAACGTAGATCCTGGTTACCATGGTGAGGGTAGGAACGTAGATCCTGGTTACCATGGTGAGGGTAGGAACATAGATCCTGCTTACCATGGTGAGGGTAGGAACGTAGATCCTGGTTACCATGGTGAGGGTAAGAACATAGATCCTGGTTACCATGGTGAGGGTAGGAACGTAGATCCTGGTTACCATGGTGAGGGTAGGAACGTAGATCCTGGTTACCATGGTGAGGGTAGGAACGTAGATCCTGGTTACCATGGTGAGGGTAGGAACGTAGATCCTGGTTACCATGGTGAGGGTAGGAACGTAGGTCCTGGTTACCATGGTGAGGGTAGGAATGTAGATCCTCGTTACCATGGTGAGGGTAGGAACATAGATCCTGGTTACCATAGTGAGGGTAGGAACGTAGATCCTGGTTACCATGGTGAGGGTAGGAACATAGATCCTGGTTACCATGGTGAGGGTAGGAACGTAGATCCTGGTTACCACGGTGAGGGTAGGAACGTAGATCCTGGTTACCATGGTGAGGGTAGGAACGTAGATCCTGGTTACCATGGTGATGGTAGGAACGTAGATTGACTTGTAAATTGAGAGCTTTGCTTTTCGGCTGGGTGAAGGAGGAGATGGGTGGTAGCCAACGGCGGGGACCCTGGCGGTCTATTCATCCCTCACCGTGCTGCACTCCTTACACCGCAGCAGGCTGCCCTTCGATGGCACCAATGGTGGGAGAAGCGGGGGTTAGGTGTCTTCTCCAAGGACCCTAGACGTGCTCTCTGTGGGACGCAAACCTGCAACCTTCCGATTTGTTTTAGGTGCACCTTACGGTTCAGAAAATACGGGACTTGTTGAAAGAGTACTTTAATTGTTTCTAAGGAGAGTTTCCTTGTTTTGTTTTTTTTTTTGCAGCTTTATTTTTAAACTCGTTTACTTTGAATGTCTTTTATTTCCTGATGAATTTACCATATTTAATATTTCTGAAACTTTTGTGAAAATCTGTCCAGTTTCAAACATTAGGATTAAACGTCGTCGTTTTCTGCACACTTTGTTTATTTTTGGATTGTTGTTTTTTGGCCGTACGGAAAGAGAAGTTGCTGTGTCGTGATTGGTTGCTGGTTTCGACTGGGATCAGTCCAGAGCAGAGGGGTTTTCTGTGTTTTGGACGGGTTTTTTTTAGCGTCCTGACGTAGAGCTCTGGCTGCAGCGGGGCGTGTGTGAGGATGATGATGCTGTGTGTGTGTGTGTGTGTGTGTGTGTGTGTGTGTGTGTATCTTTAACCCGGCCAGCTGTAGAGCAGGATAAAGCTCCACTTCCTCATCCAGCTCTCAGTCCTGATGGATACATCTCCATCTCTCCTGCGCCGGGCTCAGGAAACCCTCCGATTCAGGTAGGGAGGGAGACGGGGACGTCTGATTGGTCAGTGGTGTGTTTGGTGAAAAGAGGGAGTGGTGATTCTGGTGAAGTAAAACATCTGGAGCATGTATGGTGGGAGCTCTGCTTGTGAGTGCCTGCGGATGCGGATCAGGTTTCTGTCCTAATGCGGCTTCCTGAAACTCGGCCGGGATGCTGCTGGAGTCTGAGACCTCCCCGCCCAGCTCTTCAGAGTGGTCTCCTAACGACGGGTCTAACTGAGACCCTCCATCGTGGTCCTGATGCGGTAGGCGTGGCCTCCTGTGAGCGGTTCCTGGTGATTTTTTACTAGATATCCTCAGCAGGTTAGGCGTGTCTGAGGCGAGTCCCTCACATTCCAACCTGGAGCAGCAGGTGATGTGAAGGAGCTCCCTGATTGGACAGAGAACAAGCAGACCTTTCTGGACACTTCCACACCCCTACAGGTACATCAGTGGGTCAAAGTACCTTCTCACTCTTCATCCTCCTCCTCGATGTGACACCACTGGATAAAACTGGACCATCTGAATGTGGACCGTCTGGATCAGGACGGTCTGAATGTGGACCATCTGGATCAGGACGGTCTGAATGTGGACAGTCTGGATCAGGACGGTCTGAATGTGGACAGTCTGGATCAGGACGGTCTGAATGTGGGCCATCTGGATCAGGACGGTCTGAATGTGGACCATCTGGATCAGGACGGTCTGAATGTGGACCATCTGGTTACCATGGTGAAGGTAGGAACGTAGATCCTGGTTACCATGGTGAGGGTAGGAACATAGATCCTGGTTACCATGGTGAGGGTAGGAACGTAGATCCTGGTTACCATGGTGAGGGTAGGAACGTAGATCCTGGTTACCATGGTGGACCATCTGGATCAGGACGGTCTGAACGTGGACCATCTGGATCAGGACGGTTTGAACGTGGACCATCAGGATCAGGACGGTCTGAACGTGGACCATCTGGATCAGGACGGTTTGAACGTGGACCATCAGGATCAGGACGGTCTGGATGTGGACCATCTGGATCAGGACGGTTTGAACGTGGACCATCAGGATCAGGACGGTCTGGATGTGGACCATCTGGATCAGGACGGTCTGAATGTGGACCATCAGGATCAGGACGGTCTGGATGTGGTCCATCTGGATCAGGACGGTCTGGATGTGGACCATCTGGATCAGGACGGTCTGAATGTGGACCATCTGAATCAGGACGGTCTGAACGTCTCATCTGTAAGAATCTCCAACATGTGCTTCGTGTCTGAAACCTTCTGGAGGAGCGTCCTGGTCCGGAGCGTCATCTCTCCTCTGGATTAGAAAACTCAAACCTCAGATAATGTTTCCATTGATCCACGATCCCGTCCCGGATCGGCTGCAGTTTCAGATAAAAATCATTTCCTGAATGAAATCTGATCTGATGGGATCCGCTGCTGACTCAGCCACTAATCTGGGATTACGTAAGCGGTCCGGCCGACCGGCAGCAGGATTAAACGTGATGTAATCTGAAGGGTCGTTCTCTTTTTCGGCTTCACGGTTTCCCCTCGTTTCATCCGCCAGCTGTTTTTCTTCTTCTGTTGCTGTTTGATGAAAAAAAACAAGATAAAAATGAGATTCAGTGAAAGAAATATTTTAGTAATTTTTTTTTGTTTATTAGTGAAGTTAAATAAATAAAAAAAATGAGGAAAAATATAAAAGTCTGTGTTTCATTTTAGGTTTTTTTTTTTGCACTTTTTATTTTATTTTTAATAACCGTTTTTTTCTGTTAGGAAGGATGGAGCTGGAGATCGACAGGCGGATCGGTGCAGCATCAGCAATAACTAGGACGCTGCATCGGTCCGTCGTGGTAAAGAGAGAGCTGAGCCGAAAAGCAAAGCTCTGGATTTACAAGTCGATCTACGTTCCTACCCTCACCATGGTAACTAGGATCTACGTTCCTACCCTCACCATGGTAACCAGGATCTATGTTCCTACCCTCACCATGGTAACCAGGATCTACGTTCCTACCCTCACCATGGTAACCAGGATCTACGTTCCTACCCTCACCATGGTAACCAGGATCTACGTTCCTACCCTCACCATGGTAACCAGGATCTACGTTCCTACCCTCACCATGGTAACCAGGATCTACGTTCCTACCCTCACCATGGTAACAAGGATCTACGTTCCTACCCTCACCATGGTAACCAGGATCAACGTTCCTACCCTCACCATGGTAACCAGGATCTACGTTCCTACCCTCACCATGGTAACAAGGATCTACGTTCCTACCCTCACCATGGTAACCAGGATCTACAGTGGTGGTCAAAAGTTTACATACACTTGTAAAGAACATTATGTCATGGCTGTCTTGAGTTTCCAGTTATTTCAACAACTCTGATTTTTCTCTGATATAGTGATTGGAACAGATCCTTCTTTGTCACAAAAAACATTCATGAAGTTTGATTCTTTTATGACTTTATTATGGGTAAACTGAAAATGTGACGAAATCAGCTGGGTCAAAAATATACATACAGCAATGCTAATATTTGGTTACATGTCCTTTGGCCATTTTTACTTCAATTAGGCGCTTTTGGTAGCCATCCACAAGCTTCTGGCAAGTTTCTGGTTGAATCTTTGACCACTCCTCTTGACAGAATTGGTGCAGTTCAGTTAAATTTGTTGGCTTTCTGACATGGACTTGTTTCTTCAGCATTATCCACATGTTCTCAATGGGATTTAAGTCAGGACTTTGGGAAGGCCATTCTAAAACCTTAATTCTAGCCTGATTTAGCCATTCCATTACCACTTTTGATGCGTGTTTGGGGTCATTGTCCTGTTGGAACACCCAACTGCGCCCAAGACCCAACCTTCGGGCTGATGACTTCAGGTTTTCTTGAAGAATTTGAAGGTAATCCTCCTTCTTCATTGTCCCATTGACTCTCTGTAAAGCACCAGTTCCATTGGCAGCAAAACAGGCCCACAGCATAATACTACCACCACAGTGCTTGATGGTAGGCATGGTGTTCTTGGGGTTAAAGGCCTCACCTTTTCTCCTCCAAACATATTGCTGGGCATTGTAGCCAAACAGCTCAATTTTTGTTTCATCTGACCACAGAACTTTGTCCATGTGATCAGCAGCAAACTTTAGTCGAGCCTTAAGGTGCCGCTTTTGGAGCAAGGGCTTCCTTCTTGCACGGCAACCTCTCAGTCCATGGCGATGCAAAACACGCTTGACTGTGGACACTGACACCTGTGTTCCAGCAGCTTCTAATTCTTGGCAGATCTGCTTTTTGGTGCTCCTGGGTTGACTCTTCACCCTCCTGACCAGTTTTCTCTCAGCAGCAGGTGACAGCTTGCGTTTTCTTCCTGATCGTGGCAGTGACAAAACAGTGCCATGCACTTTATACTTACATACAATTGTTTGCACTGTTGCTCTTGGAACCTGCAGCTGCTTTGAAATGGCTCCAAGTGACTTTCCTGACTTGTTCAAGTCAATGATTCTCTTTTTCAAATCTGTGCTGAGCTCCTTTGACTTTCCCATTGTAGCGTTTGTGGGTGTTTTTATCCAATGAGCCCTTTTTAAATGGCCTCAGAGAAGTCACCAGCTGTAGTCACTCATAATCACTCACAAGAAGTTAAGAGGTCATGCTATGAAGCTCATGTCATTGACACAACTTTCTAAGTCTCCAAAATTGCTCATTCATGTTGCTGTATGTATATTTTTGACCCAGCTGATTTCGTCACATTTTCAGTTTACCCATAATAAAGTCATAAAAGAATCAAACTTCATGAATGTTTTTTGTGACAAAGAAGGATCTGTTCCAATCACTATATCAGAGAAAAATCAGAGTTGTTGAAATAACTGGAAACTCAAGACAGCCATGACATTATGTTCTTTACAAGTGTATGTAAACTTTTGACCACCACTGTACGTTCTACCCTCAACATGGTAACAAGGATCTACGTTCCTACCCTCACCATGGTAACCAGGATCTACGTTCTACCCTCACCATGGTAACCAGGATCTACGTTCCTACCCTCACCATGGTAACCAGGATCTACGTTCTACCCTCACCATGGTAACCAGGATCTACGTTCCTACCCTCACCATGGTAACCAGGATCTAATCTCCTACCCTCACCATGGTAACCAGGATCTACGCTCCTACCCTTACCATGGTAACCAGGATCTACGCTCCTACCCTCACCATGGTAACCAGGATCTATGTTCCTACCCTCACCATGGTAACCAGGATCTACGTTCCTATCCTCACCATGGTAACCAGGATCTATGTTCCTACCCTCACCATGGTAACCAGGATCTATGTTCCTACCCTCACCATGGTAACCAGGATCTATATTCCTACCCTCACCATGGTAACCAGGATCTACGCTCCTACCTTCACCATGGTCACCAGCTGTGGGTGGTGACTGAAAGAATGAGATCGCGGGTACAAACGGCCGAAATGAGCTTCCTCCGCAGGGTGGCTGGGCTCTCACTCAGAGATCGGGTGAGGAGCTCTGCCATCCGGGAGGAGCTCGGTGTCGAGCCGCTCCTCCTCCAGGTCGAGAAGAGCCAGATGGGGTGGTTTGGGCATCTGGTTCAGGCACCCGGCCCCGGATGAGCGGGGGCAACAGCCTCAAACGGGAAGCCCAGGCTTCTCTCTCCCCGGCTGCATCCTCCAGCTCACCTGGAAGGATCCCAAGTCGTTCCCCGGCCAGCTGTGAGACATAGTCTCTCCAGCGGGTCTGGGGTCTGCCTCTTGGTCTCCTCCCGGTGGAACGTGCCCGAAACATCTCACCAGCGAGGCGCTCAGGGGGCATCCTGACCAGATCCCTGAACCACCCCATCTGGCTCCTCTCGACCTGGAGGAGGAGCGGCTCGACACCGAGCTCCTCCTGGATGGCAGAGCTCCTCACCCGATCTCTGAGTGAGAGTCCAGCCACCCTGCGGAGGAAGCTCATTTCGGCCGCTTGTATCCGTGATCTTATTTTAACAGTTTGAGGCGGAAAATCATATGATTAAAAATGACAGGGTTAAGAGGTCTCCAGAGCGGTTACTACAGATTAGATGTTTGTAGAATGGAGCAGATGGACTTCATCCAGAAGGACATAAAAATCAGAGGAACTCTTTTTAAAAATAAAAAAAGTTGTAAAAAAGAAAAGTCATTTTATCTTAAAAATTGGGGTAAAAAACAATTGACTGACTTATTTTGACGCATAAAAAGCAACTGTTTCTAAAGTTTTTGTTCAATAATAAACCAAAACAGTCAAAAATAAAAGGAGCAAAGCAATGTTTTAATCTTTTATTCAGTAGTGAAGAGAGAGGGAATGAATGAAGACAAAAAGAGAGAATAAAAAGAAGGATCAGAAAGTAGCTCAAATTTAGCCTGTTCTGTCAGATTTCTGTCCCATGCAGCTCGGACTTCTTTACTTTGTTCAACTTCTTTAGAGAAGTCTGTCTTGAAAGTGACTTTGAAAGTACATCAGCTGCCAAATCAATTTGTTTTTCTTCGTTAGCTGTTGTTCCTCCATGCGCGTCGCCTGCTACCGCTACCTAGTTTAGTTCATTCTCAGAAACAGTAAACATAACAGTTTACTCCTCACGCTAGACAAGCTTCACCAAGTTTTCTTGTTCCCGCTTTTTATTACGGGGAGGATATAGCTCAGTGGTAGATGGTTCACCATCGAACCAGAAGTTCTTCGGAAGTTCACAGGATCGAATCCCACTGAGCTCATATCTCAGTATCTTTGGAGAAGACACCTATCCCCCCGTTTCTCCCACCATTGTTGCCATCCTGGCAGCCTGCTGTGGTGTAATGCTGCACATAAATTTCCCCGTTGAGGAATGAAAAAAATATATTTCTTCTTTTTTGGAGACTTTAATTTCTCTCTTTATTTTGTCCACATTTGTCTTTGTTACTGTTCAATATTTCTCCATGGGGTCTCTCTAGATGGGGTCTCTCTCTAGATGGGGTCTCTCTAGATGGGGTCTCTCTCTAGATGGGGTCTCTCTAGATGGGGTCTCTCTCTAGATGGGGTCTCTCTAGATGGGGTCTCTCTCTAGATGGGGTCTCTCTAGATGGGGTCTCTCTAGATGGGGTCTCTCTAGATGGGGTCTCTAGATGGGGTCTCTCTAGATGGGGTCTCTAGATGGGGTCTCTCTAGATGGGGTCTCTCTAGATGGGGTCTCTAGATGGGGTCTCTCTAGATGGGGTCTCTCTAGATGGGGTCTCTCTAGATGGGGTCTCTCTCTAGATGGGGTCTCTCTAGATGGGGTCTCTCTAGATGGGGTCTCTAGATGGGGTCTCTCTAGATGGGGTCTCTCTAGATGAGGTCTCTAGATGGGGTCTCTCTCTAGATGGGGTCTCTAGATGGGGTCTCTCTAGATGAGGTCTCTAGATGGGGTCTCTCTAGATGGGGTCTCTAGATGGGGTCTCTCTAGATGGGGTCTCTAGATGGGGTCTCTGTCTAGATGGGGTCTCTCTCTAGATGGGGTCTCTCTCTAGATGGGGTCTCTCTAGATGAGGTCTCTAGATGGGGTCTCTCTCTAGATGGGGTCTCTAGATGGGGTCTCTCTAGATGGGGTCTCTAGATGGGGTCTCTGTCTAGATGGGGTCTCTCTCTAGATGGGGTCTCTCTAGATGGGGTCTCTAGATGGGGTCTCTCTAGATGGGGTCTCTCTCTAGATGGGGTCTCTCTCTAGATGGGGTCTCTCTAGATGGGGTCTCTAGATGGGGTCTCTCTAGATGGGGTCTCTCTAGATGGGGTCTCTCTCTAGATGGGGTCTCTCTAGATGGGGTCTCTAGATGGGGTCTCTCTCTAGATGGGGTCTCTCTAGATGGGGTCTCTCTAGATGGGGTCTCTCTAGATGGGGTCTCTCTAGATGGGGTCTTTCGTGTGGTTCATTGAAAGACATTTTAAAGTTTTAAACTTCCACACAGACCGTGGTAAATAATGAGAAGACATCTACACCACCTCCTCCCGTGGGTGTGTCTTACATGGCAAACATAAACCTTGTTCTTCTTGAGGGTCATACGCGGTCCACATGGAATGTCCCACGATGTGAGACGCACTGTGTAAGAGAAGAAAAGCAGAACACGTTCTAAAGGATTTTATATTATTTTATTCTGAATCTGTGGAGGATTTACTCTGTTTTTCACCTTGAGCTCCTGCTGAAGCCTCTCCTCTAGAGGCAGGTCTGTAGCTACACGCTCACCCTTTGCTCTCGGTGAGGGTGGTTACCATGCCAACGCTCCCATGGGACATGTAGTCATATCAGGACTGCTTCCCCTCCCCACCAGACTGACCAGCTGTTCTCCTTCCTGCAGGTCTCGTGGGCTCCCCAAACTGAAGGAATCCAGCTCCCATGAGTCCTTACTAAGCCCGGGCAGTGCCGTGGAGGCTCTGGACCTCAGCATGGAGGAGGACGTCTTCATCAAACCTCTGCACAGCAGCATCCTGGGACGGGAGTTTTGTTTTGAGGTACACAGGAACAACGTGTGTTAGTCCCAGCAGATTTAAACATGAGATTTTATTTCCTGTAGATTATAAACTAACACCTCAAGAGTGAGATTTAGAGACCTGGTTTGAATCCCACTGGGTCCAAGCCACAGAACCACAAGACCACAGAATAGCAAAAACAACAAGAAAAAGACTCTAAAAATAAAAAGATTTAACCATTTATAGACGTGAATATAATTTTTTTTATACAAAATTATAAAAATTGGAGGAAAATAATTATTAAAACCAAATTATTTCCAAAATGATTTGGTAAACTAGTTCATCTATAGCATGCATTACACTTCTTCTTCTTTCAGCATTTCCCTTCAGGGGGCGCCACAGCAAGTCAGTTTCTTCATCTAACTCTATCTCCTGCATCCTCTTCAGTCACACCAACTATCTTCATGTCTTCCTTCACTGTATCCATGAACCTCCTCTTTGGTCTTCCTCTAGTCCTCTTTCCTGGTGGTTCCAAACCCAGCATCCTTCTTCTGATGTACTCTCTCTCTCTCTCCTCTGCACATGTCCAAACCATCTCAGTCTGACCTCTCTGACTTTAAAACCTCTAACATGTGCTGTTCCTCTGATCCTGTCCATCCTGGTCACTCCCAGAGAGATCCTCAGCATCTTCATCTCTGATACAAACATCTCTGTTTCCTGTCTTTTCTTCAGTGCTACTGTTTCTAGACCAATCAGCATGGCCGCTCTCACCACACTGTCTCTAGACCAATCAGCATGGCCGCTCTCACCACACTGTCTCTAGACCAATCAGCATGACCGCTCTCACCACACTGTCTCTAGACCAATCAGCATGGCCGCTCTCACCACACTGTCTCTAGACCAATCAGCATGACCGCTCTCACCACACTGTTTCTAGACCAATCAGCATGGCCGCTCTCACCACACTGTTTCTAGACCAATCAGCATGGCCGCTCTCACCACACTGTCTCTAGACCAATCAGCATGGCCGCTCTCACCACACTGTCTCTAGACCAATCAGCATGGCCGGTCTCACCACACTGTCTCTAGACCAATCAGCATGGCCGCTCTCACCACACTGTCTCTAGACCAATCAGCATGGCCGGTCTCACCACGGTTTGTACACTTTTTCTTTCATTCTAGCTGAAACTCTTCTATCACACATCACACCTGATACTTTCCTCCACCCGTTCCAGCCTGCCTGCACACGCTTCTTCACCTCTTTTCCACACTCTCCATTGCTCTGGACTGTTGATCCTAGATACTTAAAATCTTCCACCTTCTTTCTCTCTTCTCCCTGTAACCTCACTTTTCCATTTGGATCCCTCTCATTCACACACGTACTTTGTTTTACTCTGACTAATCTTCAAACCTCCACCTCTCCAGCTTTTCCTCCACCTCTTCCCTCCTCTCACCACAGATCACAATGTCATCTGCAAACATCATTGTCCATGGGGATTCCTGTCTGACCTTGTCTGTCAGCCTGTCCATCACCATAGCAACAGTCCCACCCCCACACTGAACTCCTCTGTCTCACCTACAGCACACTGATTTCTTTAATATGTCTTAAATATTGTGAATATTTCTGTCTAAAAGCCTGAAATCCATCTCCACCAAGTGGTAAAAATCTACTGTCTGCCGGTCGGGTTATAGATCTCTAACCTTCCCCTCGCCCCCCAGTAGAAGATGGGATGGATCTAATCTGTTTTCTCGCTGCCCTCCAGGTGACGTATTCAGGTGGCAGTAAATGTTTCAGCTGCACGTCGGCTTCAGAAAGAGACAAATGGATGGAGAACATACGGAGAACCATCCAACCCAACAAGGTGAGAGACCCTCACGGTTCTGGATGCTGCCTTCCTGAGACGTACGCTGTGAGGACAGTGTAACGATGATTCTCTCTGGTTTCAGGACAACTGTCGCCGGGCGGACAACATGCTCCGGCTCTGGATCATCGAAGCCAAAGACCTGCCGCCCAAGAAGAAGTATTTCTGCGAGCTGTGTCTGGACGACGTCCTTTACGCCCGCACCACCAGCAAGGCCCGCCAAGACAGCCTGTTCTGGGGTGAGCACTTCCACTTCTCCGGCCTGCCAGCCGTTCGTAGCCTCACCGTGCACATCTACCGTGACGTGGACAAGAAGAAGAAGAAGGAGAAGAACAGCTACGTGGGGCTGGTGAATATCGCCGTGCCGGGTGTGACCGGCCGGCAGTTCGTAGAGAAGTGGTACCCGGTCAGCACGCCCACGGCCAGTAAGACCAAAGGGGGCGGGCCCTCCATACGCATCAAGTCCCGCTTCCAGACCATCTCCATCCTTCCCATGGAGCAGTACAAAGAGTTTGCCGAGTTCGTCACCAACAACTACAGCATGCTCTGCTCAGTGCTGGAGCCCGTCATCAGCGTCAAGAACAAGGAGGAGATGGCATGTGCGCTGGTTCACATCCTGCAGAGCACCGGCCGGGCCAAGGTGAGACATGTCACATCACCTCCAGTTTTACGATCACCTTAAGGAACACAAGATTTGCCAGGAGGATTTTCAAGAGCTCCCCATTCAGGTGTAAGGGTTTCCTGTCCCGCCAAAAGATGTAGTTTTAATCAAAGCAGACACGATCCATTCACCTTGATCCCTACTGACTCCTAGAACCAGATCAGACCAGATCAGACACACACTTTTCAATCTAAAACATAAAAAACACTTAAATCCCACGACTTTAAACTTGGGTTAAAAACACACACATTAATTTTGAAAAGAATCAGTTGTAAAATTGTCGTCTTGGTCTTTGATTGCAGTTGGAATGGATCATTTTTTATAGATTAATCTCTGAACGGCTCATTAGATCAGTCACTAAATTACTCCTTTAACAGCTTACCTCTAAGTTCTACAATTCTACAGACTACCCTTACACCCGAGCGGCTCCCTAGTTGTGGTACAGGATTTAATTTTCTCAACGTCCCTTTTGGACACCCTGCTTTAGCTCCAACGGTAACGCCAGACATGGTTACCAGTTTCTCTTTCTTTGTTGAATATTGTGGTTTTATAATTATGTTTTCGTACTTCTAGTGATCCTGTCTTTTTAAGGCCAGGTGGGCTCCTTCCCCTCACCTCTCATTGGCTTCAGATGGTATTTAATATGGTGACCATGCCGTGTGCACGTGCAAACTGAGGGAACGTGTCGGTGAAGAGCCGATCACATCTGACCTGGTGGAAACTTTCTGATTCCATCAATGAGAAGCTGAGACCGTTACGATAGCCAGAGAGTGGGTTGAAGGTTTTAGAAGAGGAACAATGCTCCTGTAGCTGCTTTAGTGGGGTTTTAAAGGTAAAAAGAAATAGAAAGATTCCGTTCGTTCCGTTCCGTCATCTTCCGCTTGTTCCGGGGTCGGGTCGCGGGGGCAACAGCCTCAAGCGGGCAGCCCAGGCCTCTCTCTCCCCGGCTGCATCCTCCAGCTCACCTGGAAGGATCCCAAGTCGTTCCCCAGCCAGCTGTGAGACATAGTCTCTCCAGCGGGTCCGGTATCTGCCCCTTGGTCTCCTCCTGGTGGGACATGCCCGAAACACCTCGCCTGCGAGGCGCTCGGGGCTTCTCGGCCTGGAGGAGGAGCGGCTCGACACCGAGCTCCTCCCAGATGGCAGAGCTCCTCCCCCGATCTCTGAGTGAGAGCCCAGCCACCCTGCGGAGGAAGCTCATTTCGGCCGCTTGTACCCGCGATCTCATTCTTTCGGTCACCACCCACAGCTGGTGACCATAGGTGAGGGTAGGAGCGTAGATCCTGCTTACCATGGTGATGGTAGGAACGTAGATCCTGGTTACCATGGTGAGGGTAGGAACGTAGATCCTGGTTACCATGGTGAGGGTAGGAACATAGATCCTGGTTACCATGGTGAGGGTAGGAACGTAGATCCTGGTTACCATGGTGAGGGTAGGAACATAGATCCTGGTTACCATGGTGAGGGTAGGAACGTAGATCCTGGTTACCATGGTGAGGGTAAGAACATAGATACTGGTTACCATGGTGAGGGTAGGAACATAGATCCTGGTTACCATGGTGAGGGTAGGAACGTAGATCCTGGTTACCATGGTGAGGGTAGGAACATAGATACTGGTTACCATAGTGAGGGTAGAAACGTAGATCCTGGTTACCATGGTGAGGGTAGGAACGTAGATCCTGGTTACCATGGTGAGGGTAGGAACGTAGATCCTGGTTACCATGGTGAGGGTAGGAACGTAGATCCTGGTTAGCATGGTGAGGGTAGGAACGTAGATCCTGGTTACCATGGTGAGGGTAGGAATATAGGTGCTGGTTACCATGGTGAGGGTAGGAACGTAGATCCTGGTTACCATGGTGAGGGTAGGAACGTAGATCCTGGTTACCATGGTGAGGGTAGGAACGTAGATCCTGGTTACCATGGTGAGGGTAGGAACGTAGATCCTGGTTACCACGGTGAGGGTAGGAACGTAGATCCTGGTTACCATGGTGAGGGTAGGAACATAGATCCTGGTTACCATGGTGAGGGTAGGAACGTAGATCCTGGTTACCATGGTGAGGGTAGGAACGCAGATCCTGGTTACCATGGTGAGGGTAGGAACGTAGATCCTGGTTACCATAGGTGAGGGTAGGAACGTAGATCCTGGTTACCACGGTGAGGGTAGGAACGTAGATCCTGGTTACCACGGTGAGGGTAGGAACGTAGATCCTGGTTACCATGGTGAGGGTAAGAACATAGATACTGGTTACCATGGTGAGGGTAGGAACATAGATCCTGGTTACCATGGTGAGGGTAGGAACGTAGATCCTGGTTACCATGGTGAGGGTAGGAACATAGATACTGGTTACCATAGTGAGGGTAGAAACGTAGATCCTGGTTACCATGGTGAGGGTAGGAACGTAGATCCTGGTTACCATGGTGAGGGTAGGAACGTAGATCCTGGTTACCATGGTGAGGGTAGGAACGTAGATCCTGGTTAGCATGGTGAGGGTAGGAACGTAGATCCTGGTTACCATGGTGAGGGTAGGAATATAGGTGCTGGTTACCATGGTGAGGGTAGGAACGTAGATCCTGGTTACCATGGTGAGGGTAGGAACGTAGATCCTGGTTACCATGGTGAGGGTAGGAACGTAGATCCTGGTTACCATGGTGAGGGTAGGAACGTAGATCCTGGTTACCACGGTGAGGGTAGGAACGTAGATCCTGGTTACCATGGTGAGGGTAGGAACATAGATCCTGGTTACCATGGTGAGGGTAGGAACGTAGATCCTGGTTACCATGGTGAGGGTAGGAACGCAGATCCTGGTTACCATGGTGAGGGTAGGAACGTAGATCCTGGTTACCATAGGTGAGGGTAGGAACGTAGATCCTGGTTACCACGGTGAGGGTAGGAACGTAGATCCTGGTTACCACGGTGAGGGTAGGAACGTAGATCCTGGTTACCATGGTGAGGGTAGGAACGTAGATCCTGGTTACCATGGTGAGGGTAGGAACATAGATCCTGGTTACCATGGTGAGGGTAGGAATGTAGGTGCTGGTTACCATGGTGAGGGTAGGAACGTAGATCCTGGTTACCATGGTGAGGGTAGGAACATAGATCCTGGTTACCATGGTGAGGGTAGGAACGTAGATCCTGGTTACCATGGTGAGGGTAGGAACATAGATCCTGGTTACCATGGTGAGGGTAGGAACGTAGATCCTGGTTACCATGGTGAGGGTAGGAACATAGATCCCGGTTACCATGGTGAGGGTAGGAATGTAGGTGCTGGTTACCATGGTGAGGGTAGGAACGTAGATCCTGGTTACCATGGTGAGGGTAAGAACATAGATACTGGTTACCATAGGTGAGGGTAGGAACATAGATCCTGGTTACCATGGTGAGGGTAGGAACGTAGATCCTGGTTACCATGGTGAGGGTAGGAACATAGATCCTGGTTACCATGGTGAGGGTAGGAACGTAGATCCTGGTTACCATGGTGAGGGTAGGAACGCAGATCCTGGTTACCATGGTGAGGGTAGGAACGTAGATCCTGGTTACCATAGGTGAGGGTAGGAACGTAGATCCTGGTTACCACGGTGAGGGTAGGAACGTAGATCCTGGTTACCATGGTGAGGGTAGGAACGTAGATCCTGGTTACCACGGTGAGGGTAGGAACGTAGATCCTGGTTACCATGGTGAGGGTAGGAACGTAGATCCTGGTTACCATGGTGAGGGTAGGAACATAGATCCTGGTTACCATGGTGAGGGTAGGAATGTAGGTGCTGGTTACCATGGTGAGGGTAGGAACGTAGATCCTGGTTACCATGGTGAGGGTAGGAACATAGATCCTGATTACCATGGTGAGGGTAGGAACGTAGATCCTGGTTACCATGGTGAGGGTAGGAACATAGATCCTGGTTACCATGGTGAGGGTAGGAACGTAGATCCTGGTTACCATGGTGAGGGTAGGAACATAGATCGACTTGTAAATCGAGAGCTTTGCTTTTCGGCTCATCTCTCTCTGTACCATGACAGACCGATGCAGCGTCCTAGTTATTGCTGATGCCGCACCGATCCGACTGTCGATCTCTTGTTCCTTCCTTCCCCCACTCGTGAACAAGACCCCGAGATACTTAAACTCCTCCATTTGGAGAAATAGAAAGATCTAGAATAAATTAAACTCATGAAGAAGTTTTTTCTGGCTGGTTTGTTCCAAAAAATAAGCAGAATGCCAGCTTGAGTTTTAAGGGCTAAGTTTCAATCCAGGCTGCATAAATGGTGCCACCTTCTGGTAACTAGAGAGACTAGAGGTCTGCCCTCCGTCTTCCAGGACTTCCTGACGGACCTGGTGATGTCCGAGGTGGACAGGTGTGCCGACCACGACGTCCTGATCTTCAGAGAGAACACACTGGCCACCAAAGCCATCGAGGAGTACCTGAAGCTGGTGGGTCAGAAGTACCTACATGACGCTCTAGGTGAGTCCACCCATCGTCACAGAAAGGCTTTAAAGTTGTCTTTTGGAAAGTTTATTTGAAGATTGAGACGGTTCTGATCTGATAGTCATTTTCAATCTGATCGAAGAGTGGAGGAGCCACACCCTAAAACCTGTTAAACTTAAACGTCTGTCTGTGTTTAGGTGAGTTTATCAAAGCTCTGTACGAGTCGGATGAGAACTGTGAGGTGGACCCAAGCCGATGCTCCGGGAGCGACTTGGCCGAACATCAGAGCAACCTGAAGATGTGCTGCGAGCTGGCCTTCTGCAAGATTATCAACTCCTACTGGTACATCTCACACAGTCTACCATGTAACACAGTGTGGTAGACCTGTAGACGTCTGGGGTTCAGGTAGTTTAAAAATGTCTGAGACCATTTGAGGACAGACACAGATAGAACCTGTCATGGTTCTACTGGATCAACTAGAACCAACAGAAAACTGTCTCCCATCATATGTATGTGGTTTAGGTTCAATCTTAAAAATGTAAACCACTTTGACGTCCTTAAACAGCTAAATAGTTTCTCTGGAGCTCCACAAGGCTCCATGTTGGGACCACAATTGTTTCTCATTACACTGGTTTCTGCATCCATCTGAGGACGGAAAGCAGACACGTCTTTTCTTGTCCTTCTGGATCTTTTGGAACGTCTTAGTGGACTAACTAGAGAACTTACTGGATCTAACTTAACTAGTTTGAGTCTGGTGGACAAATTTGGGGTCTATAGGTGACTATAAATGACCTATGAAGTTCCTTGGGTCCTGTTCCCATGTTTTAACATCCCCACTTGTAACTGTATCTATCTGTGGATTCACATTGCAGCTCATTGAGGATGGATAGAAACATTCAACTCCGTGAAGTTGGCCCCTCATAAAAAAAAAAAATATAAACAAAAATAAACAAAAAATATGTCAATCGTTTGTGCTGTTTTATTTTTGTTTGTGCTGCTTTACTTTTCTTTAATTTAAAGAAATAAAATTGGACGGTGACGTCATCCAGACCTTTATTTATTTCCAGACGTCGCCATCTTTGATTACGTCATTGTCCAAATCGTTTTCCTACAATTTAAATAAACTAAATTCTAACTAAAATGGCACAAACAAAAAATTTTACTGCACAAATAATTCCCACCATTTTTATAATTTTTCTAACATTTTTAGGCAGAAGGAGGTCTAGATGACGTCACCGTCCAAATTTTATTTCTTTAAATTAAAGAAAAGTAAAGCAGCACAAACAAAAATAAAACAGCACAAACGATTGACATATTTTTTGTTTATTTTTGTTTATATTTTTTTTTATGAGGGGCCAACTTCACGGAGCTGAAACAGTCCTGTTCACTAGAACGTCTTACTGAACCACTGACAAGCGTGGACTCTATAAGTCATTTAGCCATGGTGTTCCTCGCAGCATGTACACTGGGTTCTACGTCTATCGGACATTTAAAAAAAAAAAAAACAAAGTATTAATGGGCCATAAGAATACTTACTGGTATAATATTGAACAATTAATGGTCCAGTTTATATGATGTAAATTCTTTTGTTGACTATAATGGACCATAGATTAGCTATGGAGTTCCCCAGGGCTCCGTATTGGGGCTCCTACTTTTTGACATTTAATCAAGTTAAATAGAATAACTCGCTAAGAAAGACAAGCTGCTCTGATCCAGACTCTAGAAGATAAAATAGGAACCATTTCTGAATCCATCTGCTCCATGTGTCCTTAGCGTGTTTCCTCGAGAGCTGAAGGAGGTGTTTGCATCATGGAAGCATCAATGTGTGGCGCGTGGGCACACGCCGGACATCAGCAAGCGCCTGATTAGCGCCTCGCTCTTCCTGCGCTTCCTGTGCCCCGCCATCATGTCGCCGTCACTCTTCGCCTTGATGCAGGAATACCCCGACGAACGCACGTCCCGTACCCTCACGCTCATCGCCAAAGTCATCCAGAACCTTGCCAACTTCGCCAAGTGAGTGCCGCCGGGTCACCCGTTGTTAAGGAAACGCCCTCATATCTAACGCTGCCCCCCAAATTTCTTGCAGGTTTGGCAACAAAGAGGAGTACATGGCCTTTATGAACGACTTCCTGGAGCATGAGTGGGCGGGGATGATGCGCTTCCTGTCGGAGATCTCCAACCCCGAGACGCTGAGCAGCACACCGGGCTTCGAGGGCTACATCGACCTGGGCCGCGAGCTGTCGGTGCTGCACGCGCTGCTCTGGGATGTCGTCTCACAGCTCGACAAGGTACACCTGATCTGATGAAACGTCTGAGCTGTTCTGGAGTTTAAAGAGTCCATCTCATTTAAAATAACTCTTCACATTGTATCCTCTGCACACACACACACACACACACACACGTTTACAACATGCATTACACCATAGTTATGAAAATATATTGATTTGTTGGAGCGCAGTCACAGACCTGGAACTATGAAAGGCCGGGTATCACTCATCCCCCCGCCCGTCCTGAGAAAGTACAAGCTCCGCCCTCTGCTCTCACTGAGCCGCTATTCCTCCGCCCATCTCTGAGCGGGAGGAGGAAGGCGGGCGTAAACCCGTGCGTAGCTACAAAAAGCAAGAAAATAAAAAAGACGCAGAGCAGCGAACCAGCCTGTATATCGGACGTTGAAAGTGAGTTTGTGAGGGCGTAAGGCCGGAGTGGAGGCGGGTGAGGAGGGCGGGCGGGTGGTGAGGAGGGAGGGGGGCGTGGCTACGTCAAATGCGTCATATTTTAGACATCTGCTCATTGGTTGTTTTGTCTGAGCATTCTAGAAATCCACAGAAAAACAGGCTAAATCAATCTAGAAAGACACACACACACACACACACACACACACACACACACACACAAGGCCCAGACATCACTCTTACAAGCTAGAAAACTCTGGAAAGTTACTTTTTCATGAGATGGGCCCTTTAAAGACACACTCTGAGTGTTTGGTTTTATTTAAATGTAACAATAATATCAGGTTGAGGTGAGTGAACAAAACTCTGCAGAGAATAAATGGTCTCATCAAGGTTCTAGTCCAAGGGTGGGCAAACTTTTATGACTCGCGGGCCACGTTGAGTTTTAACAAGCGGGCCGGAACCGGGGACCGGAGGGGCGCAATTTAAGAACTTTATCATATTATAAACTTTATTATAAACTTTGAGCAAAATATGAACCAAATGCAGAAAAATGACTTATTTTTTAAAATGTTCTGGAGGGGAATGCCCCCAGAGCTCCCTATACTGGCACCACAGGTTATCCTTTTGTCTATGACATTATATCTAGATTTGTCCCCGGGAACAGGATCAGATGGATGGCATGCTTTGGTAACCTCTAGATTAGACGATAGAATGATGCTAGATTTTAAACAAGCGTTAAATGTTACATCAAGAGAGTTAAATTTTAAATCTAGCGGCGCTAGGTTTGAAATCTAAGCTCTTGATGTAACATTTTGTTTGTTTTAACATCTAACATGCTTGTTTACGTGTGTGTATTGGCCTCGATGGCTTTCCATATCTGTACACACTGTTTATCTTGAAGGTGTGCGCATCACGGACACTCACACATTTTGATGGGAGAAGTGTTGTTGCTTCTTTGGAAACAACATCAGAATTACAGGAAAAATAAAACTAACATGGTCTATTTTTTATTTATTATTTTCTAGTTCAGCGGGCCGGATTAAAATGTGAAATGGGCCGCATGTGGCCCGCAGGCCGTAGTTTGCCCATGCCTGCTCTAGTCAAATTTCAACTTTTAAAAATGTTAAAAAAAAACTTAAGATTATGATGACGTGTCGTCATGTTACCATGGAAACACTCTGTGCAGTAAAGCAGGTTCATCTGATGAAAACTTTTATCAGACAGAAAATGTTTTTTGTTAAACTATTTGTTGGCACATGGTGTGTGTTTCTATGCATGGTGAGTGTGTATTTATGCATGTGTGTGTGTGTGTGAGTGTGTGTGAACTCTCTCTCCATTAACCCTGGCTGCCCATCAGTGCATGGCTCCGCCCCTTTGCCCCCTCTGGTCTCAGCATGTGTTTATAGTTTGTTTCTGTTCCATTAAGTTTCCCCTTTTGTTTTTCTCCTTCTTCCCTCCCCCCCATCCCCCTCCTCCCCCCATGCTCCGGCCACCATGTTGCTTTCCCACCATCGCATCCTGGTGCTCACACACACACACACGCCGACGCAGGGTGAAAATTCCTTCCTACAGGCCACCGTGGCGAAGCTTGGCCCACTGCCGAGGATTCTGGGTGACATCTCCCGGTGCCTGGCGGCGCCAACGCCAATCCAGCAGCAGCTGCGACGTTACCATGACCACGGCTCCTCCCACAACATCAGCGGCAGCCTCTCATCAGGGCTACAGAGGATCTTTGAGGACCCCGTCGACAGGTACGCAGATCAGTCTGGTCTGTAGTTTATTTTCAGGTTTAAAATGTTCTGACTGTGTGTGTGCCCCCCAGCCTGCCGCCTCCACCAGCTCGCCGTGCACCCCAGCTGCCCTCTGCCTCTGGAAGCTTCTCTGACCCAGAGGAGCGTGGCGCCCCGCTACCTAACGGCCGCAGCGTCTCTCTGGTAGACCTGCAAGACCCAGCTCCGCCCCCTCACCTTGAGGCCCTGCCTCGTCTCAGCAGGGGGGGCTCCCAGGCATCCATCGGACACGCCCCTCCACATGTGACTTATCCCCACTCCAACCCTGTGACGCCACCTCCTGGAGTGCACCAGCACAGAGAGGCGGCGCCGCTGAGCGCGCCACAGCCCCGCCGCCCACTGCCCCCCTCCCTCAGCCAGCAGCGCAGCCTCCAGCCACTGTGCTTCCAGAACCCCGTGTATCACCTCAGTAACCCCGCCCTCACACCGCGCTCCAGCTCAGAGAATCTCAGCACGGAGAGCTCGCATGGCAGCCACAGCAACTCGGAGGACCTCGGGAGCCAAGCAGGAATCGGAGGTCGTGCGGCTTCCAGCAGCAGCCTGGACGACCGGGGGGAAGACGGGTCAACGCCACGCCGCCCTACGCTGCCACCCGGCGCCGCCCTCGCCATCCCCCGACACAGCACCACGGCCGGCACCGCCCACATCGTCAAAGTGGAGCAGCAGAGCAGAGGAGGGGGCGGGGCCAGGACACCACGCTCTGCTCCCCACAGCGCCTCCCTGCGTAGCAGCAGCAGCACCAACACGGAGCCAACCAATCGGCAGCAATCTGCGGAGAATGTGGCTCCGCCCCCTCGAAACTCCTCCAAACCAACACAGGTACAAACTACGGGGTCTCAACACTCAGGGTGGGCGGGTCTTACTTCTATTTACAAATATTAATGATAAAAATGAGATAAAAACTCAGAGGCAGCGTCTCAGTTCGTCTTCTAGCTCACAGCAAGTCGCTAGCAGCTGCTAAGCTAGCCGACTTGTGGAACAGAGACGGTCTGCGTCTCTCTCATGAGCTGATCAGGATGGTTAAAGGTTCTACCTCCAAGCAGACTTTTAAAAATCCCAGAAATTCCTACCAGTCATTCATTTTGTGAGTTCATGGTTCGATCTCTAAACCAGGATGGGACAGGACCGTTAGATGAAGTATTTTAATCTGAAAGGATCCAGTGAAGTGAATCTAACAGGAATACTGGTCTGGTATTCAGGCGGCAGCGCCAGTGGAGGCGGTGGCTCTGTCTCCAGTGGAGAGGACGGCCGCCTGGGTTCTTAACAACGGCCAATACGACGAGAAAGAAGAACAGGAAGCGAGCGGAGAACGAATCAGAGAGGAGGGGAGGAACACGGAGAAGGTAAGAAAAACAAACTCTTAAAAACACTTTGATTTACTAGATGGTACCTAGCCAGGCTGGCGCCACCCAGTGGCTTTACTCCAGTAACTAGGTCAGGGATTGCAGGCAATAACTTATGATTGCAGTGATTTGAAAACACACTACCCAATCAGAGAACAGAGATGATGGTGTGAGATGAACACAAGAGTCTGTCCTCCATGTTTGTAGTTCTATAGATCCACCATGCTATACGGTCCGTGTTGGTCCTCCATGTTTGTAGTTCTGTAGATCCACCATGCTATACGGTCCGTGTTGGTCCTCCATGTTTGTAGTTCTGTAGATCCACCATGCTATACGGTCCGTGTTGGTCCTCCATGTTTGTAGTTCTGTTGATCCACCATGCTATACGGTCCGTGTTGGTCCTCCATGTTTGTAGTTCTGTAGATCCACCATGCTATACAGTCCGTGTTGGTCCTTCATGTTTGTAGTTCTGTAGATCCACCATGCTATACGGTCCGTGTTGGTCCTCCATGTTTGTAGTTCTGTAGGTCCACCATGCTATACAGTCCGTGTTGGTAACGATTCCTCAGATTGAAAATTTAAAGACAGTGTTTAGAAAGTTTATTCAGGAAAAGTTTGTTTTTATGCTCTGTTTTCTGGAATACATACAAATGTCACAAAACTCCGATTGACACCAAGAGGTCAGATTGTTTTCACGGAGTGATGCATCATCACAAGTGTCATTCTATAAACCCCGCCTTCTTCCTGGTCTCCTCCTCCTGCAGTATGAGCTGGAAATCGGCCGGCTGAAGGAGCGTCTGCGCGTATCGGGTCGGCGTCTGGAGGAGTACGAGCGCCGGCTTCTGGCTCAAGAGCAGCAAATGCAGAAACTGCTGCTGGAGTACAAGAGCCGTCTGGAGGACAGCGAGGAGCGGCTGAGGAGGCAGCAAGAGGAGAAGGATAACCAGATGAAGAGTATCATTTGCAGGTACGTGTTCGCTTCCGGTTGGTTACCGAGCCAACATGACGGTTTGGAGCTGACCAGGTGTGTACGTGCAGGCTGATGGCGGTGGAGGAGGAGCTGAAGCGGGACCACGCAGAGATGCAGGCAGTGATTGAGGCCAAGCAGAAGATCATTGACGCTCAGGTAGGGAAACCCCTGAAAAGCCAGCTGCTCCACCTGTAAAGGGCCGCTGGTCCGAGTGGAGCGGCGCCGTGGTTCCATCAAAGCAGCTTAGATTGGTCTGCGTTTGGTTTCAGGTCAGTAACGGATGTGAAATAAACACATCAGGCAAGTAACCATGACAGTGACCCCGCCCCTTCCCCCACATGCTGGTTTATATTCAGTTTCTCAAAAAAAAAAAAAAAAAAAACCCCACCAGCGAGGAGTTCACTGCACACCTACCGGCCAATCAGAGAGAGCGAGGTCATCGGGGAAACTAAACCGTTCACTGCGACGTTAAACACGACGTCTCTGAAATTCACGTTCGACAGACGTTGAAACAAAATTTTGAAGAACACCAAACGTCATCATGAAGGTTAAACTTTATCACGAACGACAGACAGAGTGTGAATGCCGAACCTCGTCACATATTAGAACGGCAAAAAGATGAAGTACTCACTTTTTATACTTAAGTAAAAGTACAGATAATTACACAAAAAATACTTAAGTAAAAGTAAAAGTACCAATAAAAAAATCTACTTAAGTAAAAGTATAAAAGTAATTGGTGTAAAGTTTATTTTTTAAAAGTATTCGATCATAATTCAAATGTTATTTTTTGTGCTATAGGGTGTCACCATGGTAACCAGGATAAATACTCTGCAGGGCGGATCCAGAGTATCTGCCCCTCCACCCCCATTTTGATCAACAAAAAAAAAAGAAAAGAAGAAAGTAAAGGGGACTAGTCAACTATCCCCTGCAGGGGCAGCCAATGGGCACCAAAATGCAGGAAAATGACTCTTATTTTTCAAATTGTTCTGGGAGGGGGGTAAAAGGGGCGTTCAGTCACCCTATACTGACTTTGTCAATTACCTCACGCGCCCCCTTTAGAAAACCCTGGATCCGCCCCTGCTCTGTTTAATGATGGCTCAACTTTTTATTTAAAAGTAAACACAACGATCTTCTGACTCTTTTTAATTTGTGCTTTATTTGATGTTAGTTTTTTGGATGGCTGCTGGAAAATGTTTACTCTCGATTCTGATTGGTCCTCAATTCATTTCCGCAGGAGATCAACTGCTCCTCCTACAGGTTGATTTTGGCGATGCGGCTTCAAGATGCGCAAAAAAAACTGTATATTTTTCAAATTTCTGACTGAAAATATAACAAAAAATACAAGAGACTTTTAAAAAGTAGCGAAGTAAAAGTACAGATATTTACTCTAAAAATGTAGTGAAGTAAAAGTAAAAATATTGGTCTTAAATTTTACTAAAGTAAAGTAAAAATACACATTATTTTACTTATGTACAGTAAAGAAGTACATTTACTTCCCTACGTGCCACCTCTGCTAATCGGTATGCCTGATCTCATTGAGGAGGCTGAACGGTACGGCAGAGACGACCGTCATCGATCATTACAAAGGGTTAAACCTCATCGTGACGGTCAAATGTAAAAGTTTAACGTTATGAGAACATTGAAGTTTAAAACAAATACTGAATGTTTTTGGAAAAAACAAACCTAATCACAACAAAAAAAAAAAGCTCATCACGAAGGTTAAACTAAAGCCGAACGTTCCTGCAAACACGAGCTTTGTTACGAAAGCCGAACATCATCGTAAAAAACGAACTTTATGGTAAAAACATTACGAATGTGAATGTCGACCTTTACTCGTTGACACTGAACACGATCCCCGTCTCTTCCTCTGCTCGGCCTGCAGGTGTGCCGTACGCTGGTTTGATTTTTGTTTGGCTGCAGACCCCGCCTCCCTCACCTTCCTGCCACGCCCCCTCTCTGACTCACCAGAGCTTTCTGTACACCCTTTCAGAATAAAAGCGGCGGATGTGTTTGAGTTTCTGTTTGAGCTTCAACAGAGTGTTGATCTGTTCGGCTGCAGCCCTCTTGTAAACGTACCGCTGTCGGGTTAAAACCAACTGATCTTCTGGATTTATTATGACCAACTAAGCAAAAGCAGGAAACCAGAACCAAGCTGTACCAGTGTGTACTAGTGCTGGTAGGAAGTGGTACCAGTAGGAAACAGTATGACTAGTGCTTTGTAGCCAGAAAATAAAACCATTAACCACTGAGCTGGAAATCTAATTTAAGGTCAGTGCCGTCCAGAGACCCGCATGTTTGATCACACACGGATGGTTTTGACCCGACAGTTTCTCCCACAATGTTTTACTTAAGACGTCGTCACGACTATATTTTTCTCCTCTCTGTCCAATCAGGAGAAGCGGATCGGGTCGCTGGATGCAGCCAACTCCCGGCTGATGGCGGCGCTGACGCAGGTGAAGGAGCGGTACAGCGCACCCCCCCTCCGCAACGGCCTCTCCCCCGGTAACCCAACAAAACTGTCCATCACTGAAAACGGAGAGTTCAAGAACAGCAGCTGCTGATTGGTCCTCCTTTATGTTGTGGGCGGGGCTCATGGCACAGACCCCGCCTCAATGGAGGATTAGAGATACGGACGATTTCAGAATGGAGGATCTGTAAATAGAGAAGTTTGATCTGGTTCAATGAACAGACGGAGTGTGTGTGTGTGCGTGCGTGCGTGTGAGTGTGTGTCTGTATGTGTGTGTGTATGCATCCGTCACTGAAGCACAGAAAGGGTGAAGAATCAAACCAAAAATAGAAACTGAAGCTTTTTCTAACAGACTTTTTCAAAGTTTTTATTTGGACTTTTTTTTCCCGTCTTAACTGTTTATGGAAGTTTTTGGAGTTTTTTTCCTTTATTTTTTATTTGTTTTTATTCTGTTTTTAACCCGAAGCGTTCTTGAGGGTTTTTTAATTTATTCCTCCTGGTTCTGGTCTCGTTGCTGATCTACTGAACGGACTCCCGGGTGGTCGGGGGTCCCACACCGCGCCTGTTCTGCTGTCCTATGTTCTAATAAAGCTGCCTGAAAGCACTGCCTCGTGTCTGACATTCTGATGGGAACCAAAATAAAACTAGATTAAATCATCTCTCAGTGAGCAGAGATACGTACGGTTTGATGGTGGAAACACGCTGCAGGGTCTCACTCCACTTTTCTTCTGGACAAACATCACCACAGTAAGTCATCTCTAACGACCTAAACGATGATGAGACTCCTCCTAAGATCTACCTGTTGGCAAAGTTCCGTCATCTTCCGCTTGTTCTGGGGTCGGGTCGCGGGGGCAACAGCCTCAAACGGGCAGCCCAGGCTTCTCTCTCCCCGGCTGCATCCTCCAGCTCACCTGGAAGGATCCCAAGTCTATCCCCGGCCAGCTGTGAGACATAGTCTCTTCAGCAGGTCCGGGGTCTGCCCCTTGGTCTCCTCCCGGAGGGATGTGCCCAAAACACCTCACCCGCGAGGCGCTTGGGGGGCATCCTGACCAGATGCCCGAACCACCCCATCTAGCTCCTCTCGACCTGGAGGAGGAGCGGCTCGACACCGAGCTCCTCCCGGATGGCAGAGCTCCTCACCCGATCTCTGAGTGAGAGCCCAGCCACCCTGCGGAGGAAGCTCATTTCGGCCGCTTGTAACCGCAATCTCATTCTTTCGGTCACCACCCACAGCTGGTGACCATAGGTGAGGGTAGGAATGTAGATCCTGGTTACCATGGTGAGGGTAGGAACGTAGATCCTGGTTACCATGGTGAGGGTAGGAACGTAGATCCTGGTTACCATGGTGAGGGTAGGAACGTAGATCCTGGTTACCATGGTGAGGGTAGGAACATAGATCCTGGTTACCATGGTGAGGGTAGGAACGTAGATCCTGGTTACCATGGTGCGGGTAGGAACGTAGATCCTGGTTACCATGGTGCGGGTAGTAACGTAGATCCTGGTTACCATGGTGAGGGTAGGAACGTAGATCCTGGTTACCATGGTGAGGGTAGGAACATAGATCCTGGTTACCATGGTGAGGGTAGGAACGTAGATCCTGGTTACCATGGTGAGGGTAGGAACGTAGATCCTGGTTACCATGGTGAGGGTAGGAACGTAGATCCTGGTTACCATGGTGAGGGTAGGAACATAGATCCTGGTTACCATGGTGAGGGTAGGAACATAGATCCTGGTTACCATGGTGAGGGTAGGAACGTAGATCCTGGTTACCATGGTGATGGTTAGAACGTAGATCCTGGTTACCATGGTGAGGGTAGGAACATAGATCCTGGTTACCATGGTGAGGGTAGGAAAATAGATCCTGGTTACCATGGTGAGGGTAGGAACGTAGATCCTGGTTACCATGGTGAGGGTAGGAACGTAGATCCTGGTTACCATGGTGAGGGTAGGAACGTAGATCCTGGTTACCATGGTGAGGGTAGGAACATAGATCCTGGTTACCATGGTGAGGGTAGGAACGTAGATCGACTTGTAAATCTAGAGCTTTGCTTTTCGGCTCAGCTCTTTCTTTACCACGACGAACCGATGCAGCGTCCAGTTTCTAAATGTAATAAAGGATATTATTCAGTGTTTATGTTCTATAGATGCATTCAAAATATTCAACAGGATGAATCGGAACACTTTTTTTTTTTTTTTAAACTGGCTCAAAATGGTGTGAATAACTACAGTGTGTATTTTTTGCTGCAAACAGTGCAGATCAAATGTTGAAGAGTGTATCAGCAATGAGGTTAACCAGGAGGGAGAGCGCTTTCAATCCTCTTGTCTAGTAAACGTCCAGCCTGAATCACAGTCTCTGTGTCGCCGGTACTTTTGTATAAATCATTTAATGTATGCAGATGATTTAGTCATGTTTGGTCCAAGTACAGCAGGCCTGCAGCAGCAGCTGCTCAACACCTGACCGTGACAAGAGCCAAGAGGATGGATCTAAAACTAAAGACCTCATTTCAGTCTTTTTAATGATGAACATAAGAGGACATTTACAGATGATGCAGAGGATTGTGTGACACACTGTGCATCGAGAGAAGCAACACTCGAGTTGCTTCTTTGAAAATGTGAAATTGGTTTTATTAAAAACTCACTGTACCTCTTTAAAACGGCCCATGTCTGAACAAAATCTAAGAACTCCAGGCTGCAGGTGGACGATAATGATGCATTGTGTGCTTCTGATGAGGCCATAGACATAAGAATAAGAATGCTTTTATTGCCATGTCAGTTAAAAACATCAGAGACTAGGAACTTGTTCTGGTACTGGTGTGCAAACATATAAAATAAAAATAATAAAAATAAAATAAATAAAAATAATAATTTTTACAAAACTAAGAGTGCTCAGAAGAAAAGAAAAGTAGTGCAATGTCATGGAAAATAATAGAAAATAATAAAGATAGTGAAGTGACAAGAGGGAGGTGACTAAGAGATGTGGGGGTCCAGGTTATAAAGTGACTAAGAGATGTGGGGATCCAGGTTATAAAGTGATTAAGAGATGTGGGGATCCAGGTTATAAAGTGACTAAGAGATGTGGGGATCCAGGTTATAAAGTGATTAAGAGATGTGGGGATCCAGGTTATAAAGTGATTAAGAGATGTGGGGATCCAGGTTATAAAGTGACTAAGAGATGTGGGGATCCAGGTTATAAAGTGATTAAGAGATGTGGGGATCCAGGTTATAAAGTGACTAAGAGATGTGGGGATCCAGGTTATAAAGTGACTAAGAGATGTGGGGATCCAGGTTATAAAGTGATTAAGAGATGTGGGGATCCAGGTTATAAAGTGACTAAGAGATGTGGGGATCCAGGGTATAAAGTGACTAAGAGATGTGGGGATCCAGGGTATAAAGTGACTAAGAGATGTGGGGATCCAGGTTATAAAGTGACTAAGAGATGTGGGGATCCAGGTTATAAAGTGACTAAGAGATGTGGGGATCCAGGGTATAAAGTGACTAAGAGATGTGGGGTTCAGGTTATAAAGTGATTAAGAGATGTGGGGATCCAGGGTATAAAGTGACTAAGAGATGTGGGGATCCAGGTTATAAAGAGTTCATAAGTCCAACAGCAGAAGGGAAGAAGCTGTTTTTGTGGCGGGACGTTCTGGTCCGAATGGACCGGAGCCTCCTGCCCGAGGGGACATGGTTGTCACATTACAAGTACTGTTCTCAACTCTAACGTATCATTTTTCAATTCAATTTTTCTTTGTTGCCCAAAATCACAGAATTTCCGTCTCAATAGGCTTCACAAGAAAAAGAGGAATGTATAAACACAAATACACAACAAGAAAAATAACTAACAACTGCTAACTAAACAAGACTAGCACATTAATGCACTTAGACTCTCCTTCACGGTGAGGAAAAACTCCTAAAAAACCCATCAGTGAGGAAAAAATAAGAGACCTCGTGGGGATCCACATGAAAGAGAGATCCCTCCCCCGGGACGTTTTATGTGTAAACTCAACAAGTCAGATCATTAACTCCGCAACATTAACTTACGCAGACATTGGCAAGACTTGACTTTTTATTACTATTGTTACCCCTAAACTAAAGACCCCAGAAAGGGCTGCTGGGATGGAAAACCCTCATGAGGAAACACTGGACTAAGACACAGAATAAAACAATAAAATAATAACTAAAACCAGTAAAAAAAAAGTCAAACCTAAAAAAAAAACAATTATCAATAAATAAAAAAACATCCGTCAGTCATCTTCTTATCCGTCTGTCCCTTCCGGGGTTCTGGGGGTGCAGGAGCCCATCCCGGCCAATTTAAGGTGAAGGGCAGGGTACACCCCGAACAGGTCGCCAGTCTGTCGCGGGGCCACACACATACAACCATCCACACACACATTCATTCCTAGGGGCAGTTTGGCACTGGCCAATCAACCTAACATGCATGTCTTTGGAGGGTGGGAGGAAACTGGAGTACCTGGAGGAAACCCACGCAAACACGGGGAGAACATGCAAACTCCACACAGAAAAAACATATTAACATATTAAACAAAATCAAAGAATGAGTAAAATCAAAGTTTAAAAAAGTGGAGTTTCAGCCTCTTCTTAAACACATGAAAAGAGGATGGCCCTGAGGTCCTCTGGCAGGCTGTTCCACAGGTGAGGACCATAATGTTGCATAAAATGCTCACCCAAAAAAAAAAAAAACATATTTGGGACAGATTTTGTTTTTTCACAGAGAAAATATGATTTACACTCATATTTTTATATGATTTGTAATTTTAACTTAGTTTTTTTTTTGTTATTGAAACCTCTGCTTCACACCACGCATGCGCAGCTAACAGAAACAATATGGCGGCGGCAGGAAGGCTCGCGTTAGCTTTAGCTCCAGCCGTTTTCTAACAGACTGGATTTCCTGCAGGATGAACCTCTGCTCTCAGTATCTCCGGTAAGTTCGCTTCGGTATCACTCTTCCTTCCTTCCTGTGGGTCTGGAAAAGCACGAGTGGAAGGTTTAGTCCGGTTAGTAGCATTAGAGCTAACATGCTAAGGTTCCACCCCCTTAGCTAACGGAAGCTAACTGCTGCTTAGCTTCTAACGTTCTGAAAACAAACTACTGGAAGACACACACACACACACACACATATAGACAGAGACATACACACACAACCACACAGACAGGCAGCGGTGAGCAGTGTTTGGTATTAGACTGATTCCAGGCGGTGTGTTGTTGTTGCTAATTAGCATTAGCTTCCAACGTCTTTCTGATGAATTATGTTTGTTTTTGTTTAAATTTTATTATTTATTGAATTTTTAAACGTCTGATGAAACGTTTCAGCTGTTGTTATGTGACAAATGTAAACAGGTAGGTGGAAATAACATGGGTTGTTTGGGTGTCTGTGTTTATGTGTGTGTGTGTGTGTGTGTGTGTGTATGTGTGTGTGTGTGTCAGTGTGTGTGTTAGTGTGTGTGTGTGTGTTTCAGGAAGTCCTCCTGTTGCTCAGGTGTTCTTCTCTCTAACAGCTGTTCTCTGTTTACAGGCAGGCAGAGGCCCTGAAGGCAGACATGACAGGTGAGAACACACACACACACACACACACTCTCCTCCTGGGTCACCTGTAGTAAAATCAGAATCAGAATGCTTTTATTGCCATGTCAATGAAAAATATCAGAGACTAGGAACTTGTTTTGATACAGGTGTGCAAAAATATAAAATAAAATAATAAAAATAAAATAAATAAAAATAATAATAATTTTTACAAAACTAAGAGTGCTCAGAAGAAAAAGAAAAGTAGTGCAATGTCATAGAAAATAATAGAAAATAATAAAGATAGTAAAGTGACAAGAGGGAGGTGACTAAGAGATGTGGGGGTCCAGGTTATAAAGTGAATAAGAGATGTGGGGATCCAGGTTATAAAGTGACTAAGAGATGTGGGGATCCAGGTTATAAAGTGATTAAGAGATGTGGGGATCCAGGTTATAAAGTGACTAAGAGATGTGGGGATCCAGGTTATACAGTGATTAAGAGATGTGGGGATCCAGGTTATAAAGTGACTAAGAGATGTGGGGATCCAGGTTATAAAGTGATTAAGAGATGTGGGGATCCAGGTTATAAAGTGACTAGAGATCTGGGGATCTAGGTTATAAAGTGACTAAGAGATGTGGGGATCCAGGTTATAAAATGATTAAGAGATGTGGGGATCCAGGTTATAAAGTGACTAGAGATCTGGGGATCTAGGTTATAAAGTGACTAAGAGATGTGGGGATCCAGGTTATAAAGTGTCTAAGAGATGTGGGGATCCAGGTTATAAAGTGACTAAGAGATGTGGGGATCCAGGTTATAAAGTGACTAAGAGATGTGGGGATCCAGGTTATAAAGTGACTAAGAGATGTGGGGATCCAGGTTATAAAGTGACTAAGAGATGTGGGGATCCAGGTTATAAAGTGACTAAGAGATGTGGGGATCCAGGTTATAAAGTGTCTAAGAGATGTGGGGATCCAGGTTATAAAGTGACTAAGAGATGTGGGGATCCAGGTTATAAAGTGACTAAGAGATGTGGGGGTCCAGGTTATAAAGTGACTAAGAGATGTGGGGATCCAGGTTATAAAGTGTCTAAGAGATGTGGGGATCCTGGTTATAAAGTGACTAAGAGATGTGGGGATCCAGGTTATAAAGTGACTAAGAGATGTGGGGATCCAGGTTATAAAGTGACTAAGAGATGTGGGGATCCAGGTTATAAAGTGATTAAGAGATGTGGGGATCCAGGTTATAAAGTGACTAAGAGATGTGGGGATCCAGGTTATAAAGTGATTAAGAGATGTGGGGATCCAGGTTATAAAGTGACTAAGAGATGTGGGGATCCAGGTTATAAAGTGATTAAGAGATGTGGGGATCCAGGTTATAAAGTGACTAAGAGATGTGGGGATCCAGGTTATAAAGTGACTAAGAGATGTGGGGATCCAGGTTATAAAGTGATTAAGAGATGTGGGGATCCAGATTATAAAGTGACTAAGAGATGTGGGGATCCAGGTTATAAAGTGACTAAGAGATGTGGGGATCCAGGTTATAAAGTGACTAAGAGATGTGGGGATCCAGGTTATAAAGTGATTAAGAGATGTGGGGATCCAGGTTATAAAGTGACTAAGAGATGTGGGGATCCAGGTTATAAAGTGACTAAGAGATGTGGGGATCCAGGTTATAAAGTGACTAAGAGATGTGGGGATCCAGGTTATAAAGTGATTAAGAGATGTGGGGATCCAGGTTATAAAGTGACTAAGAGATGTGGGGATCCAGGTTATAAAGTGACTAAGAGATGTGGGGATCCAGGTTATAAAGTGACTAAGAGATGTGGGGATCCAGGTTATAAAGAGTTCATAAGTCCAACGGCAGAAGGGAAGAAGCTGTTTTTGTGGTGGGACGTTCTGGTCCGAATGGACTGGAGCCTCCTGCCCGAGGGGAGTCGCTCAAAAAGTCCATGTCCAGGTTTGGAAGGGTCAGCTGCTATCCGACCTGCACGCCCCCGAGTCCTGGAGACGTACAGGTCTTCGAGAGATGGAAGGCTGCAGCCGATCACCTTCTCTGCGGAGCGCACAATGCGCTGCAGTCTGTGTTTGTCCCTGGCTGTGGCTCCAGTGTACCACACGGTGATGGAGGAGGTGAGGATGGACTCGATGATGGCTGTGTAAAACTGCACCAACATCTAGGCGGGCAGCTTGGCTTTCTTCAACTGTCACAGAAAGTTCATCCTCTGCTGGGCCTTTTTGATCAGGGAGCTGATGGATGGCTCCCACTTTAGGTTCTGTGTGATGGTAGTGCCGAGGAAGCGGAAAGAGTCTACAGTGGTGATGGGGGAGTCTGTCAGTGCAAGGGGGGTAATGGGAACGTGTACAGGAGTATTAGTGTACAGGAGGTCTGACCTGCTCCATAGCTTCATCCATTCTGGATCTTCTCAGACTGGAAACATGTAGGAAACCCCACTTCGTCCATCTCTCTCCCTCCCGGCTGCTGAGAAGCTCGTCCATGCCTTTGTCTCCTCCAGGCTGGATTACTGTAATGCGCTTCTCATCGGGATCCCTGGCAGGAGCACTCAAAAGCTCCAGTATGTTCAGAACAGCGCTGCCAGGGTCCTGATGAGGGTGCACCCCCATCCTTCACAGCCTTCACTGGCTTCCCGTTCACCTCCGTATTGAATATAAGGTCCTCCTTCACACCCATCACTGTCTGCACGGTGAGGCCCCCACTTACCTCTCAGAACTACTCACACTCAATACCTCAACCAGGACCCGGTCAGGCCAACAGCATCGTCTGAACCCACCCAGGACACGGCTAAAAACAATGGGCAACAGGGCCTTCGAGGCTGCTGCTCCCTGCCTGTGGAAAGAAGTAAACCAACAAATTCCAGTAAAGCTAGAAAAAAAAATTCTAGGGAAGTAGGAGTGAATGTTCCAAAGAAAGGCAGAGGAAAGGGGCACGTTGTGTGGTCGCTATGGTTACAGTAAACAACCCTGCCTGTCTGTAAATAAAATCATAAGATTTAATACTGAGAATGAATAGATTTGCTGAAATTATTTTTTTTTTTTTACACACAATGAGATCAATCCAAACAATCGTTGGGAGTGACCAGATGTGATTGTGAGGACAGATGACGGGGTAGTGCCTTGGGATCTACCTACAATTCCCTTGCAATTGACATAATGGACACTTGTATTCGAAATGTTTCTTAGAAAAACTCAGCATCATCTGTTGCTACGGCGATCCAGTGAGTTAATCAGAAACTGGTGGAACGGTAGAAATGATGCAGACGGTGCGTTCACATGTTTACGCTGTGTTTATTTTTAAAATGCCTGTAGTTGCAAAACAATTAAAGTTTTTTTTTTTTATGTTTAATCTGACTTTGTAATAATACTTGAAAAAAGTCATCATTTTTTTGAATACCAAAAATGTTTTTGTTGGTTTGTGTCTGTTTCTATTATGTTTGTGTATAGATTGTAAAGTGGGCATGACCGAGGTGTGGACCTCCCGGCAGACCCTCCAGGACCTCTACCAGAAGATGCTGGTGAGCGACCTGGAGTACGCGCTGGATAAGAAAGTGGAACAGGACCTGTAAGCCCCTCCTTCTTTCTCTACCTGTGAAGCAGTGTGTTGTGGGAAGTCTCTCTGACCCTGTTCTCCTGCAGATGGAACCACGCCTTCAAGAACCAGATCACCACCTTGCAGAGCCAGGCCAAGAACCGGTCTAACCCAAACCGAACCGAGGTACAGGCCAACCTGTCGTTGTTCCTGGAGGCTGCCAGTGGTTTTTACACACAGGTAGGATCCGGGTTGGGACAGGGAGTCTGGACCGAGATCTTTATTGTGGACCAGGATAGTGAAGGTTTCTCCTATCCTCCAGCTGCTGCAGGAACTCTGCACGGTGTTCAATGTGGACCTCCCATGCCGGGTCCGGTCTTCCCAGCTCGGTATCATCAGCAACCAGCAGGGCGGCACTGGTGGCATTGTGACACCGCAGCCCAGCTCCTGCTCCTACATCTGCCAACACTGCCTCGTTCACCTCGGAGACATCGGTGAGTAGATTTGCACCTAGGACTTATAGTTCATCCTGAAATTAATTACCATATTTTCTGGACTTCAGAGCACACCTGTATTTATGATATTTTAATTCAAGTTCAACATTACGATCTTCTTAACGGGCTTCAGAAAAACTAAAAAAAAAAACCTCACAAAATACAGTCTGAAATCTTCAAATGTAGAAATTTATGTTCACTGTTTGTCTTTTTTCTGTGTTTCTGAATCAAACTAAACGTTTGTGTCTTTGTGCTCCAGCTCGATACCGGAACCAGACCAGCCAGGCGGAGTCGTACTACCGACACGCAGCTCAGCTGGTTCCCTCTAACGGTGAGTGGAGCTGGTCTCTGAGCGGCGGCCATGTTTGTAGTTTATATGACATGCTGTGTGTGTCTTGCAGGTCAACCGTACAACCAGCTGGCCATCTTGGCCTCCTCTAAGGGAGACCACCTCACCACCATCTTCTACTATTGCCGCAGCATTGCTGTTAAATTCCCGTTCCCTGCCGCCTCTACCAACCTGCAAAAGGCCCTGTCCAAGGCTCTGGAGAGGTACGTCGCCACCTACAGGCCTTCACACCACATCCCAGTTTCACCACAAAGTCTCCCAGAGAGTCACACATAGTTTATCAAACAGAAACACACTGTCCTTAAAGCCTCCTTCGTATGGAGGAAAAACTCCTAAAAACCCAGTTGAAAGATAAAAAATATGAATGAATCATCAGATCAATACTTTCTATTCCAACCACGTCATCGGTGCATGGGTTAAACAGGGTAGAAAAGCCGTGCACACACTCAGTCCACACACATCATGACGAGGAGAAGATCCTCAAATTAGGAAACATTTTGGCTTCCCTGTTGAATTAAAAAAGGTTGAAAAAGATGAAAAAACAGTTATTGGATAAAACTGTGAAGATGTGGAAGGTAGTGTGGGACAAGAAAACCGTCTGGTAGCATGGACACGCATGTGAGCGGACATGCTCACACTGACTGGAGTGAAAACAATCTGCTTTACAAAAAGTTTTTAATGTGCAGAAGAAAAAAGTTGTAAACAATCGATCTCTCCTGTCAGTGACTCACTGAATGGATGCTTATTGTCTTTTTTATTTTGCTGACTCGATCTGAGGGAACGATGTGAAACAGGAGTTTTTTGATCCATTGCACCCCAAGTGACATCATTGTGTAGCAGTGTGGAGGAGAGGGAGAGACAGAAGTGCTCTGGAGCGGAGATGAGAAGAAGGATGCTGCCAGAAAAGAAATACAACTTCTGTAGTTTAAAGAAAATGAGTCAGAGGAGCTGGAGTGGTGTCAAAAAATCATCTATGTGGCTGCAAGAGGCTTTTATTTTGTAGAAAATCCCTTTTTGACACCACATTGATGAATGAGGCGTTCAGTGATCACAAACAAACGCTGCACCATAAAAGTGAACTTCACAAGAAACAAGTGATTATGTTGAAAAAGTTTCAGTAACAGTGTTTGATTTTCAGTTTCTGGATGTGGAAAGCATTATTTTTACTGGGTATGATTTGATAGAATGTGGAGAAAGTTTGACTGGATTTAAACTTTGAAACAGACGAAGCATCTGGTGTGCGGAGCGTCACAGGAGAACTTCATCAACTGGTCAAAGTTGAGAATCCAGATTCAGTGCTCTGCTTGTTTTGGTTACAAGCAAAGACACTTTCCCTTACCGTCACACTGCCAACCCCGAGCAGACAAAATAAAGACGGTCAGTTAATTTAATATCCTCCAAGTAGAGCAGACTGGAACTCCTGCTGCAGATCAGTTTGTAGATTCAGAGCCTGGATGGTCACTAACAGAGTCATGAGAGCATCGATGGCCATCAGACACAAAATCAGGCAGCTTGCCAAGGGCCGCTGACAGTTGTTGACACACCAGAAAACCCCCTTGGCCAATCACCTCGATGATGGTAAAACCCAATTTAAATACATCTGCCTAGTCTTCAACAGACAGGACTTCTTCCAGGGGTTCATCATGTTCCCGTTGGTCTGGTAATAAGCTCTTCCAAAGAGGAATGTTTTCATCCCAACCCTGTTTGGAGAAACTCTCCGTCTCATTCACACATACCATTCATCATTAGGCTCTGCCTCCACCTGGGAGCCACTAACAGTCCTGTTTCTGTGTGTTCGTGTGCAGCCGAGAGGAAGTGAAGAGCAGATGGAGCGTGTCAGACTTCATCCGAGCTTTCATCAACTTCCACGGACACGTGTTCCTCAGTAAGAGCCTGGAGAAGCTGGATACCCTGCGGGAGAAGCTGGAGGAGCAGTTCCAGGTAGGACGGAGCGGTGGTGGGTGTGTTTGGACGGTGGCTCACCTGTGTATGTGTGTGTGTGCAGAGGCTGATCCTCCAGAAGGCCTTCAGCTCCCAGCAGCTGGTCCACATCACTGTCATCAACCTGTTTGAGCTCCACCATCTTTCAGCAGACGGGGAACAGAGCTTCAGCAGCGAGCAACAGCTCAGCTGGTTCCAGCTGCTCGGCCTCTTCAGTAAGCTCCGCCCTTTCATGTCTCCAACGCAAAGCTTTCCAGGGTGTCTGACTTCACTTCCTGTTTGCCAGTGTCCTTCCTTGGCATCATGTGCAGCCGCGTTCTCCTGAACAAGAACCGAGCTGAGGAGGTTATGGGCGAGTGCCCCCTACCCGCTATCAAGGTGTCCCTGGACTGGCTGAAGCTGCGGCCCGGCGTCTTCCAGGAGGTTGCTGTGGAAACCAGGAAGTAGTAAGTCACCCTCTTGGCTTGAAAATGGTGGCTGCAAGCCCGTCTGACCCTCTTTGGTTTTCAGCATCTGGCCCTGGCTCGTCTCCATCCTGAACAGCTTCCAGTCCAGAGAGGAGGACACGTCCCCGGGTAAGAGTGTTGTTGGCACAGAGAAGGTTGCTAAGCAACAAGTGGTTGGGTACCTGTGGCTGAAGGTGTGTTTTATTTTTTCACAGTGATGCCACTGCCAGAAGAATTTGAGCTGCAGGGCTTCTTGGCACTTCGACCCGCTCTGAGGTACTGATCTCCCACCCCTCATCTCCTAGGTGTTCTGCTGTGGAGGGGTATTATAGGATGTCTGTTTCTGTTTCAGGTCTCTGGACTTTACCAAAGGTCATCAGGGTGTCCTGGTGGCCAAAGACGGGCTCCCAGTGCTCGCCCGGCACCAGCGGCTTGTTAGGCTCGGCAGATGGGTGGCAGACAGCCAGCCGGGGTGAGTGCAAGTTGTTGACAGGTCGTCATGACGACGAGAGTGCTTCTGAATGTTTAACTTTGCCTCTTCTTCTCCAGGCTGATCCAATACAGAGTGAGTGAGGAAGGTATCCTCCTCTTCTTCACGGACATTCCTGAGCAGGCCATCGAGGAACCACAAGAGAGGGACGCGCCGGTTCTCCAGGAGTCTGTGGAGCCGAACGACGGCGGTAACTCGGCTCTGAAATCGGTTCTGTCGGCCGGGAAGAGTCCGAGCTCCTGGCCTGACGAGCGACCCGTCGTCACCTTCAAGGAGAATATCAGACCAAGGGAGACGAGCAGGGAGCCGGGGCGGGGCCTCCTGCCGAAGGAGGTCGGGAAGGAGCGGAGGGAGCTCCCCAAAGGAGCCGCGCCCAAAACAGAGCTGAAGAGAGACGGGAAGAGGAAGAGCGAGGTGAAGAAGAGTGGCCCGGACAAGACCCCTGACCAGGGGAAACAGGTGGGTCTGGGATTTGGTGGTATTAAATTCTTCTGGGTTTTTACGGTGATGCAGCCATGTATCTGTACATGGTAAGGGTAAACTCTGGGGATTCCAACACATGTTGCTGTTTGTTTCTTGTGAATGATCGTGTCCCTCATTTACTGAAGATGTATGAGGACTGTAAGACAGTGGTGAGGTGTGCTGTAGGTGTGACAGAGGAGTTTAGACTGAAGGTGTGAAGAAGATACGCATAAGAACATCCAAAACCTGGAGAGTTCCTCTTTAGGTTCTGATTCCAGGTGCCTTCCTCTCCACAGGTGAAGGCCCAGGCTGAGCTGAGGAAGACTCCGGTGTCAGAGGTGAAAAAGACTCCGGTGTCTCAGACCCCGACTACTTCCCCGTTCATCCCGATCCACCACCCCGGGGCTTTCCCCCCTCTTCCCAGCCGGCCCGGTTTCCCTCCATCGGCCTACGTCATCCCGCCCCCGGTGGCCTTCCCGGGTCTGCAGGTCAACCCAGGGTTCACCTTTTCCCCTGGGGTCTCCGTACCTGCACCGTTCCTCCAGTCAGCCGCGCACACGCAGGCCGGGACCCAGGTGCAGGCTGGGAAGCCGTCTCACATCCCCTACAGCCAGCAGAGGCCCTCAGGACCAACAAACCAGGGTCCTGGCACCATGACACAGGGCCCCACGGCCCAGCAGCTGCAGGTCCAGTCCATGAACCAGCAACAGTCCCCGACCAAACCGGGTCAGCAGGTTGGAAAGAGTCCTCCTCACCACCCAGGGCTCCAACAGGTCAGATCAAGTGACCGTTGCTTCTTATATGATGTTTGTTGCCATGACAACGCGGTAACTCTGTTTGTGCTGTGAGTAGTTCATGCAGGTCCAAGAGCAGCCTGGCCAGATGTGGAACCAGGCTCTGCAGATGTCCTTGAAGCAGCCCCCCCAGCAGCAACAGCAGGCCTTCTTCATGGCAGCCCAGGACTCCCTGAAGCTCTACGAGCAGCCCCCCTCTCAGACGCAGCTCACCAACATGGATAAGAAGATGAAGTTCCCCGATGTGAAGATGCAGGACTTCCACTGGGAGCCGTCCTACCGGATGGGCGACAGCCTGGGTATGATGGGCGACAGGATGAAGAGGCCTCCACCAGGGGGGCTCTGCTCAGAGCAGGACATCCCGTCGGGGCCACGCGGACCACCATTTGAGGTTAGTTGGAACGCAGCACCTACAAGTCTGCAGGTCGGAGATGTTCTGCTTTTCCAGTTCTGCCACACCCGAGGAGTAACGGGTATGACTCCTCGGGTTGGTTGATTTTTTTTTTTGGAGCAGCAACACCTGCATTTGATCTGATCAATTCAGACGTTTGATTGGATTTGAACGGTTCACTTTAACAGTTGATCACGCGTCGTCAACACGGGCTCACACGATTGTGTGATCGTCCCATTTTCAAATGTTCACATAGTCACACGTTCTCTTGGACACGTGTTCACATGATTACAGATCCAACATGTTTATGTGATCAAATAATCCCACGTGAACATAAACAATCACATAATCACTTCAAATGAGTTCATGTGAACCTGGTCAGATTGTGGCATGTTCAGAGTCAGACATTTCAGCGTTTCCATGATCACTTCTTTGGGTTGTCATTTGCTTTAAATCATTACATCATCATTAAAACACGTTTTTAATTAGTCAATTTAATTAATTTATCGCTCGCTCCTATCATACGTTTGCACGAATGCTTGTCCACATGACCTCCTGGATGCATGATCCCATGTTTGCATGATCAGATATCTGTCGGATCAAATGTAGGTACGATCCTTCGTTCACACGACCACACGTGAACCCAAACAGAAGTCAGCTTCTGGTTCTTAACGCATAGAATTCAGAGAATCAGTAAACGAGTAGCAAAATAAAGGATGACTTTCCATTTGTCCCACCATGTTATATCCTGGTCCTAGAGACCCGGGACAGACTGAAACACCACCTGAGATCTAAAGCAGTTCCTAACCCGGTCTTGTGAACAGAGCAGAACTTTGTTCTGGGCTTTGCTTCGCAGCTTTCAGGCTAACTTTCCTTCTTCTTGCCTTCTTTCTCTTTTCTTCTGGCTCTCGTGGCTTCCTCTCTCACCAGGACAACAAGAGCTCACCTCTTCTACCTCCTGACCTCCTAAAAACTCTAGCTGATTTTGAGGAGGAGGAGGAGCTGGTCTTTGCTAAACCTCCTGATTTCTTCCAGGCCCTGGCCGGGCCTCTTAGCTCCGGACCAAATCTGTTTGTAGGTAGTCCCGTCTTCCTCCATCTTCACCCGCCCGTACCCCTGATCCTTCGTCTGCTCATACCCCTACCTGACCCTCTCTGTCTCCTGCACATAAAAGTTCATCACTTTGCTTTGAGCTCAGACAAGATTTTGTATTCTGAAGGCAGGAATTAGAAACCTGATGTTTGTGATGAGTAAAACTTCTGATCTGATGTCATCCTCCTCTGCAGCTGTCCAACCAGAACCGCATGGAGAGCGGGCACGAGGTGGTGGGTCCATCATCGCTGCTGCCTATCCCGGGCTTCCCCATGCAGGTCAGTCCCCCCTTCTCAGACAGCACGGAGGGAAAGAGGGATGGTGTGAGGATTGGGTTAAAAATGTTATCAGGACTATCAATCTATCAGGATCACAACAGAGCCAGATAGGTTACCACGGCAACAATAGTGACTAAGTAATGGCTGCCAATTGTTCAACAAAAATCAACGGGTGCTGAGATATAGCTAGCAGGTATTTCCTATTTGGCACACAGAAGGATTCTGTTTTATTCAATTCTTAAATACAGTCATTGCTTATTCTGTAAATCCTAGTAACCATGGACAGCTCTTTACTGGATGAGAGCGGTGTTCTGACTCAGATCACTGATACAGGATGAAACCCTGGAAGTTAGAAGGATTTCAAAATAAAGAGAAGCTTCACTGGAAGGATGTGTTCTCGTTTGTAACGTTCATGCTGTAAAAACTGTCCAAACGTCCTGGTTTGCTTTCAGGAGTTCAACCAGAACAGCATCTTCAGTCAGGCGTACGGGAAAAACCTCCCCCCCACTTCCAAGCCCGATCTTCCCATCATGCAGCAGGAGACCTCCCTCTACTCTCTGTTCGAGGGGAAGCCGTGGTCGCCCTCCCTCCCTGCCAGCTCAGGTAGGTTCCATCCGTACCGCTCCTGAACCGGTCAATAAAACGTGGTGCTGATGGAAGCTGCGCTCTGATTCGCAGATCACTCCACACCGGCCAGCCAATCCCCTCACTCCTCCAATCCCAGCAGCCTACCATCCTCTCCCCCCACACACAACCACGGGGCCATGCCGTTCTCTAACTTTGGACCCATTGGCACTCCGGATAGCCGGGACCGCCGGGTGGTGGACCGCTGGAAGCCCGACAAGACAGGTGAGTTCTGGTTCTGACTTCTAAAGTGTTTAGATTTACATTTACAAGGAAATAAATCACTTCATCACTTTATGACTCACACTTAATGACTGAGTTTTAGAATCTCTAAAAACATTTCCCAAACTAAAGCAATACTTTACCCATGACTCTGTTCAAATCCCGACCTGTTCAGAACATCAGACACCACTTAACTATCCTTTAAGTTTGAGACATTTTATTCTGTTTTTAACTTGTGTATTTTTTTTAACTTTTTTACAGTGTGTTTCTTTAAACTAAATGTATTATTGTTGTTGTTATTTTTTCTAATTTGATTCTAATAATGTCTCTCCTTCTGCCTCTGGTCCGATCTTCCAGCCTCTGTGGGGGGTTTTGGTCTGGACTATCTACCAGCTGCACCATCAGACGCTGGCTGGCACCCGGCCGGCTCTACGGGCAGTTCCTGGACCAATCAGGAGTCTCCGATGGAGGAGTGTACATCCAACGTGCTGCTTGACAGCCTCAAGGTCTGAATCCGCCTCGGTCGAATCAAATTAAACTTTATTTATTGAGCACTTTTCAAACTTAAAGTTACACAGTGAAGATTTAAAAACCAGATCATTAAACAATAACCAATTAAAAGTAAACATACATTAAAAACCACACACTTTTACAAAACACTGCTCCATCCAGGAGGCACGGGCACCTACAAAAGCCAGATGGCTTAAAGTGAGGGACCTGTACCCCCAGGCCAGAAGGACCTCTTTGGCTAGGACCCTACAGACAGAGCAACAGAGGAAACACGGGACGAAGATACAGAAAATAAATATAAAATAAAAACTTAAACCAGGTTAAAAACGGTTTAAGAAGTGAATCTTAAAAGGAAATCAGAAAAAAATAAACAGTGTAAAATGATTTAAATAAACAAACAAACAAACATGTATCAATAAATACATAAAATCCTTTAAAAAAAACCACTAAAAATCATGTAAAAGTCAAGTTAAAAAAGTGGCTTTCCAGCCTCTTCTTAAAGGGCCCATCTCATGAAAAAGTGACTTTCCAGAGTTTACTAGCTTGTAAGAGTGATGTCCGGGCCTTGTGTGTGTGTGTGTGTGTGTGTGTGTGTCTGTGTGTGTGTGTTTTTCTAGATTGATTTAGCCTGTTTTTCTGTGGATTTCTGGAACGCTCAGACAAAACAACCAATGAGCAGATTTCTAAAGTATGACACATTTGACGTAGACACGCCCCCCTCTCTCCTCACCACCCGCCCACCCTCCTCACCCGCCTCCGCTCTGGCCTTACGCCCTCACAAACTCGCTTTCAACGTCCGATATACAGGCTGGCCGCTACGCTCGGGTTTACGCCCGCCTTCCTCCTCCCGCTCAGAGATGGGTGGAGGAATAGCGGCTCAGTGAGAGCAGAGGGCGGAGCTTGTACTTTCTCAGGACGGGCGGGGGGATGAGCGATACCCGGCCTTTCATAGTTCTTGGTCTGTGACTGCGCTCCACCAAATCAATATATTTTCATAACTATGGTGTAATGCATGTTGTAAACGTGTGTGTATGTGTGTGTGTGTGTGTGTGTGTGTGTGTGTGTGTGTGTGTGCAGAGGATACAATGTGAAGAGTTATTTTACATGAGATGGAACCTTTAAACTGGCTTTTTCTTTCTTGAGAAGGAGGCTTTAAAAACATGAACAGACTCTGAGGTCCTCTGGCAGGCTGTTCCACAGGTGAGGACCATAATGCTGGAATAATCCCTCACCAGGGGTTTTTGTTTTAACATTTGGTATTACTTGAAAGACCTCAGGTTCCGTGAGGGGTCATACCTCACAAGGAGGTCAGATAAATAAGAAGGCCCAAGACCATCAAGACTTCTAATCAATCCTGAAACGCACAGGGTCAGGATCAACAGGGAGCTAATGCATTTTGGTCCTGGTCAGTTCTGTTCCAGCCCGAGTGCGGGTCCTGACCTCTGGTCTTCTTCCACAGTCCATCTGGTCGAGCTCGATGATGCAGCCGGGCCCGTCGGCGCTGGAGCAGCTGCTGCTGCAGCAACAGAAGCAGCAGCGGGGGCACGGCACCATGAACCCCCCCCACTGAACAACTTTCACCCAGACGAGCTTCAATTGAAAAAGAATTAAACCGACGTGAAGCGGTGGCGGCTGGGGAGGCCACGCCCCCCTCCCGATGAGGCAGCATCACCCCCTCGGCCGTCCGAGGAGCGGCGCCATTTCCTGGATCGGAGGGCGCGGGGGGTGCCGCAGGGTTTCCTTCTACACACCCGAACATTGAGGAACGTCCCCCTCTGGCTTTTTACTACCCCTCACTGTACCCCCAGTCATCATGTCAGAATAAAAGTGCTCGGTTGTGGCGCCAGTTTTTAGCGTCTCCGCAGGCAGAAGGGGGCGGCGTGGAGTCTGGTTCGAGGTGACAAACGGGGGCGGGGCAAACCAGACTCTCTGATTTCTGTTTCATCTCTTCGGATGAAGGTTACAGATATAAATATTTACTCTTAGCGTTGTAGTAGGGACGGATTGCGTTTCCTCGGTTACTGCCGCGGTTTGGCTTCGTTGTTCTGGAAACGCCGTGTTGGGGGAGGAGTTAACTCTCCGGTGAGAAAGTTGACGATGATGGTTAGCATCGCAGATATAAACAAAAAAAAAAAAACTTAACGTGTATTTCGTGATTTGTTCGTAGCAGTTTTAGCTTCTCGCTTTCTTCTTGCTCGCTCTTCGAACCCGATTTGCTCGCTTTACTTTTTCTGCTTTTTTTTTTCTACCAGCAAAACGGCTCGGTCCGTCGATCCAGAACGTCCAATCAGGAACCAGAACCCGCTTTGAACTCATCAAAAAAACCTATTCTCTGATTCAACCCGTTTTCATTCGCCTGCATGAACCCAAACATCGGAATTTTTTTTTAATAAAACAACCAATCGGATTGTTTTATTACTGTTGCTATGGTAACTATTCTCAAAGATAATTTCCGTTCGGGATGCACATTTTTTTTCTTATAAACTTTTATAAATTGAATTGCGTTTAAAAAAAAAAGGTCTTGCGTAAATATTTACTTAGAAAGTGTTTACGTTGCCGTGGTAACCACACGTTTTTTTTTTTCTAAACGTAGCAGACGGTCATATTAATTCTGAATATTAATGATGTAAATATCCTTGGAAAACATGACGTTAGGGTCGGTTCAGCTTCGACCAGCTGCTTTTTAATGAGATAAATTAGTTTTTTTGTTTCTGAAAATTAAAAAAAATCATATAAAAAAATTGCTTCATGAAAAAAAAAACTTAAACTTTGTGGTTTTTTTAAACAAAGTGAAGTTTTTTGTCTGAAATTTCTGGTTCGTTTCGGAGCATAAAAGGTTCTGCAGGTGAAGTCGGGCGAGTTGAGATTTTGTGAAATTCGGGCTTTTACGATTTGCTTTCGGCCAATCAGCTTGCAGCGCTGTGGCAGGCTTTTTTTTTTTTTGTTTACCAACTTTAGCGATGCGTCTATTTTAAGTGTGGTTGTGCTTTTCATGTTGCATTTACAAAAAATGTATTTGAGAAAAATAAAGATAACATTTTTCTGGATACGAGAATGAGTTTGAGTCAGATGTACGGCAGAAGACAGAATCCGAACCGGGTTTTGTCAGATCGGTCTGCGTTTGTGGTGGAAACAGCTTTTAAATAAACGTCCGCTATGTTCTTCCTTCACACGTCTCGGCTCCTTTTTTTTTATTCCTCAGTAATTCAGCCAAAAATAATTCAATTTTATATGTTTATTCTAATAAAAGGCACTAATTTATTGTCTCACACAGTAAATTTAACTTCTTCTCCTTCCATCATTTTCCTTCAGGGGCGCCACAGCAAGTCAGTTTCTTCCATCTAACCCTATCTCCTGCATCCTCTTCAGTCACACCAACTATCTTCATGTCTTCCTTCACTGTATCCATGAACCTCCTCTTTGGTCTTCCTCTAGTCCTCTTTCCTGGTGGTTCCAAACCCAGCATCCTTCTTCTGATGTACTCTCTCTCTCTCCTCTGCACATGTCCAAACCATCTCAGTCTGACCTCTCTGACTTTAAAACCTCTAACATGTGCTGTTCCTCTGATCCTGTTCATCCTGGTCACTCCCAGAGAGATCCTCAGCATCTTCAACTCTGATGCAAACATCTCTGTTTCCTGTCTTTTGCTCAGTGACACTGTCTCTAGACCAATCAGCATGGCAGCTCTCACCACACTGCCTCTAGACCAATCAGCATGGCCGCTCTCACCACACTGTCTCTAGACCAATCAGCATGGCCGCTCTCACCACACTGTCTCTAGACCAATCAGCATGGCCGCTCTCACCACGGTTTTGTACACTTTTCCTTTCATTTTAGATGAAACTCTTCTATCACACATCACACCTGATACTTTCCTCCACCCGTTCCAGCCTGCCTGCACACGCTTCTTCACCTCTTTAGGGTTAAAAAAAAAAAAAAAAGAATTACTCTATTCATCCCTCACCGGGGAAATTTGTATGCTGCACTCCTTACATCGCAGCAGGCTGCCCTTCGATGGTGCCAATGGTGGGAGAAGTGGGGGTTAGGTGTCTTCTCCAAGGACCCTAGATGGTGGTCTCAGTGGGAATCGAACCCACGACCTTCGGGTCCGCTGGCGAGCGCTCTACTGCTGATCCACCGTCTCCCCCCCCCCTTAGAACATTAGGTTTAACACAGGTTACATTAGGTTTAAATGTAAGACAGTAATATTACTGTCTTACATTTAACACAGTAAATTTAACAAATATCTTGTTAAAAAAATACTTTCGTTCAATCAGTATGTTTCCATTTTTTTATTTGTGATATTTTGCATAGTTGAGAATAAAAACACAAAAAAAATGGTTTGAAACAGTAAATATCACATAAATATTAAGTCAATTTTAATTTAAATGTAAACAATCATTTTTATTACATTTTTTTTTTTTTTTGCATCTTTTGAAAATTTTTGTAATATTTTGCAGTTTCAAACAAAAAAATCTGTAAAACAGTAAATCTTTAAACTTTTATATAATTAATACAACAGTCATTTTTTACTATTTAATTTGCATATTTTCAAGAGTTCTCGTTTTTTTTTAATGTTTTGCATAAAAACATAAAAACACAAAAAATATTTATTCCAGGTTTTGGAAAAAAAAATTAAAAAAGGAAAGTTTTAAATGAACAGTTTGCATTTCCAGAAAACCCGGTCGTCGTGGCAACGCAGGAACAGAACTGAACTTATTGACTTTACTTATTGTAATTTCACGGCCATAAGGCGCACCTAAAAGTCTCAAATTTTCTTCAAAATGAGCGGTGCGCCCTATCTGATTTGTGATTGGTGGACGTATTAGAGAACCATCAGGCGGACGCAGTTGAAAACATGAGAATGTTAAAGGGTGAAGTGTGTGTGTGGATTATGTCTAAAAGAACAGGTGTGTTCTTTATGCAGAACATTGCTGTTTTTACACTGAAAATGGAAAAGAGACATGCTTATGAAGCTCAGTTTAAACTGATGGCGATCAGCTGCACCGGGCGAGTTACGCCACAGTTTGCCAGTGGATTGTAGAAGCTCGGGCTAACGTGTCTGCTGGCACTGTTGTCCGAGCTTTCCCAAAAGCAGGCATCATTTCCGAGGAGCTGCACGGTTCAGAAAGCGTGGAAAGTGAACCTGCGAGGTTGGATTTAGAGCAGCTGTTAGATTCTGAACCAGAGGATGAGGACTTTGATGGATTTAATAAATGACTTTATGACGACTGTAACTAATATTTAAATAAAACCAACCAAACTCAGTTTTACTCCTGATCTATTTTTAAATACATACACGTGTGTGCGCGTGCGTCTATCTGTGTGTATGTGTTGTTGTAAGGCGGACTTACGTAGTAGAGGATATGTATATAAAACCCGCGCCCTATCATCCGGTGCGCCTTATGTGTGTGTTAAATACAGAGCACGCAAAATTTGGACTGCGCCTTTAAATACGGTGCCCCTTATGGTCGTGAAAATATGGTAATCTATGGAGGGAAATTGATTTGTTACAGTAGTTTATTTAGAAAATCTTTTGTGGTTTGACTTCTGGCGCTCTTAAGTCTTTTTTTTAAAAGGATATTTAAACTTTTTAAGAAAGTCAATCCCATCCTGTGCACATAGGATGGGATCCATCCTGCTCCTACATCCCGTGTTTGTTCATCTGAAGCATCAGGCTGCTTCCACACCTCCTCCAGTCAAAGCTCCTCTACGCGTTGTGAGACGCCACGTGACGTCTCTGAGACCGCAAATCTTTGAAGCTCTTCCCGCAGAGGTGGCAAGGGTAGGGCTTTTCCCCAGTATGGGTCCTCATGTGGGAGGTCAGATGGGCGCTCTGTTTGAACCTCTTCCCACAGCTCTGGCAGCCGTACGGCCTCTCTCCGGTGTGAGACCGGATGTGCCGCACCAGTTTCTCTTTCTCCTTAAAATGTTTCCCACATATGCTACAGGAGTGAAGTTTCACTGCTGCCACAAAGGCCCACCTGTCCCACTCTTCATCACCTGTGTGGTGTTTCTGGATTTGTGGATCACTGTTACACTTTTTGGAACCTATGACGGATGCTGAGGTAGTTGGGTTTTGGCAGGTCTGCTGTGCAGGTCTTGAAGAACTTGAATCTAAACATTGGTTTTCCGTCTGGTTGTCAGATCCGGTGACGCTGTAGGAAATGAATTTGTCCCAGTTTTGTTCTGGTTCTTCGTGGTGCTCTCTATCTGTCTCTGTAAAGATGTCTAGCTTCAGGGGAACCTCTTGTGGCTCATCGCAGAGTTCCTCCTCCTCCTCACATTTAATTTGTAGAGCTTGTGGTTCCTCCTGATTGGGACTGTCTGCAGGAACACAGACATAAGTCATACATTAGCTACACAAGCCAGATTAGAAATTTATCAAGCGTATTTATGAACAAATCTTTGTGTATGCCAACTTCTGCAATTTAAGAAGGCAGAGGAGTCAGTAGACTCTAATAATAATAATACATTTTATTTATAATGCGCCTTACATTTAAAAAAAAATCCCAGAGTGCTTCATAAAAACTAGGCGATAAAAACAAAGAACCACAGGGTCAAAAATTAAAAGCCTTATTAAAAATGAATGTCTTCAGGCCTTTTTTGAACGTGTCCACACTTTGTGGCCCTGAGGAGTTCTGGGAGCTCATTCCAGAGTCGTGGGGCAACGGTCTGGAAGGCTCTGTCCCCATTGTGGTCAGCCTGGTCCTGGGTTGGTGGAGGCAGTGGGTGGACGGTCTGGAAGGCTCTGTCCCCCATTGTGGTCAGCCTGGTCCTGGGTTGGTGGAGGCAGTGGGTGGACGGTCTGGAAGGCTCTGTCCCTCATTGTGGTCAGCCTGGTCCTGGTCTGGTGGAGGCAGTGGGTGGAATTTGAGCGAAGGTGCCTTGTGTTGATAAGTGGGGAGAGGAGCTCAGTGAGGTAAGTTGGGGCATTTCCATGGACACATTGGTAGGTGAGGAGGCAGATTTTGTAGTTAATTCTGAAACGGATGGGAAGCCAGTGAAGAGATTTGAGAACAGGGGTGATGTGGTCAAATTTTCACCTCCTCATCAGGACTCTAAATCTGCTCTTCCATCAGCCACAAAATAAACAGAAGTTTTGTGACTCAACTGTAAAGGTTCAGTTGAGTCAGTTCGGTTTAGGCTCCGGATGCTAGCATTTTAACAGTTAGTTGACTTGTTGATTCCGATGTGTTTGTACCGTTTGCTTGAAACATCTTCAACACTTTGATAATCATTAGACCTCTTTTTTGTATAAGAAGCACCTTAAAGCAGATTTAACTGTTAAATCAGTTTTAAACGATTAGTCTGATTAGTTTGAGCTCTAGTTTAAACTTTTCGTATGCATTTATAGAATTTTTAAATGTTTATATTATATGTAATTATTGTAACATCAGGTCCTAATTTCTCACATTTATGTGATCCTAATACTGTTTGTAAAGTTTGCACCAAATACGGAAACACCACAGCTTGTTTTGTGCTGCTCCCTTTAAACGCACAACCCCGCTGTGCAACCATAGACAAAAACACACTAGACTTTACCAACAAAGTCTTTGTCACCGATTCTGTTCATCACCTTTATGGACAGAATATCTGGGCGCAGCCGAGGCGTTGGAGGGATTCAGTTTGGTGACCTCAGGATCGGATCTCTGCTTTTTGCGGATGATGTGGTTCTGTTGGCTTCATCAGACCGTGATCTCCAGCTCTCACTGGATCGATGCTGCTGAGTGTGAAGCGGCCGGGATGGGAATTAGCGCCTCCAAATCTGAGACCATGGTCCTCGCCCGGAAAAGGGTGGAATGCCCCCTGCGGGTCAGGGACAGGGTCCTGCCCCAAGTGGAGGAGTTTAAGTATCTCGGGGTGTTGTTCATGAGTAGGGGAAGGATGGAGCGGGAGATCGACAGGTGGATCAGTGCGGCGTCAGCAATAACTAGGACGCTGCATCGGTCCATCGTGGTAAAGAGAGAGCTGAGCCGAAAAGCAAAGCTCTCGATTTACAAGTCGATCTACGTTCCAACCCTCACCATGGTAACCAGGATCTACGTTCCTACCCTCACCATGGTAACCAGGATCTACATTCCTACCCTCACCATGGTAACCAGGATCTACGTTCCTACCCTCACCATGGTAACCAGGATCTATATTCCTACCCTCACCATGGTAACCAGGATCTACGTTCCTACCCTCACCATGGTAACCAGGATCTATGTTCCTACCCTCACCATGGTAACCAGGATCTACGTTCCTACCCTCACCATGGTAACCAGGATCTATGTTCCTACCCTCACCTATGGTCACCAGCTGTGGGTGGTGACCAAAAGAATGAGATCGTAGATACAAGCGGCCGACATGAGCTTCCTCTGCAGAGTGGCTGGGCTCTCACTCAGAGATCGGGTGAGGAGCTCTGCGTCGAGCCGCTCCTCCTCCAGGTCGAGAGGAGCCAGATGGGGTGGTTCAGGCATCTAGTCAGTATGTCCCCGAGTGCCTCGCGGGCGAGGTGTTTTGGGCACGTCCCACCGGGAGGAGACCAAGGGGCAGACCCCGGACCCGCTGGAAGAGACTATGTCTCACAGCTGGCCGGGGAACGACTTGGGATCCTTCCAGGTGAGCTGGAGGATGCAGCCGGGGTGAGAGAGGCCTGGGCTGCCTGTTTGAGGCTGTTACCCCGCGACCCGACCCCGGCTAAGCGGAAGATGACGTAACGGAACTTTATCTGTGGTTTCCAGATGTTACATACCTGCAGTCTGAATGTTTACCTGTGGTTTCCAGATGTTACATACCTGCAGTCTGAATGTTTATCTGTGGTTTCCAGATGTTACATACCTGCAGTGTGAATGTTTATCTGTGGTTTCCAGATGTTACATACCTGCAGTGTGAATGTTTATCTGTGGTTTCCAGATGTTACATACCTGCAGTCTGAATGTTTATCTGTGGTTTCCAGATGTTACATACCTGCAGTCTGAATGTTTACCTGTGGTTTCCAGATGTTACATACCTGCAGTCTGAATGTTTACCTGTGGTTTCCAGATGTTACATACCTGCAGTCTGAATGTTTATCTGTGGTTTCCAGATGTTACATACCTGCAGTCTGAATGTTTACCTGTGGTTTCCAGATGTTACATACCTGCAGTCTGAATGTTTATCTGTGGTTTCCAGCTGATTTCTAGGAGTTTTTTCTGGATTTCTTCTTCATACTGAATTATAGTTTTTTCAACCTCCATAAAGATTTCTTGAGCAGCAGCTGTTAGCCGCATGCTAATAAACTCTCTTAAATGATTTATTGAAGACATTTTGGATAAAAATGCAGAAAAATAAAGATAAAAGACTCTAAAACTTCTCTATCCCTGATGCTAAGCTAACCAGCTAACACTGGGTTTGTTTACATCCGGTTTGCGCTACACCAAAAAGCTTCCGTAGGAACAAATACACTTTTTTTTGTTCCATCTAAAATTAGAAATTATCACTAATTTTACGTGTAAATATAAAAAATAAACCTAGAAAATTCGAAATAAATCTATACTTCAATTTAAGGACATATTTTAAACCAAACATGCTTGGTTTAAAATCATTACTAAAGACTGAATTCAAATGAATGTTGTCTCACAAAGTAAAATAAACATTAAAACCAGTTTTAAACTCTTTAAAATGGACAGGACACATTATTAAATCTAGTCCGATTAAACTCTGCAGCTCTGTTTCATCCTGATGGAAGTGGAAGGATGAAATCTGGAAACCCACCACTAGAGGGAGTCCTTGGAGAAGACAAAACATAAGGAAAAACTTCTATTTATAAATACATACACTGTAAATGTGTGTGATCAGAAGAAACACACAACACAGATGTTAAAGCTCCTCATCGGCCCTCCAAAGTCCAGCACCAAGAGACTGTACACTGTATGTAAGGAAAGAAACCAAGGATTAGAGAGGGTGAAAACATCCAGAATCCCACCCGTGTGTGAACCAACCTGGCCCATCGAGGGTGAACCCTCTACAGACAATGTCTCATAGTGGAGAACAGGATGAGATGCTGGAGGAGCGATCATCACAGGAGGACAAGCGACCATCACAGGAGGATAAGCAACCATCACAGGAGGACAAGCGACCATCACAGGAGGACAAGCGACCATCACAGGAGGACGAGCGATCATCACAGGAGGACGAGCGATCATCACAGGAGGACAAGCGACCATCACAGGAGGACGAGCGACCATCACAGGAGGACGAGCGATCATCACAGGAGGACAAGCAACCATCACAGGAGGACGAGCGATCATCACAGGAGGACAAGCGACCATCACAGGAGGACGAGCGACCATCACAGGAGAACAAGCGACCATCACAGGAGGACAAGCGACCATCACAGGAGGACGAGCGATCATCACAGGAGGACAAGCGACCATCACAGGAGGACGAGCGACCATCACGGGAGGACGAGCGACTATCACAAGAGAACAAGCGACCATCACAGGAGGACAAGCCCTTCATTGGATACACCACAAATAGTTTCAGGACTGCTCGGAGTTTCTCATCCCAGATCTATCCCACCAAATGAGACCCAAGGTGTATGTAGGCTGTGAAAAGAGGCCCTCAAGACAATCCAGCACATAACTCCAGGGTGTGGGATGCTGGAGGAAAGTACAAATGGAAGGCTGGGATAGTATACAGGAGCATTTCTATGGAAAGGATTAGAAATGAGTATACGTACGTACAGGAGGAACAGCACACGGTTTGGAGATAAAGTCAGAGGTCAGACTGAGATGGTTTGGACATGTGCAGAGGAGAGAGAGAGAGAGTACATCAGAAGAAGGATGCTGGATTTGGAACCACCAGGAAAGAGGACTAGAGGAAGACCAAAGAGGAGGTTCATGGATACAGTGAAGGAAGACATGAAGATTGTTGGTGTGACCGAAGAGGATGCAGGAGATAGGGTTAGATGGAAGAAACTGACTTGATGTGGCGCCCCCTGAAGGGAAATGAGGAAAGGAGAAGAAGGTGAACTGAAACCCAAATCAGGAATAAGGCTCCTGATGGCATTAACAAACCAATCAGACACGGTGGTTCTGGATGTGGAAAACCAAGTGATGATAACCTCAGGAAAAGCTGAAGAAGTACCATAGTCTGGGAAGAGCTGGAGAAGGTTTGAAAGGTGAAGCCAACAGTGATATCCATAATGATTGGAAGACTAGGGACAGAAACTTCCCAAACCGGAGAGACAGTCCTTTTATTTTAAAACAGAATGAATGAGTTTGAATAAATATAGAATCTTATCTGATGAAACTTTTTGAGTTGTGATTGAGTGTCAGCTCTAACTGGTTCTACTTCTTCTGATAACGTCTCTGTTCTCTTCAAACAAACCACAGCTCGAACCTCAGACCGCCTTCAGTTGTTCCTGCACAGCTCCCATAGACGAGCAATTCATGGGTTTTTGTATGAGCATTTTTCACAGTGTCGACGTCCACAGTGACTGAAGTCAAGCTGAGAGCTGAACAAAAACCTCCTGCAGGTCTGAGGACGCTCAGAAGAGTTCAGATCCTTAAAGGCTAAGACTCAAAGGTTTAATCATCATTTCTCCTTTTAATTCTAAAGTTAGTTTTTACTTTAATAAAACTACGTAAGCATATTTCTGTCCAAATAAAAATGTTTTCATATAAATCCCTATAAAACACTAAATTTATTACGAAAACAAGTAAATCAGTTACTTTCTTCACTACTTTCTAGTTGAGCAGAGATCCAATCCTGAGGTACCAGCTGGTCCAGTTCAGTGACCTCAGTCTCTGTTTTTTGGGATGATGTGGTTCTGTTGGCTTCATCATGATCTCCAGCTCTCACTGGATCAATTGGCTGCTGAGTGTGGAGGGTCCGGGATGGAAATCAGCACCTCCGAAGACCATGGTCTTCACTCGGAAAACAGTGGAATGCCTCCTGCATGCCAGGTACCAGGTTTAGCCCAGTAGGAGGAGTTTAAATATCTCCAAGTGTTGCTCAAGAGTGAAAGAAGGAGATCGACAGATGGATCGTTGCTGCATCTGCAACAATTAGGACGCTGCATCAATCAGGTGTGGTGAAGTAGGAGCTGAGCTGAAAAGCAAAGTTCTGGATTTAACAGGATCTATGTTCCTACCCTCACCATGGTAACCAGGATCTACATTCCTACCCTCACCATGGTAACCAGGATCTACGTTCCTATCCTCACCATGGTAACCAGGATCTAGGTTCCTACCCTCACCATGGTAACCAGGATCTAGGTTCCTACCCTCACCATGGTAACCAGGATCTACGTTCCTATCCTCACCATGGTAACCAGGATCTACGTTCCTACCTTCACCATGGTAACCAGGATCTACGTTTCCACCCTCACCATGGTAACCAGGCTCTACGTTCCTATCCTCTTCATAGTAACCAGGATCTACATACCTTCCCTCACCATGGTAACCAGTGTGGGTGGTGATCGAAAGAACAAGATCACAGATACAAGCAACCGAAATAAGGTTCCTTTGCAGGGTGGCAGGCTCTCTCGCTCAAAGATAGAGTGAGTTGCTCTGCCATCCGGGTGGAGCTTGGAGTAGAGCCATTCTCCTTCTGGTTCGAGTGAAGCCAGACGGGGAAGTTTGGGCATCCTAATAGCTGCTCGTGTGACTGTTGGTTCGTTCTTCTACCGTTTCACTCTGCATGGCATTCACTTTAGTTCGCTTCGTTGGGTTCAGCAGATCTTCTTTTACTTCAGAGTGTTTAAACACAGAAAACTCTAAACTAAAAACAAAGAAAACTCGTTAAACAGTTAGAAATATCTGGTGATGAGTATTTTAAGATATTGGTGGTATTTTCGGTGACTTTTGGCATTTGTTTAATTTTTTAAATCATCATCAAGTAAAAAAAGTGATAGTTTATGAATCTCGTTGATTTAATTCCACTTTAAAAAGTTAACTTATCATTTAAATGATGGGGTTTATGTTGATTTTTACAGATTATTTTAAATCATATTTATTATTGTTACGTGCTGTGTTTACTGTCTGGTTTTCTAGATGCTTAAAGGACCCCTGATGCAGGGACCCCTTAAAATACTGGAAGTCACAAAGTAATCAACCTGTAAACATCTAACACTATTCAGTTCAATTCTAAACTAAAGGTGTGACTGAGCATGGATCTGAATACATGTTCACACCGTGTGTACACCCAAAGCAGACAGGTGAACCCCTCTTCATGAAAGCCACGCCCCTCTGCTGTATTTTATGTTTACCTCAAATTTACACTACTTTGTGTTTCCTTTCCAACCGGCTGAAGATCTCTGACTCCATGAGTATTCCTCTTTTCCTTTTCTTCTGATGTTTTTTTTTTTTTTTTTTTTAGAATTTTTCCTCCTTGAGAAGGAGGCTCTAAGGACATGGCCGTCCTGGCTTTGTTTAGATGAGTCATCACTGCACTGATTCCGTCTGAAGTTCTTCGGAATCATTTTGTGAAGAAAAAAATTTAAATATTTTTTAAACGTACAGAATGTGGTGGTAGGCTGTCCAGGTGTCCGTTTGTCTGTGCTTCAGTAACATTTTTGTCAGCGTTATAAAACTAGCAACTGTTACTCAGTACCAACTATAGGTGACCTGATTAGGTTTTAAGGGTCTGGAAATTAAAGGTCACAAAATTTAAATCCTTCACACGTCTCTTGTTTTCATTTTGATCTTAATTTTTCTTTGTTAAAGTTTGACAACTTGTTTTTTTTTGTTTTTGATTAAAAAATCTGAAATTATAACAAAAACTAAAAAAAATCAATTTGATTTATGTTTTTTTTAAAAAAGCGTTTGGTTTTATGAAGAAAAAACTATTTTTTTTCCACTCTTGTGGTTTTTTGTTGAGTCGAGCTGCTGTGGGGTTTTTGTACGGGGGTTTCTCACCGTGTACGACTGGGTGGGTACACACAGTGATGCAGACCTCACTCAGAGCTGTACAGAAACCTGCCGACCCTGTGACCTCCGTCCAGAAACCCAGGAAACCCTGCAGTGCACCAAAATGAGGCCACAGGAAGTTTCTGTTTCCTCTGAATCACCAGCTCAAAGTTTTAAGTCTGAAAAACAGACATTTTCAGCAGTTTTGTTTCTCCTTCAGGACAGAGCCTCTGGAACCGCTGGAGCCTCTGGAAGGAGGGTCTTACCCCCTTTCTGCTGGACAGATGACCCCATGCAGCCTCAGAGTGATTCTGGAGGGTCCTGTCCTCCGGATGGAGCCCATGGTAGGGTGTACCCCGCTCCGGTGTGTCAGTAAGAGGGGTTTGTGTGAGGTGGAGGTTTTTGTACGAGGCTGACACACTGTGCCGCACTGACCTTCGGGAAAGGAATTAAAGTCACCGTCATTCCAAAAGGTAAAAAAAACTTTATGATCATTTAAAAAAAATCATATTTTAATACTTTTTAAAACTTCTGATGAGTTTTAGAAAAAAAAAAAACAATTTAAAGTTTAAAACATGAATCTGAGCTGAATGATAAGACGGCAGATCCTTCTTCTGTTTTTTCTTTAGAACTCATTTAAAAAAAAAAAAAAATCTTGATTTATTATTTCTGTTTATTTTAATTGGAAAAACAAATAAAAAACTTCTCATTTTCTAGTTTTTAAAAAAAAAAATCAAAATGTAAAAAACGTTAACAAATAAAAAAATTAGGCATAAAAAAAAAGTTTAAAATAGTCTAAAGTATGTGACGTCATTTAAAACGTAAACATTTCTTGTTTTTCCAAAAAAAAAAAAAAAGTTTATGTTTAAAATCTAAAACCTGCAGAAAAAAATGGAAAAAAGTGTTGGTTTTTTTTCATTTTTTTTGCTTTGTTTTTATTTCAAATAAACATTTTTAATTTATATTTTTATTTATTTAAGGTATAAAACTACAAAATATTTGTGTGGTTTGATATACAAAAACAACCAAAAAAAATTTCTCATTTGTGATAATTTTTAGAAATTAAAATATAATTCAAATAAAAAAAACTAATGTAAAGTTTTCAGAAAAAAATCTGACAGTTTAAATTTTTAACCCTTTGATTTAAAACCTGCAGAAAAATATGTCTTTTAACCTAATTTAAAAAAAAAAAATTAAAGTACAAACTTTTAAGATAAATTCAAATGAAAAAAATCAACAGCTTTTAGAAAAAGAGGATCAAAAAGAGTAGTTTTTTTTTTTTTTTACATCATGTTTCAAATAAAAACACAGTAAACTTTATCAAATCAAATTATTTAAACTAAACATAAAATTGCAGAAAAAATATTTAGCAAAAAAAAAAATAGTTAAAAACTTTTTTTAAAAGAATTACATGAGAAAAAAGAAAATGCTTGAAATTAAATAATTTTGCCAGAAAAAAAAAGTGAAAAATGAAATAATAGAAATTTGATATTTAAAAAAATATAAATCTAAAGCACATTTTAAATAAAACCTAAACTGTAAAAAAGTGTTTTGTAATTAATATTTATTTTTAAATCTGATACATAAAATAACAAATTATTTCACTGCCTTTTTAAAATATTTTATTTGCTGAAATAATAAAAAAAATGTCATCAACATCTTTAAAAATTTTGTTGACCAATAAAAAACATTGTTTTTTTCTATTTTAATGTTTGTAAGTGTGTATTTTTGTTTTTTTGTCTGCTTTGTTTGATCATTTTTTGCAACTGACTTGGAAAAAAAAAAAAAGCTACTGAAATATTTTTGGTTTATTTTTTAACTTGAATTTCTTAATAATTATTTTATTTGTGTTTTAAAAAAACCCTTTAAAACATTTTTTTTTATTTGTGGAATGTTTTAAATAATCTGCAGAACAGAATTCCAAGAATTCCAACTGGAGAATCTTAACAGCAGATTTTTTTCCCCCTGATTTTATTCAACTTTTTTGTTCGTGAAGTGAGTAAATAATTTAGGAAAATTCAGGTTCTGAAGAATGCGCTACTCGTGATGGCAGCAGGTCCGTGTAGCTCCACATGTTGGATTTTATTGCGTTTTTTATTGTAGTTTGAAGAGATTCTTCATCAGTGAGGAATGTGGAGTCTTCATGGACGTGTAGAGATGTTCCGTTCTACAGCGCTTCTCAGGACACTCAACGACACTTCACACGTATACGTACATCATTCTTTCACTCCATACCAGGTAGTGTTGTAGTCACAGCTGCCCTGGGGCAAATTGACAGAAGCGAGGCTTCCGTTTTTGCGCTATCAGCCCCTCTGACCATCACCAACCAATCACACACACCATAAAGACTGGACAGTGTCTTGCCCAGGGGCACAGCAACAATTTAATCACATCGGTCGTCACTGTGGCACCAGGTGTTCTATCGGTCTCTCATCCAAGTACAGCCCAGGCCCAGCCTGCTTAGCTTCTGAGGTCTGACCGGCTCAGGTATTAAGAGGCCGGTATGTCCACAAGACGGGATCTTCTGAGTGCAGCTAAGTCTGTTTTACATCAGAGATCATTCCTGTCTGAACATACCCAGCTTCACTTTGGAACTAAAGATGGTGGACTGCTGGTGATGTTCCACCACAGTGAAGGATGTGAGTTTCTGTCAGGATGTGGAGATTTTAGAGACAGTTTAAGATCTTTAGTAGAAAAAGTTTTAAAAAAGTCTTCTGGACAGTTTAATTCTTGATCGAGACGTTTCGACTTCCATCCGGAAATCATTTTCAATCTGAATGAAATGGACAGAAAACTGGATCTATTTACACTAACCTGAGTAAAAGGTAAAAAAATAGTAAGAAGGGCTCGACCAATGAGCCTGTGTTACCTATGATGGCCGTGAATGGCTCCTATTGTAACCACAGACCAGTAAACGAACCCTATTATAAAAATGCTGAAAGCCTAGTGAATAGAAAATCCTGCTAACGAGAGGTGTGAAATTGGGTCACGAGGTGGATTTAAGATACAGATATACAGCAGACTGTAAGATGCGGACTGCATCTTAAATCCACCAAACACAGTTTTGAGGACAAGTGAGGTGAAGATTCTAAGTAGAGAGAAAGGATGGTTTGAAAGAGGGGTGAAGGAAGCCATCTTTGTGATGACAGAGAGTCCCTCTCTGAATCGGAGTGGAGGCATTAGATACATTCTGCCCGGGATTTACAGCAGCCTTTTGAAGCCATGGACTAAAGATGACACCTCGTGACCCAGTTTCATGCCTCTCGTTAGCAGGAACTTCTATTCACTAGGCTTTTAGCATTTTTATAATAGGATCGTTTACTGGTCTGTGGTTACAATAGGAGCCATTCACGGCCATCATAGGTAACACAGGCTCATTGGTCGAGCCCTTCTTACTATTTTTTTTTACCTTTTACTCAGGTTACTATAAATAGATCCAGTTTTCAGTCCATTTCATTCAGATTGAAAATGATTTCTGGATGGAAGTCGAAACGTCTCGATCAAGAATTAAACTGTCCAGAAGACTTTTTTAAAACTTTTTCTACTATGGATCACTCCTGGATGAATGAGGGAATACACGGACCAGTTTAAGATCTTATTATGATTCACTGGGGCTTCAAACATTGTTACTACGGTAACTCACATTCTGCTCAGCGCAGAGTTAACTATCGTGTGTTCCACCAAGTGACTGTTCCAGCTCTTTGCCACTTAACTCAGCACCACCTAGCAGCTGTTCTGAAGCTGTTTGGAGCTCTCTCTTGAACACATGAATCCCCCAGCAGGAGATTAAGTATCTGAATGATGTATTCTGTGCAGGTGTCTCCATCGGGGAGCCGTCTCTGTTCGTCCTGAGGCCTCTGACTCCTCCTGGTCCTGACGTGTGTCTGGCTACAGGCTTAGTCAGAAAGTCTGAGGAGTTGGTCCTGAACGTGGAGGGGGGGCGTCAGGTAAAAACCAGGGGGACAGGTGTTCTGTCCTCCTCCACCAGAAGCTACTTCTCCATCGTCCAAAGTGCTGAAAGAATCGAGTCCTGTTCGATGAGAAACTACAGCAGCATCAGGAACGAGGAAATCGGTGAAAAAATCGGTGAAAAAATCGGTGAAAAAATCGGTGAAAAAATTGGTGAAAAAATCGGTAAAAAACAGTTATTTATTTCTGAATTTCAAAATAAAACCAAATTATTGTTGAAATAAATGATGAAGTTTTTAAAAGACGTGACCGGATTTTTTTTTTTCCAAACAGAAAATATCGATGAGGCAATTTATCCTGGTAAGTAATAAACACACACACACACACACACACACACACACACACACACACACACACACACACACTGACCTTTGATCTTCTTCCAGATAAAGCGCGGCTGAACTTTTACCTTCTGGTGATGAACGTTGTTCGAGTGGTCTTCACCAAGACGCTGGCGTTTAACACCATCCTGACCATCAGGACCATGATCTTCTGAAATCTGACCACCACCAGGTCGATGTCGTCTCATCCAATCATTTTTTTTTTTGGCAAAAAGCAGCTGATTTTCAGAAAAAACTATTTTTGTATTTTTCTTTAAAAAAAGGTAAATTTAGAAATTTACACTTTTTGAATTTTCTTTATTAGAAGTTTGTTTTTTACTTTATGAAACTTTGCTATTGTTTTTTTTTTTTAAGGACAAATGGTTAATTTTTAAATCCTTAAATTTTTTATGGTAGTTTTTCTCATGTTTAAATCTTTCTTTAAGTTTCTCATCATCAAACCGTACTTTTAAAAAATTATATTTCAAACATTAGAATAAATTTTTTAATCATTTCAAAATAATTTTGCATCATAGTTTTTTTTTGTGGAGCATAAAAAACTGAATAAAAAGTTTTACATCAAATAAAAACACGAGTTGTTTTCTCTCTTATTCTCCACGTGGAGTTCCTCAGGGTTCAATACTCGGAACACCTCGGTTTATTTTATTTATTAACAAAAATCCATTTGAATAAAACGCAGTGTTTCACAGTTCATTTGTTTTTCTTGTTTACACTAAACTTAGAATCAGTGAATCTTTTGTTTATTTGTTTAAACTAATTTTACATTAAAGTGTTTGTTTTTTTATGTGTTCGTTCCGTCATCTTCTGCTTGTTCCGGGGTCAGATCGCGGGGGCAACAGCCTCAAGCGGGCAGCCCAGGCCTCTCTCTCCCCGGCTGCATCCTCCAGCTCACCTGGATGGATCCAAAGTCGTTCCCCGGCCAGCTGTGAGACATAGTCTCTCCAGCAGGTCAGGGGTCTGCCTCTTGGTCTCCTCCCGGTGGGACGTGCCCGAAACACCTCGCCTGCGAGGCGCTCAGGGGGCATCCTGACCAGATGCCCGAACCACCCCATCTGGCTCCTCTCGTCCTGAAGCAGGAGCGGCTCGACACCGAGCTCCTCCCAGATGGTACAGCTCCTCACCCGATCTCTGAGTGAGAGCCCAGCCACCCTGCAGAGGAAGCTCATTTCGGCCGCTTGTACCCGCGATCTCATTCTTTCGGTCACCACCCACAGCTGGTGACCATGGGTGAGGGTGGGAACGTTGATCCTGGTTACCATGGTGAGGGTAGGAACGTAGTTCCTGGTTACCATGGTGAGGGTAGGAACGTAGATCCTGGTTACCATGGTGAGGGTAGGAACGTAGATCCTGGTTACCATGGTGAGGGTAGGAACGTAGATCCTGATTACCATGGTGAGGGTAGGAACGTAGATCCTGGTTATGATGGTGAGGGTTGGAACGTAGATCCTGGTTACCATGGTGAGGGTAGGAATGTAGATCCTGGTTACCATGGTGAGGGTAGGAACGTAGATCCTGGTTACCATGGTGAGGGTAGGAACGTAGATCCTGGTTATGATGGTGAGGGTTGGAACGTAGATCCTGGTTACCATGGTGAGGGTAGGAACGTAGATCCTGGTTACCATGGTGAGGGTAGGAACGTAGATCCTGGTTACCATGGTGAGGGTAGGAACGTAGATCGACTTGTAAATGGAGAGCTTTACTTTTCGGCTCAGCTCTCTCTTTACCACGACGGACCGATGCAGCGTCCTGGTTATTGCTGATGCCGATTTTTTTTATGTGTGTGTTTTTTTTTTTGTTTGTTTTTTTTTTATGGCAAAAATCTGGAAATAAGCGACTAGGATCAGTAGTTGGCACAGTGGCCTCACAGTAAGAAGGTCAGGGTTTAAATAACGGATAAGGACGAGGCTTGAAATGCTGGTGTTTCTCTTTGGAGTTTGCATGTTCTACCTGTGTATGTGTGAGTTTTTTACGGGTACCTCGGTTTCCTCCCACTCTCATATTTAACCAATCAGCATGCATGTTTGGTTGTGTCCCTAGGAATGAGTGTGTGTCTGGATGGTTGTATGTGTGTGGCCCCACGACAGACTGGTGACCTGTTCGGGGTGTACCCAGCCTCTTGCTTTGAATCAGCTGCGATAGGCTCAGGAACGCCGTCACCCTGTCAGGGGATACGTGGTTCAGAAGATGAATGAATGTGTGGAAATGATTATTGTAGTTTTAGAACAGTTTATTCTCCTTCATTCTGCATGTGGGGTTCCTCAGGGCTCAATCCTCGGAACACTTTAGATTTATTAAATTAGTAACCCTGTTCAGTTTGTATTAAATATTGTTTGTATCATTTATGGGTTACAGTTAATTTATGGTTGTGAGTTTCCTGCTTCTGATAAAATTAGAACTAGTGAATCTCACATGTGAAAATGTGAGTGTTTTTTTCCATTATTTTGCATATGGAGTTCCTCAGGGCTCATTCTAGTTTATTTAAATGAGTAACCCTGATGAATTACGGTTAATTTGTGGTTGTTTTCTGCTGCTGCAGTTTAAACCACAGTTTAACGGAAAGCAGTGGAAGCTGTAGATTAAAATCTACCAGAAGTTTAGGTTTGACATGAACAGGAAACAGAATCTTCACGTCTTCTCTCTCTCTGCTGAACATTCAGTCACATCAAGCTCAGAAAAAAACAAAGTTTTATTTTTATTTGTCAAACGCAACAAAATAAATTGAGATTATGAGCAGATGAAAGAGACAAAACATAATGTTTTACTTCTTTAAATGATTTCTGGGTTTTTTTGGACCCACTTTATTATGTTTGCTTCACATCTTTCTTGTTTGTGTTTCTGATTTAAAAGCTTTTTATTCTGAAGTGCATGACGTTAAAAAAAGATGGAGTTTTTCTGTAAAATCCAGAACATTCTGAGGTAAGATGGAGGAAACTGGTAAACATGAATCTCAGAGGCTTAGATAGCGCTCCCTATTGGATGTTTCATGTAACACACAGACTAAAGCTTATGAGTCACAGAGGTTCTCGCCATGTGACTGAAGAACCAAACCAGAAGCAAAAACAAGAGCTTTAATTTGATACATTTTCAACATTAAAACTCATTATTTTCATCCTCTCATCGATACGACAAACTGCTGCTTCACTGGTTAAAACCTCTAACATGTGCTGTTCCTCTGATCCTGTCCATCCTGGTCACTCCCAGAGAGATCCTCAGCATCTTCATCTCTGCTACAAACATCTCTGCTTCCTGTCTTTTCCTCAGTGCTACTGTCTCTAGACCAATCAGCATGGCCGCTCTCACCACACTGTCTCTAGACCAATCAGCATGGCAGCTCTCACCACACTGTCTCTTGACCAATCAGCATGGCCGCTCTCACCACGCTATCTCTAGACCAATCAACATGGCCGCTCTCACCACGCTGTCTCTAGACCAATCAGCATGGCCGCTCTCACCACACTGTCTCTAGACCAATCAGCATGGCCGCTCTCACCACGCTGTCTCTAGACCAATCAGCATGGCCGCTCTCACCACACTGTCTCTCGACCAATCAGCATGGCCGCTCTCACCACGCTGTCTCTAGACCAATCAGCATGGCCGCTCTCACCACACTGTCTCTAGACAAATCAGCATGGCCGGTCTCACCACGGTTTTGTACACCTTCCCTTTCATTTTAGCTGAAACTCTTCTATCCCACCTGATACTTTCCTCCACCTGTTCCATCCTGCCTGCACACGCTTCTTCACCTCTTTTCCACACTCTCCATTGCTCTGGACTGTTGATCCTAGATACTTAAAATCTTCCACCTTCTTTATCTCTTCTCCCTGTAACCTCACTTTTCCATTTGGATCCCTCTCATTCACACACATGTTCTCTGTTTTACTCTGACTAATCTTCAAACCTCCACCTCTCCAGCTTTTCCTCCACCTCTTCCCTCCTCTCACTACAGATCACAATGTCATCTGCAAACATCATTGTCCATGGGGATTCCTGTCTGACCTCGTCTGTCAGCCTGTCCATCACCATAGCAACCAGCAAAGGACTCAGAGCAGATCCTTGGTGCAGTCCCACCCCCACACTGAACTCCTCTGTCACACCTACAGCACACCTCACCACTGTCTTACAGCCCTCATACATGTCCTGCACCGCTCTAACATACTTCTCTGTCACACCAGACTTCCTCATACAATACCATAGTTCTTCTCTAGGTACCCTGTCATACGCTTTCTCAAGATCTACAAAGACACAGTGCAGCTCCCTCTGACCTTCTCTGTACTTCTCTATCAGCATCCTCAAGGCAAATACTGCATCTGTAGTGCTCTTTAAAACCATACTGCTGCTCACAAATTTGTACTTTAGACCTTAGCCTACCTTCAACAATCTTTTCCCATAACTTCATCGTATGACTGATCAGTTTTATTCCTCTGTAGTTACCACAACTCTGCACATCTCCCTTGTTCTTAAAAACAGGAACCAGCACACTTCTCCTCCATTCATCAGACATCTTCTCACTTTCTAAAATCCTGTTAAACAGTCAGAAACTCTACTGCCACCTCACCTAAACACTTCCATACTTCTACAGGGATATCATCAAGATCCAGAGCCTTTCCACTCTTCATCCTCTTCAGTGCCCTCTTTATTTCTACCTTACTGATCCTAGCCACTTTCCGCTCCACTATGGTAACATCTCCTACTCTTTGTTCTCTTTCATTTTCTTCATTCATCAACTCTTCAAAGTACTCTTTCCATCTTCCCATCACATTACTGGTATCTGTCAAAAGACATCCATTCCTGTCTTTAATCACCCTAACTTGCTGCACATCCTTCCCATCTTTGTCTCCACCTGCTGACCTGATTTTGGAAATTCATGCATTAAATTTTGAAACCAAAATTGCAAAAACACTCCATCCTAGTTTTTACAAAGACGTCTGTTATTAACTATTTATTAATAATAAGGCACTCTGTTTGATGTCTTGTTGTTGATTTCTTCCTGTTTGTGTTTACTGTAACATCTTGTGTATTTGTGTCGTTCAACAGGGCCTCCAGTCAACGTTCTGTCTCTGGAATCTTCAAACTCGTTACCTGATGAAATAAAGAAGTTAAAAACCCGACAGATGATAAAAATAAACTGACAGCTGGAGTTTCCTCTGGATGTTTTTAGGCCACAGCCGATGTTTGGCTGAAAAAACAGGTCACATCAGGTTGTGTTTCCGCCTCCAACAAACATCTTCTACTGTAATCCTGAAGATGAGACCCGTACCTGCTCAGAACGAGTTCAGCATCTTGTGAAGGAGTCAGACAAACCACCAGTGGAGGTAAGAGGAACATCGAAACTTGGTCTTATTAACACTTAGCAAGAATAAATTATGGGCATTTTATGGACGTTTTACATTAAAAATAAACATATAAATTAATACATTTTAAAACCAATTTTAGACTCGAAATTAAACATTTTGAGCTGAAAAAAACTAAAACTAAATCTGTTTTTAGACTCATAAATAGTTGTTAAAGACGTCTATCTTCATTAACAGAATGAATGAGTGTTTAATTACAGTTTTCTTCAAAAATTTCATGGACAAAGAATCTGTTCACTGCATTTCACTGCAGAGGCTCAGCTTCTACGCAGATGATGCTTTTCTATTCATTTCAGTAGAAGAACTCTTTTAGAGTCAGGATGGAAAAAAATGTGAAAACAAACAAAATGTTTACATAAAAACCTGCAGAAAATGAACTCTTTATCTCTAATGTTCAGTATAATTTATCGTGTTGCATGTCGGCTCTGCGCCGTCTGTTCGTGTATGTTTTTAACGATCAATCAGTGTTACTTTATTTCTTATTGACATTTCAGATAAAAACGAGCCTTTTGGAAAATTCTGTCTTTTTCAAACTCAGTGTTTCATTAAATGACACTGTTAGAGAAAAAAAACAAAACAGAACACTGTTTATGTTTTTAGGATAGAAAAGTTAATAAAGAAACAGTAAAGGACGGAGTGACCCGCAGTTTGACGGCCATTTTTAAACACAAATATCTTTATATATGTTTTATTTACTCGTTTATTTCTCTTTAAAAAGGCAGAGCTTTAGTTTGAATTTAAACTCCTCAGTTTTTTGCAATAAAACTTTAGAGTTTTATCAACAAATTTAATTTTGATCAGAGTAAAAAACCTAAAAATATTCACCTTTATGAAGAAATATAATGGATGTAAAACAGAAGTGGATAAAAAAAAAAATGAACCAAGTTTTTAAGATTGACAAAGAAACAAAATCTAAAATTATGAGAAAAAGTTCCGTTCCGTAATCTTCCTCTTGTTCCGGGGTCGGGTCGCGGGGGCAACAGCCTCAAGCGGGCAGCCCCGGCCTCTCTCTCCCCAGCTGCATCCTCCAGCTCACCTGGAAGGATCCCAAGTCGTTCCCCAGCCAGCTGTGAGACATAGTCTCTCCAGCGGGTCTGGGGTCTGCCCCTTGGTCTCCTCCCGGTGGGACGTGCCCGAAACACCTCACCCGCGAGGCGCTCGGGGGGCATCCTGACCAGATGCCCGAACCACCCCATCTGGCTCCTCCCGATCTCTGAGTGAGAGCCCAGCCACCCTGTGGAGGACGCTCATTTCGGCTACTTGTACCCACGATCTTATTCTTTCGGTCACCACCCACAGCTGGTGACCGTAGGTGAGGGTAGGAACGTAGATCCTGGTTACCATGGTGAGAGTAGGAACGTAGATCCTAGTTACCATGGTGAGGGTAGGAACGTAGATCCTGGTTACCATGGTGAGGGTAGGAACGTAGATCCTGGTTACCATGGTGAGGGTAGGAACGTAGATCCTGGTTACCATGGTGAGGGTAGGAACGTAGATCCTAGTTACCATGGTGAGGGTAGGAACGTAGATCCTGGTTACCATGGTGAGGGTAGGAACGTAGATCCTGGTTACCATGGTGAGGGTAGGAACGTAGATCCTGGTTACCATGGTGAGGGTAGGAACGTAGATCCTGGTTACCATGGTGAGGGTAGGAACATAGATTGACTTGTAAATCGAGAGCTTTGTTTTTCGGCTCAGCTCTCTCTTTACCACGACGGACCGATGCAGCGTCCTAGTTATTGCTGACGCCGCACCGATCCGCCTGTCGATCTCCCGCTCCATCCTTCCCCCACTCCTGAACAAGACCCTGAGATACTTAAACTCCTCCACTTGGGGCAGGACCCTGTCCCTGACCCGCAGGGGGCATTCCACCCTTTTCCGGGCGAAAAAGTGAGAAAAAGTTAGAATATTCAATTTGTTCTTGTAAAACTCGTTCGTTTCTTGGTTGATAGTTAGACACAAGGCAGGGTACACCTTGTACAAGGACAACTGATTTTAATCTAATCAGATAAAAATACAAAATAAACATTAATGAGATTCAGGGATTTATTTCTAAATAAATAAAAAGACAAAATCATTCATTAATTGTTTTTAAATGAAAAAAAGTTGTTATTTTTTTGAAAATGTTGACATTTTGTTTGCTGTAGTTTTTGTCACGGTGTGTTTTTCTGTGTGAATCAACGAACAGAAAAACTCTTCTTCAGCCTCGGAACCAAACTCAACGTTCAAACTGGTAGGAAAATAATTTTATTAGATTTCAGATTATTTTCAAAATAAACATGTTTCAGATTTAATTCAAACATCGAGAATCTGATTTCAAACAAAAACTTTAAAAATAAAACATTTTATGTAAAAAAAAAAACAACAAAAGTTCAAACTTTTTAAATCTTTTTTAGACGATTATTAAAACATTTTTAGCAAATTTTAAAAAGTAACCAAAAAAAAAAAAAGGTAAAGTTTTCGACTTGAAAGTAATTGTTAAAAAATCATCATCTCTAGTCGACCGATTCATTTCGGGATTAACGAGGTTTTAATTACTGTTTGTATAATCATATTTTGATTTTTTTTAAAGGTGTAACTACATTCAGTTAAGGTCTGCTCAGGGGCCTCACAGCAGGAAGGTTGGGGGTTCGAGTTCCAGAGTGGTGCAAGGCTTGAATTAATGTTCTGTCTGTGTGGAGTTTGCATGTTCTACTCGTGTTCAGATGGGATTCCTCTGGTTTCCTTCCACCCTCTAAAACATGCACCTTAGCCTCACTAGCCGCTATAAAATTTCCCTTAGGTATGAGTGTGTGTGTGAATGATTATCTCTGTGTGTGTTTCCCCGTAGGAGACCAGCAACCTGTTCAGTGTGTACCCTGCCTCTCGCCTTAAATCAGCCAGGATCGCTGTTCGGGTTTAAACGGTTCAGGAAACTAAAATCATAAAGCTAGAATTTCCAAACGATTCGTTGGTTGTTTTTTAGTCCAAAAACTCAAACTTTATGCAGACGATGTTTTTCTATTTATTTCAGTTGAAAAAAATGAAGCAAAGATGAACAAATTATTCTAAACAAAAAAAAGAACCTGAAAATGTATTAAAACTTTATGTTAGAAACAAGAGAAAAGATTAAATTGTGGAAACTTTA